>MU277987.1:1048837-1061424 GCA_022385765.1 Trametes cingulata
CAGATATGGAGGTACTGATAGATTTTTGTATCCTTTGTGGTCAGTCATACAGACACTTCTCAACCTCCTGCAGCCTTCTTCAGCGAATATTCATAGGCATGACACATATCATCAGAAAGCTACTCTCAAGGTCAATCTAGATACATACATCATGGGAAAAATGATCAGGTATGAAGGGGCTACTACAAATTCATTTGTTCTCAATTGTTGTTTATGCCTAGCAAAGTTCACTCAGCTTTCTCCCGTTACAGGCTTATTGAGAGGCTTGTTTCCTGAGTCTGTATGGACAAATTGTATACTATCAAAGACTGAATTCCAGACTGTTACCTACCATCTGATCTAAAGGTGGTGGTGATGGCTTTGCCATTCTGTACTTATGTCCAGTCAAACACATAGCTTCTGACCCCTTGCAACTTGGGGGGAGTGGGCCATTCCTGGCATGTACGATTGATGAGCTATGAGATGGTTGTTAACTGTCAATATAAGATATTTGTTGCTAGATTCTACTGATTGTTTGTGTTTCCTGGTGTATAATCTGTCTGTGCAGACTCAGGAAACAAGCCTCCAAACAAGCCTGTGAGGGCCAGAAGCTGACTGTATTTTGCTAGGCACAAAGAACAATAGAGAACACATGAATTTGTAGTAGCCTCTTCAGACCTGATCATTTTTTCTCATGATGTAAGTAGCTAGATTGACGATGAGAGTAGCATTCTGACAATATATGTTATGTCTATGTGTATTTACTGAAGAAGGTTGCAAGAGGTTGAAAAGTGTGTATGTGACTGACCACAAAGGATACAAAAAGCTTCCAGTACCTGTACATCTGACTATATAAGCTCATTGATCATGTGGGTGCATTCATTTAGAAAACACCTTCCAAACAGTATATTACATCACTATAAGATGTCAGAACTGCACCTGTCAGGGGCCAGAAGTGGTATGTTGGTCAGAACAAGTGAAAATATCAAAACCTCTATTAGCACCTCTAGCACTGATTACCTGTTGCAACGAACCATGAACTTGTGTGCAGCTTCCTAATGATATATTATATGGCAATAAGAAGTCATAAGTGCCCTTACGAGGGGTTGGAAGCTGTGTATGTTGCTCAGGACAGGCAACAAATGAGAAAGCTTCACTAGCCCCTCTTGCACTAATCCTCTGTTGCAACAAACCTGGTGATTACATTGAGTGTAGAATTATATAATGTAATGATATGCATTATGACTCCAACCATTTAGTGAATAAGCTTGCATGGGATCAAAAGCTGAGTATATACAGTATAGTCAGGCACACCTGAACAAAGAAAGATTGAGTTTGCAATAGCACCTTTAGAATGGTTAGATCTGCTTATACATTATCTACTTGCATTCTAGTTAAGAACAGTATTCTAATCATATATGACATGCCAATAAGCAGCCAGAAGTGTGCCTACAATGGTCACGAGCCTTGTATGTGTCAAGGGATCAGTGAAAAACCATAGAACCTGTACTCGCCCCTTCAGGCCTGATTGTTTCTCAACATAATTAGTACAATTGTATTCAGCTTAACCATAGCTCTCAGATCATATACAATATGTCTACAGACATACTACATAAGCCTGCAAGGGCTCAGAAGCTGTCTATGTGGCTGAGCATGAGCCACAGCAAGTAACAAGATTAACTGTAAACAAGAACAGCAAAATCACTACTAGCACTTTCGGTTATTAAGCATCTCTCCTGATATGCTGCTTGATTGCATTCAGCTCCATCATAGTTTTCTCATGGTATACATTTTATCTGTAAACACAGTGGATGAGCTCTTGCATTGAGCCACAGTATAGCATTCTGAGGGTATATAACACACCTATAAGCAGCCAGAAATGCACTCACCAGGGGTCAAAGGGGTGTGTGTCGCTGTAGACAAGTGAGAAATCACAAACATGTTACTCCCACCTTCAAATATGATGATCACTCACAATCAACCATGTAGTGATATTTGTATTCAGCACGAAATTAGCTTTTTAATGATATGCAATGGTTATGTACATGCTAAGGAAACAACCCCATAAGAACCAGAAGCTAGTGGATATATCTGCGCAATCACAATGACAAAAAAACAGGAAAACCTTCACTAGCACCTTAAAATGTGATGATTTCTCCCCATAAATGATGTAGCTGAATCTACCTTGAGAACAGCTTTCTAGTCATATATAAATGGCCATAGACATTTACTAAAGAAGTCTGCAAGGGGTCAGAAGCTATGTGCATGGCTTGGTATAAGCAACTATGAAGAGTAACACTATCTGTACTAGTATCTGAAAGAATATTCACTAGTTTTTTAAAGGGTGGTATCCACCCCTCAGAATTCCCATGGTTGCATTCAGTTTGAAAATAGCTTTCTGATGGTATATAATATGCCCACCAACACCTAGGAAGACAATTATAAGCAGTCAGAAGGTGTATATGTGGCTACAGGTGTATAACAGTGAAGAGCAGCAAAAGCTCTACCAGCACCTTCATAGCTCAACTCCACCACATATGTCGCCTTGTATCAACTCAATAATAGCATTCAAATGACTTATGATACACCTTTCAAGACTTTCTAGAAGGGCCTGCAAGGGGTAAGTAATTGTGTTAATGACTGAACACAAGGAATACTGATACCTGCACCAGTACATATTATACACACTATACAGACTCATAAGGTATGTAGTTAGATACACCTTGTAAACAGCTTCCTGATGGTATATTATACAGCCATAAGCACCCAGGGGTGCAACTACCAGGGGTCAGAAGCTGTTTATGTGTCCCAACACAAGTAAAGAATAACAAAACCTACACTAGCACCTTGGCACTGATTATTTGTTGCAATTAACAATGTTTTTGCATTCAGCTTGAAAGCAGCTTTCTAAAGATATGCAATTGGTCTATAATTATATAGTAAACAAGCTTACAAGGGGCCAGAACCTGAGTATGTATAGCTGAGCACACGAAACAATAAAGAACAGGTGGATCTGTAGTAGCACCTTCAAACCTGATCAGACAACCTCATAAACCATGTAGTTGCATTGAGCTTGAGAATAGATCTCTAATGATATATAATACACCCATAACCTGCTAGGACTTCTTCTCCTAAGGGCCAGAAGCTATGCTAGTGCCTAAGGACAAGCAAAGAATGGAAGAGCTGTACCAACTCCTTCTGATCTGATGATTTGTAATAATAAACCATGCAGTTGTATTCGGCTCTAGAATTACGATTGATGAGGAACGAAGAAATCGTTTATTATGCAGCGAGCTTCCCGCCAACTGATGTAACGCTGAACGATCCCCGTGGGAGAATAATTTGACACTCCGAAAGGTTTGAGTAAGTATTTTGCACTGCTTTGCACTGCCACACCCAATACAAAACCTGAGGTTAGGGTCAGCTTTCATTATAAATTTTAGGGTTAGGAATGTAGTCCACATACACTGCAGCGCTTACACACTTCAACATCATTTGTATGCCTGCAACGGGCGCCTGTGTAACCCTAACTGCCTCAAGAGCGCTTGCAGGCATCACATGATTATAAGATCACTCTTGGACTGCTGTCACAGTGCCACATGTATAGTGCACTACCCTCAAGGAGTTATGAGAAACCAATTACACCCTGTATGAACAGTCTCATGTGACGGTGATTGAAATTGACACCTCAGAGCACCAACTTCTCCTTTCTTTAGCTGAATGTTGCACAAAAAAGTCAATTCAGTGATATTATATGACACTATATGACACTAAAGCACATAATAAACCACCCCATCTGGTAGAGCTCTTCAGCAGCTCCCAGATGAGCTCCATTTTGCTTGATTTGGATCACATGGAGGCCCAGTATTGAGCATTTTGTTCCAAACTCCTGCCTCATTGTGGCTGCAAAATAGGCGCCCGAAAGGCGGAAATTTGAAATTCCTTGGGCGCTTGTCGCGCTCAAGGAATACGAAAGCACAACACGCGCCCAGGGGACTTGAAAAATCATCCGAAGTTCAACCAGTTTTTTTCAGTATTTCTCAATTTTTGAGCCCAGTTTTGATCCACTTTCCACATATCATATATTATCAGAGAGCTGCTATTGAGAGCTACAGGACCATATATTGAATGTGGGAATGTGACTTCATTTCAGATTTATGGATCAGCAATAGCTACATCTGCTGTCCAGCGCTGACTGTGCCAGCCACTTACACCACAGCTCCTCCAAAACAATCTCAGATTGTAGCCCCCAAATTAAGCTTTCAAATGGTATACGATACATGTGACGTGCTCTAATACTTCAGGTGCTAGAGAGCCCACAAATTCCAATTCTGGGATCATTGTTTGACTTACTGGAGGTTAGGTTGTTAATATTTCAATCATTCAACAGCACCATTGTGTTCAGCTTAAAAAGAGCTTTTAGATGACATATAACACCCCTACATACCTCAAGAAACAAGAGAAAAACAAGCAGAAACAGCTCCCCAAAGGAAAACGGAAATAAGCGCCCAAACGCGAAAATTTGAAGTCCCTCGGGCGCCTGCCGCTGCACCGCGGATTCGCGGTGCAGCGGCAAGCGCCCAGGGGACTTAGAAAAATCAAGCCCTTCTTCAGCCACTTCCTCACTGTTTTGCAATTTGTGGACCTGTTTTTTATCGTATAGACATGTAATATATACCGTTAGAAAGCTCTCAACAAGCTCTATTAGATGGTATACATTATAAGCACCTTGCACTGCCACCTAAAACGTTGTAAAGGCAGCAGCAGAGCTGCAGAATGCCTGGTTTCTTCTATAAGCTGCATGGCCGGTTAACAGATCTGAAGGTGCCAGTAGAGGTCTTCTTGTTCTTTATTGTTATCTGTGGCCATCCATAAACACAGCCTCTGGCCCTTTCTAGGCTTGTTTACCAAGTGTTTATGGACATGTCATATATCATGAGAAAGCTATTATCAAGCTGAATGCAGCTGCATGGTTTGTGAATAGAAATAATCACATTGAAGACTCTAGTGAAGGTCTTCTTGTTCTTTGCCCCTTTGTAGACTTGTTTATCAGGTGTCTATAGACATGTCGCATATCCTTAGGAAGCTTTCCAGAAGCTAAATACAACTGCATGGTTTGTTATTACAGATCATCAGATCTAAAGGTGCTGGTACAGGTTCTTCTGTTCTTTGCTTGTCCCTAGACACTAGCATAAGTTCTGACCCTTGGTAGAAGGAGTCTATGGGCAGATTATAGATTATTAGAGATGTATTCTCAAGCTTGATGCAACTACTTGGTTTATTGAGCATCTAATCAGCTAGGAAGGTACTTTTACAAATTCACATGTTATTCATTGTTGTGTGTTCCCTGCTATATGATAATAGGTTCTTGCCCTATCAAGCTTGTTGGCTGTATGATTACAGACATGTTGCATATTATCAAACAAGCTGAATGCAACTGGATGGTCTATTGCAACAAGCAATCAGTTCTAAAGGTGCTAGCAGAGGTTCTGCTGATCTTCACCAGTTCTAAGCAACATACACAGCTTCTGATCCCTGGTAGGTGCTTTCCTGGGTCCCTATGGCTGTACTATATACCATTAGGAAGCTGGTTTCAAACTGGATCCAACCACATACTAAATGAGGCTGTATAGTCAGTATAACAGGTACTTATACAGGTATATGTATCCTTTGTGCTCAGTCATGCACGCAGTTACTTACCCCTTGCAGGCTTCTCTAGAAAGTCTTGAGAGGTGTATCATAAGTCATTCAAAAGCTGTTATTGAGCTGATACAAGGAGGTGTATGCAGTGGATTATCTTGAAGGTGCTGGTAGAGGTTTTTCTGCTCTTGAC
Organism: Trametes cingulata; assembly: GCA_022385765.1. Classification (NCBI taxonomy): domain Eukaryota; kingdom Fungi; phylum Basidiomycota; class Agaricomycetes; order Polyporales; family Polyporaceae; genus Trametes; species Trametes cingulata. Next base: position 1,054,650 of record MU277987.1, read on the forward strand.
TATTATATACCTGTAGCCACATATACACCTTCTGACTGCTTGTAAGTGTCTTCCTAGGTGTCGGTGGGCATATTATATACCATCAGATAGCCTCTCTCAAACTGAATGCAACTATAGGGTTTCTGACTGGCAGCTACCACCCTTTCAACATATTAAGAGGTGTATCATAAGTCATTTGAAAGTTATAATTGAGCTGATTCCAACTACGTGGTGTATGTGGTGGATCATTTTGTTAGGAGCAATCTTGTGAGCTGATGGCCATATTATATACCACTAGGATGCTGTCTCCAAATTGAATGCAAATACATGATAATTCAGCTTGTATATTGATCCTCAGAAGTACTGGCACAGGTAATTGTATAGTAAGTGTTTATGAGCAAACTATATATTGTTGAAAAGCTATTTTCAAGATTAAATCAACTAAGCAATTCACAGGGAGAAATGCTCAGGTCTGAAGGTGCCAATGATGGTTTTACTGCTCTTGACTGCTATATACCTGTAGTCACATACATACCTTCTGACTGCTTGTAAGTGTCTTTTTGAGTGTTTGTGGGCATATTATATACCGACAGAAAGCTATTCTCAAGCTGAATGCAACCATGGGGTTTCTGAGTGGTGGCTATCAACCTTCAAGGCACTAGTCAATATTTATTCAGACACAACGACAAATTATCTTATTCTTCATGGTTGCTTATGCCAAGGCATGCACATAGCTTCTGACCCCTCAGACCCCTTTAGTAAATGTCTATAGGCATTTATACATGACTGGAAAGCTGTTTTTAAAGTGACTTCCACTACATACTTAATGTGGACGAATCATCACATCTGAAGGTGCAGCAAAGGTTTTCTTTGCCATTGTCTCTGTCCAGCTATTTACACTTGTGTACAGATATATTGTATATCATTAACATGCACTGAATACAGACCATCATCTTTGAAGGTGGTAGTAGTAGATTTGCAACTCCTCATTGATCTATAGCCACGCACACACCTTTGTCCCCTGGTAAGTGCAGTTCTGGCTGCTTATGGGCATGTTATATACTGTCAGGAAGCTACACTGGAGCTCAATCCAGTGCTCATATGCTGAGTTTTTATAGACAAAATGTATACCATGAGAAAGCTATGATGAAGCTGAATGCAATAATGCAGCCTATAAGGAGAGATACTTATAAGTGAAAGTAGAGGTTTTGCTGTTCTTGTTTACACATATCTTGTTACTTGCTGTGGCTTATGCCCAGTCACATACACAGTTTGTGATCCCTTGCAGGCTTATATAGTAAGTGTTCATAAACTTATTATATTACGATTGATGAGGAACGAAGAAATCGTTTATTATGCAGCGAGCTTCCAGCGAAATCGTGTTACGTCTATTGATCCCCCGTGGGAAGATATTTTGACACTCCGAAAGGTTTGAGTAAGTATTTTGCACAGCTTTGCACTGCCACACCCAATACGAAACCTGGGGTTAGGGTCAACTTTCATTACAAATCTTAGGGTTAGGAATGTAGTCCACATACACTGCAGCGCTTACACGCTTCAACATCATTTGTATGCCTGCAACAGGCGCCTGTGTAACCCTAACTGCCTCAAGAGCGCTTGCAGGCATCAAACGTGCATACATTGACTCTTGACTGCTCTTACAGTGCTACCGGCACAGTGTACTACCATTGGGGGACCATGAGAGACCTGTATGAATGGCCACATGTGACCATGATTAAAACTGGTACCTCGAAGCAACAACTTCTCCTTTTGTTAGTTACCGAATGTGGCACAAAAAGGTCAATTGAATGATATAAGATCGTACTATAGCACATTATAAACCACCCCATCTTGTAGAGCTCCTCAGCAGCTCGAAAATGAGCCCCATTTTGCTTGATTTGGATTACATGGAAGCCCAGAATTGAGCATTTTGTCCGCAAACCAGAACTCATTGTGACCGCAGAATAGGCGCCCAAACTGCGAAAGTTTAAAGTCCCTTGGGCGCTTGTCTTGTGCGCGAAGCGCCCAGGGGACTTGGAAAAAAATCTCCCAAAGTTCAACCAATTTCTCAGTATTTCTCGATTTTTGAGCTCATTTTTTATCTGCTATGCACATGGTATATATCATCAGAGAGCTGTTAGGAAGAGCTACAAGACCATATATTGCATGTAGGAATCTGACTTGATGTCATATTTGTAGATAAGCAATAGCTTTATTTGCTGTCCAGGGCTGACTGTGCCAGCCACTTACACCACAGCTCTTCCCAAACAATCTCAGATCATAGCCCCTAAATTGAGCTTTCAAATGGTATATGATACATATGATATACTTCAATACTTCAGGTGCTAGAGAGCCTGCAAATTCCAATTCTGGGATCAGTATTTGGCTTACTGGCGATTAGAATGTAGCCATTTCATCAATCCAATAGCACCATTGTATTCAGCTCAAAAGCAGCTTCAAAATGACATTCAACACCCCTACATATCTCCAGAAATGCAAGAGAAAAGAGCGAAAACAGTTCCCCAAAGGAGAACGAAAATAAGCGCCCAAACCCGAAAATTTGAAGTCCCTTGGGCGCCTGCCGCTGCACCGCGGATTCGCGGTGCAGCGGCAAGCGCCCAGGGGACTTAGAAAAATCAAGCCCTTCTTCAGCCACTTTCTCACTGTTTTGCAATTTGTGGGCCTGTTTCTTATCGTATAGACATGCATTATAAACCGTTAGAAAGCTCTCAACGAGCTCTATTAGATGGTATACATTATAAGCACCTTGCACTGCCACCAACGCCACCAACAACGTTGTGAAGGGAATAGAGCTGCAGAATGCCTGGTTTCTTCCACACAGAGCCATGAGTTGAGCATATATACACATGATATATACCATTAGGAAGCCCTCACTCAGCTCTATAAGCTGCATAGCCTGTTCACACTTCTGAGAGTGCCAGTAGAGGTCTGATTGTTCTTTATTGTTATCAGTGGCCAGCCATACACACACAGCTTCTGACCCCTTTTAAGCCTGTCTACCAAGTGTTCATGGTCATGTTATATATCGTCAGAAAGCTATTGTCAAGCTGACTCCAGCTACATGGTTTATGGGAAGAAATCATCAGATCTGAAGGTGCTGATAATGATCTTTTTGCTCTATGCAGTTGTTTGTCTCAAGCTATGCACACCTGCTAAGCCTTTGCAGCTTTGTTTACTAGATGTCAAGAGACATATTATATATCATTTTGAAGGTATTCTCAAGCTTGAGACAACCACAAGGTTTATTGTGACAGGTCATCAGATCTGAAGGTGCTAGGAGACAATCAACTGTCCTTTACGTGTCTGTAGACACATACACACGTAGCTTCTGACCCCTAGTAGGAGCAGTCTTGGCAGCTTATGGGCATGTTAGGTATCATCAGAAAGCTATTTTCAAGCTGAATGCAACTATGTGGTTGATGAGGTGTATGAGAGGATCTACCCAGTTCAGAAGGTTGTAGGCTTGTCTACCAGGAATCTATAGGCATCATTAGAGATCTATTCTCAAGCTCAATGCAACTGCATGGTCTATGAGAGTGTCTAATCAGGTATGAAGGTGCTACTACAGATTCACCTGTTCTTTATTGTTTTGTGTGCCCAGCTATATATACTCAGGTTCTGGCCCCTTGTGGGCTTGTTCACCATATAACTATAGACAAATTGCATATCAGTAGAAAGCTCTTTTCAGGCTGAATGCAAGACCATTCTTAATTGCAACAAATAATCAGTGCTAGAGGTGCTAGTACAGGTTTGGCTATCTTCACTAGTTCTAATCCACATACACAGCTTCTGACCACTGGTAGGTGCATTCCTGGGTGCTTATGGCTGTATATATGGCTGTATTATATACTGTTAATATGGGCATATTATATATCATTAGGAAGCTATTCTCAAGCTGAATGCAGCTGCATAGTTTATCAATAGAAATAATCACATGTGAAGACACTAATGACAGGTTGTTTGTTTGTTGTCCCTTTGTAGGCTTGTTTACCAGGTGTCTATAGCCATATTGCGTATCATTAGAGATATATTCTCAAGCTTGATGCAACTACTTGATCTATTGGGCATCTAATCAGCTATGAAGGCACTTCTACAAATCCACCTGATCTTCATTGTTGTGTGTCTCCGCTACATAATATTAGGTTCTGACCCCTATTACGCTTGTTCACTATATAATTACAAACATGTTGCATGTACTTAGAAAGCTCTTCTCACGCTGAATGCAACTGCATGGTTAATTGCAACAGGTACTTAGTGCTAGAGGTGTCAGCACAGTTTTGCTAATCCTTACTTGTACAGAGCCGCATTGCATACACAGCTTCTGGCCCATGGTAGTTGCACTCCTGGATGCTTATCGCTAGATTATATACAGTTAGAAAGCTGTCTTCAAACTGAATGCAACTACATGACCAAACCGCTTGTATAGTTAGTACAATAAGTGCTGGTACAGGTATTAGTATTCTTTGTGCTCAGCCATACACGCAGTTACTTACCCCTTGCAGGTTCTCTAAAAGTCTTAAGAGGTGTATCATAAGTCACTTGAAAGTTATAATTGAGCTGATTCCAACTACATGGTGCATGTAGTGGATCATTTTGTTAGGAGCAATCTTGTGAGCTTATGGCCATATTATATACCATTAGGATGCTGTCTTCAAATTTAATGCAACTACATGATAATTGAGCTTGTATAGTGATTTTCAGAAGTACTGGTACAGGTTCTCTATGCAGGCTTCTGTAGTAAGTGTCTATGAGCATACTACATATTGTTAAAAAGCTATTTTAAAGATGAATTCAACTGAACAGTTCACAGGGAGAAATGCTCAGGTCTGAAGGTGCCAATGAAGATTTTACTGCTCTTGACTGTTATATATCTGTAGCCACATACACACACACCTTCTGACTGCTTGTGAGTGTCTTTTTGGGTATTTGTGGGCATATGATATACCATCAGAAAGCTATTTTCAAGCTGAATGCAACCATGGGGTTACGATTGATGAGGAACGAAGAAATCGTTTATTATGCAGCGAGCTTCCGCGCCTCGGCTAATTCTACAAGACCCCGTGGGAACGTAAAATTTGGAACTCCGAAATGTGAAAGTAAGCATTTTGCACTGCCACAAACACTACAAACACTGGGGTTAGGGGTTGTTTTCATTAGAAATTTTAGGGTTAGGATTGTAGACCACATAGCTCGCAGCGCTTACTTACTTCAACACTTTTTGTAATGCATCACTTGGGCGCCTATGTAACCCTAGCTCTGTAGCTCGCACTCTGGGTGTGCATTGTAGCATGCATTCCATCTCTGAGTGTTAGCGTAGTGTGTCAACAATGTGCATATACCTTGACTAGCTTATATAGGACGCTTAGGATAGGAATACAGTGATTATACAAGTACAATTGGACCCAAAAGGCAGTTGAAATGAATCTGAACAGAAGCTCACTGTGAGGCGACAAACAAGCACAATTCTTATGATAGTGTCCTGCCAAGGCAACCTTGTGAAGACTAGGTGTGAGCCATATATGCCATAAAGATCATAAAATAGCAAGGAAGAGTACCATAATAGCATCTCAACACTAGTGAATCACAAGTTCTAAGTCCAGCAGTGCTGGAGCACTATGTCAGGAGGAAAAGCCAGATTATTGATGCAGTGCTTATCCTATAAGCACGCTTTTAATACCATTAGATTCAGCTTGAAAGCAGCTTCAAAATGGTATATATAATGTCCTGTTTTGTTACGCACACAGTGTGGAAAGAGCCAACTGAGCACTGTGTTAACTCAGAAGAGTGAGTAAATCGCAAATTATGAGTGCAGTTCTTATCTGATAACCACGCTATTAATACCATTAGATTCAGCTTTAAAGCAGCTTCAAAACCGTATATTATATGTCATGTTTTGTTATGCAGAAGTTGTGGAAAGAGCCAACTTGCCACTGAATAGACTTATAGAAGTGAGTAAATCGCGAATTATGACTGCAGTTGTTATCGTATAAGCACGCTATTAGTACCGTTAGATCCAGCGTGAAAGCAGCTTTCTAACGGTATATAATATGTCCTGTATCGTGCAATAACAGCCCGGGTGCGGAGCTATGTCCCTGGTGCACCCAATTAGGCGCCCAACCCGTGCCCAGAGCCGGCCCGGCCAGTAGGCGCCCGACCAAACACGACCAAGTCTTCTGGCACGATCCCAGAAACCTGGGATCGTGCCACAAGATTTGGTCGTGTTTGGTCGGGCGCTTAATTGACGCGACGCGACGCGTTCTTTACCCTTGTTTGTCCTCAGCCACAAGCAGCCACACACTGCCCTCTCAGGCTTGTTTACTAAGTGTTTATAGGCATATTATATATCACTAGAAAGCTATTCTCAAGCCCAATACAGCTGCATGGTTTATGAAGAGATATAAGTAGATCTGCAGGTGATAATGATGGTTTTCTTGTTCTTTGCCCCTTTGTAGACTTGGTTACCAGGTGTCTATAGACATGTTGCATATCATTAGAAAGCTATTCTTGAGCTGAATACAACTGCATGGTTCATTATCACAGATCGTTGGATCTGAAGGTGCTGGTACAGGTTCTTCTGTTCTTTGCTTGTCCCTAGACACTAGTATAGTAGCATAGCTTCTGGCCCTTAGTAGAACGAGTCCTAACAGCTTATGGGTGTATTATATATCATTATAAATATATTCTCAGGCTCAATGCAACTGCATGGTTTATGAGAGTGTGTGATCAGGTATGAAGGTGCTACTACAAAATCATTTTTCTTTGTGTGTACTCTGCT
>MU277988.1:0-438029 GCA_022385765.1 Trametes cingulata
AGCTCTTTTAGGTGTTCCGTTGCCGTCTGCCCCCTCTTTCTCATCCTCTCTGTCAGTTTCCTATCCTGCAGGAGGTGCAGCGGAAAGATCGGTCTTCCCTTGCCGACGCATGGGGCTCTCGGTGTCGTTAAGAGGACCGAGACCATGTTATGGTCAGTTCTCACTCCCACCGGGCTTATTTTCCACTCACATGCCCACTTCAGGAGCTCCTCTCTTACGTAGATTCTGTCCAGCCTAGACATCGTGAGCGCCTCCTCCCTCCCTCTCTGGAAGGTGTATTCTCTCTTTGCCGGGTTCGTCCTTCTCCAGCCGTCCACCATGCTTAGCCCAAGCGCCGTTTTCAGCTCATCTAGGGCTGGGACCGACGGGTCTTCGCTCGCCGCTCCCACTGGGAATCTGTCTATCATGTCTTCCACGTTGTTGAAGTCCCCAGCCATGAGGTGCGGCTTTGGGACGTCTGGGTGTGCTTCGTAGAACTCTTTGACCTCCGTGAAGAACCTACGTCTCTCTGCAGGCCCTTCGGACGTCGGGGCGTACATACACAGTATGTTTCTTAGGTCCCCTCCCCTCCACTGCAGCGAGAGCTGGATCGCCCGTCCTTCTACCACCACCTCCGCTCGCGCGTTCTCTGCACTGATGATTCTCTTGTTCAGGACTATGGCCACTCCCTCTCTCTGCGTTGGCGCCTCCCTGTTCGCGGTGTGGAAGATCTTAACTCTATTGGCGAACATTCTATGCAGCTCCGCTACCCTCTCGTCTGTCAGGTGTGTTTCCTGTATCATGAGGACTCCTATCCTCATGTCTGACATCATTCTGTACATTCTTCCCCATTTGTTCTCTTCGTGATCTCTCACCAAGTTACCGAAACCATTCACATTGAGTGTCGCAACACGCACGGACGTCTTCTGGCTAAGTCTCTCCTTCTTGCTCTTTTTCCTTCTCCTCGGCCTTTCTTTCTCTCCTTCGCCGCTAGTCTCTTCCGCTCTCCGCCCTTCGTCGTTTCTCCTCCCCTCAGGCCCAGGCCTCGGTTCAGGTACTCCTCCGCTGCCGCCGTTATCTGCAAGGCCATCACTCAGTTCGGGATTGGCAGACGGGCTCCCGTGCTGTCCGGCCTCGCGGAAGCGCTGGTGTCCAGTGTCCGGTGTGTTTGCCATGTGATGTAGATTGCTCCGTACTGATGATTCCGTAGCCGATGCGATTCCCCACGCACTGCGGCCATCGCACGCGGGTAGGGGGCTTGGCCCGCCCCCAGGGCCGACTCTGCACTCTCGCGTGGCTCGCCTCCCCTTCCGACGCAGGGGGGTCGGGTCCCGCTGGCTTCAGCCTCTCGGCACGGCACGTCGAGGCCTGAATAGGCCGCCGTTTTAACGCGTTTTTCTTTCAACATTCGCCGCTTTCCTGTGCCCTTCGGCCAGTATATTGGGCAGCTCATGGACCCTACGCCGCTCCTCTCTCACCCTGTCGGGGGGTTGCAGGTGCGTTCATAGTTCCTACGACTCTACAGGTGGTCACTCCGTAGCGTCGGTCATCAAGAAGCAGTGACATTGCTCTCCTCATCTCTGTCCTCGTACTTGCTATGGTATGTACTCTCAAGATATCCAGCAGCGTAGGAGCTCAGATGCGTTGTTCTCCGTCTATGGTTAGTTCCTTCTAGGCCTCTGCTGCGCCCCGCGCGGTGCGCCTCCGCCTCTCGCGTTACGGCCCCGGGTCCCTCCACCTCGCCCTTCGACGTGGTTCCAGGCGGTCCCGTCAGCTTCGTCCTCAACTGGCCCTCCTCCATGTTCGGGCGCGTGCTGGCTCTGGCTCGGCCTGAGCGTTCTCGTTCTCCACTGGTCCGGCTTCCGCGCTCCCGTCCCTTCGGCAATCTTTGCCCAGCCCTCGAGGTGCCCGTACGGGCACTGCGTCGTGAGATGATCCGCTCCATGGCATGCTTTGCAGCGCGTGATTCTCTGCGACACCGACAGGTGCGGGTGGTCTTCGGAGAGGACCCTTCCCCTATCCGGGTAGCGGAGGCCGTCCCTCCACGACTCCCACATCGCCGCCGACCTGGTCGGGGACGTCATGTAGACGTGCGTGATCAGTCTCGCATGCTTCTCCTCGTTTACCGGCCTGATCGCGACCTCCACAGTGCTGAGGATGTCGTTAGCGACTTTTTCGTGGTCCATGCCGACATAATCGGGGTTCTTCCTGACGAGGCTGAGGATGGCGGGAAACACCGGGGCTTTGTGGAACATCTCCCAGACCGCAAGTCTCACTTCGTCCTGGCTGTTCTGCGTGAACCCCTTGATAGCGAAGAGGTATCTTGGGATGAATTCGATTTCCTTGTACGCGAAGAACGTGATGTCGGCCGTAGGCCACGCATGCACCATCGTTAGGAGCGCGACCGCTGCCGTGTAGAGGCCCGACGCGAACCAGGTCGTCGCCGCGTGCTCCTTCGAGGCCGCTCTCGGCGTCCTGGGCGGTTGCTCAAGGGTAACGTTCTTCAAGCCTGTGATCCTGTAGAGCGCCGCTTGCAGGTTGTCGTAGATCTTCTGGGGGTCGGCGTCCTCGATGTCGCCCTCGCCATAGACGTCTAGCAAGACGTAGGTTCCCACCGGGTGGAGCCGCCACTCCTTCAGCTTCGCTTCCGGCACGTTCCTCACCCTGTCTCTCGGCTCATTCGCGTGCACCGCTGGGTTTCCGTGCTCGAGGAGTGGTGCAAGGCCAAGCTTCGCGATCTCGCTCGCCCTCCTCTCCCTGAGCGCCATTGCCAAGCCGATCTCCTCCTCGTTGGTGAGCCTCCTGTGCTCTGGCTGGCCCGATGCCTCCTTGTCCGCGATCGGCCTCGCCAGGTTCGCCACCTCCCACTTCCTGAGCATGGCCTCCCGTCGCCGTTCTTCAGCCATCTCGCGGTCCAGCTCCTGGTCCGCCGCGGGTTCCTTTGCTTCCCCCCACTGGTTCGCTTGCTGTATGGCCGCTGCCACCGCGCCTCCTGCGTGAATTCCCTGTTTGGCGGAGGGGGTGTCGACCTCCATCAGGGGGAGGAGGGCCTCTCTCTCCCTCCCCTTTCCCTTGGACGTTTCAGGCCTCGGGTCCATTCCCGTAGTCGTTCGCTGGCCCCACAGCGGTACCACGCTCTCGTTTTTCGGGGCCGACGCCGTTTGCTCGAGCGGGGGAATCCTCGCGACCGATCTGCCGTAGAGCGACTCCATGTCTCCGTACTGGATGTCGGGGAACGCGAAGAGGGATTGCCGGGTCGCAGGTGCTTGCTGGCCTGCGCTCCACTGGTGCCCCGTCAGAGCGCGCTCCAGCTCGCTTTGCTGGACGTCCACTGTTGGGTCCAGGCAGTGCTGCCAGTAATCAAAGGTGTCCTGGCTCATGGTCGGTTCGTTCTCGTGCTTCTCCGATCTTCCCTGGGCCCGTCCGACCATCTCCCGCAGCTTGACCCTCAGGTTCGTCGCTGCTTCCTGAACTACGTCTTCGATCATCCTCTCGCATTCCTCTGCCGACGGGAGGGTGGGGTACGGCGGCGGAGCTTCGGCGAGGGGTACCTGAGGAGCGTCATCGTCCCCTGCCTCCGCCCGTTCTTCGGGCTGCCAGCCGTTGCCAGCCGTGTTGCCCTGGCCGTCCAGACCGTCCCGACCACCTCCTTCGTTCGTGCTCTCCTCCTCGCCCAATCCTAGCGTTGGGGCTCGCTCGGATGCGTCCTCCGTCGGCGATCGGACTCTGAGTCTCTTCCGACCCCTGGACCTCCCCTCCTCCGGAGTGAGCTCTCTCTCCTGGCTTCCTTCGCGATCCTCGTCGGCGTTCTCGTCTCCTGCGTTGCTCGTTGTTCGACCCTCGCCCCGGGCCTTAGGCTGGGCAGGCGTCGGGGTGTCGTAGGTGTCACTGTAGTCCATGCCGTCCTCGCCATCATCCGAGCTCTCCCCCTCTCCTGCTCGAGTGCCTCCCAGCTGGCATGCATCGTCAGCGCTCGCACTCCTGTCTCAGCTCGTGTAATACTCACGCGACTCGGGCCTTCCACCGTGCCGCCATACTTCTCAAATCTCATCGCTGCCTTCTCCTCCTGGTAAGACACGCTTCTGAACGTGAGCGGCACCGTGCTGGCGCCCCCTCGTTGCTTCGGTCTGCCGATCAGTGGAGGGGTGCTCGCTCGCGAGAGGAGATTGGCACGCTGTTTCTTCGTGTGCTCGCGCGGCGGTGCGTCCATTACGGCTTTCCTTGTGGGCTCGCTCCGGCTAGTGCAGGGGACTTCAGTGGAGTGTGTGGGGGGAGGAAGGAGAGAGGACAAGGGGGATTTCTCGCGCTCTCTGCACCTTTCTCGGCCGCCTCTCTGTCCCCTCCCATTGCTTCGGCCTCCCTCAGCACTCGGCTCACGGCGTCTGGCTCGATTCTAACATTCCTCTTTCCTCTTTCGTCAGCTGTTAGCATCGGTGGGCGCCTTGCTCCCATTCGTGCTTCTCCACTCCCGTTTCGGGATTTGCCGACGTCAACTTCCTTCTCGGTGCCGCTCTCTCGGGCTCCACGTGTCCGTCGCTCTCCGGGGCCCTCGGGCCTAAGCCCACTCTGCTTTGTCAGCTCGACTCTGGGCGCTTCACCGGTCCGCTCTCCTTCCGGGCCGGCTTAGGCATGCTCTCTTTCCGGGGCTTCCGGCGCTTTCTCCTCCGGTTCTCTCCGGCAACTCCTTCCTGCTCAATCCGGCATCGTATACTGAACATCTTCCCACCGTTGCCAGCTGTTACAAACTCGGTAGTCCATCCACTCCTTCTCGCCTCGCCTCTCGTCGCCCAGTCCCTTGTTGCCCCGTTCATTCTCTCTGCGGTCTCTACTCATTTAGGGCTTGTGGTCCGTCGTCGCTCGGCTGGGACCCATTGGGTCAGTGAAGAACAGGGTTGTCGTGTCCTCGAAGACGGTCGTGTCGTCCTCGATCGGGATCGTCCTTGTTGTTTTTGCCGGCCAGGGCATTGCGTACCCCAAACATCTCCTCCACAGCGGCATCCTGATCATCAGCCCCTCCTTCCTTGGGACTGCGAGGTACGCGTGCGTCACGTCCGACCTGATGTTGTCGTTTTCGAGTACGAACTCCACCACACTTTCCTCCTCTGCTCTCACCCCCACCACTGCTCCCCAGATCCCCACGTCCTTCGCCGTGTAGTATCTCGCAGAAGTCTCCTCCTCCGATGGGAAGAGCTTGTCACATGAAGTGAGGGACAGGATCTTGACTTTCTGGCCGACATGGATCGGTACGTCGGGGGCGATCGTGACGTCCAGGTAGACTATCCTTGTTTCTTGGCCATCGCTGCCCACTGACGGGGCTGAGCCTCTTTCCTTTGCGTAGATGGTGGTTGGGGGGGGCATGGCTGCTGGGAGAGTGTTCAGGCTTGGGCACCTTATGTACTCTGAAGGCAATTACTCAGCAAGCGCTTTGTGACACAAATCGCTTCAGTTTCGTTACTTTCTGGCAGGGCACTTGCCTGGTTTTGGTCTGTTTGAGGGGGGCCAGCTGAGTTGGGCAGCAGGCCTTCAGTGCCAGGGATGTCTGTTGCGTCCCACTCCCCTCTGCCTAGCCTCTCGGCGCCTCGGGCTGAGCGGGGTTCCCACGGCAGGCGCTCAGTATCAGCGCCTATTCCCTCCTCCTCGAAGTCTCTTCACGGCCTCCTGCTCTCGAGTAGGCCAGTGGTTAGCTATGAACGCGTTCTGGTATCCACTTCAGTCCACTTTAATCTGCCCTTTACGCTTTCCAGGCCCCAGGTCCTCATCTGGGGCCTTACAACTCCTATCCCGGGGCTGGTGGGCTCGACAATCCCCTCCCCAAACGCCGGACCCCCAACAAAATTTCCGCCACACTGTCCAAAGACAAGCCCCAAAACATCGCCAAAACTCACTCCCCTTATCTCGCAGGCAACACCACCGTATCCCCTAAGGCTACCGGCAACAACAGGGGCAAAAAAACACACAAACACGAGAGCAGACACAGCAGAAAGCCGGAAAAAACCCGAAGCTCGAAACCAAAGCAACAGACCCCCCAGAGACATCAACCTTCAGTTGGTTTGCTCACAAGTCCTGATTTGCTCACCCAACTTCCTGGAGTACACGCAGCCCATTGAGCTCTACGCGGCCATACAAAAAATATGTGTTTACGGTGCGATCGTGCTAAGCTACAAGGCGATGTCCAGCTTCTGGGGTCAACCTGGGCGCTTATCCAGCATCTGGGGACGGGATAGTACAGTAACCTCTCGCACGGCACTCGCAAGTGCATCTACGCGCATCGGCCGAACGCAGAGAGCTCCTGCAGACCCCTACAGCGTCTGCTGTGCAATCGCAACTACGATAAAGCATCCGAAAACTCCTGCGTCGGAAACTGTTGCATATCTGTGCTCGCAAGCGCGGCCGATAAGTGCGAGAGCTCGAGAGGCGCCCGATGCCTAAGCGCTCAGTACACCCCCGCCCGGCCGAGCACCCGAATCTCGCCCTTGCGCGTGCCGACAGCGATGAGCCCCGTAGCTTCGGCGAACGCGATGTGCGTGATGTCGTCTGTATTATAAATCCAGCATCAGCCGTCAATTCGAGTAGTGCGCAGGAAAGGCACGCACCGCGCAGATCGTACGAATTCACCTCGTACACCTCCTTCCCCTCGATCGCCCCCGCTCGTCCTGAGAGCCCGCCATTCATGACGTCCACACCCATCGGTTCAGTCTCTATCTCTTCCGCATCGCTCCCCTCTACCTCCTCTCTAAGCGACTCGTCTGCATCCTCATCGCCCACCCCAATCCGTCCCACAGCGTCGAACCCATAAACGACCCTCCTCACAGCCCCGCGCCGCCTCTCGACCCACACGCCGCGCCTCCCCGCGGGTCCCAGCGCGCAAGCAGAGACGAACCCGCGCGTGCCGTGCCCGAACCCGCTGCGCGGGAACGTCCCCGTCCCTGCGCCCGTGCCCGCGCCTGCATGTTCTGCTAGGGCCGGGGCCGATGTCGGGGTCGGGTGCAAGGGAGGAGCGGCGTCGGCGAATGTGGCTGGGGGGAGGGGGACGGGCAAAGCCATGTTGTGCGTGGAGAGGAGCTGGATGTGCACGTCGATCGGCGGCGGGGGTGCGGGGTGGGTATATGCATCAGACACAGGTGAGTCGGGCGGCGAAATACTCGGCGGGAGGATCACTTCGACGGAATAGTGGAACAGTCCGCGGAGGACGTCGAACGCGAGGAACGACGTCGATACTTTCGTCGGTTCGTGCTCGCGGGACGCCGCGCCTAGGTGGGGCGAGGGACGGTGCACGACGGGGCGCGCGAAGGACGCGCCGCGGAAGGTCGCGCTTGGGTGGTAGTGCGAGTGCACGACGGCGCACATGTGCGTTTGCTGGGGTCTTGATGATATAGTCGTTGAGGAGGATGAGGGGTGGGTGGGGCTGCTGCTGAGAGCGTCCGGGTCCGGGTTGGAGGGTGGAGGGTGTGTGTGTGAGGGGCGGTCGGAGTCGATGAGCGTGCAGAGCTCGATGGAGTGCGCTTTGAGGACGAGGATGTGTCGGGAGGTCAAGAACGTCGCGACTACGACGCCATTCCACTGAAGACGCACAGATAGGTTAGGACCCAGTCTTGATCGAGCGTAATATGCAACAGAGCGGAGGTACGTACGAGTTCCTCTTCTTCCTCGTGGAGCATGTGCACGGTGGTCCGCTGGCCCGTGGCCCAGTTCAACAGATGGAAGGAGGACGGGAGGCTGAGGAGGAGCAGTGATCGACTCGGGTCCACAGCGCGCAGGCAGAGTATAGGCGAGGGTATGGGTACGTCTGCGATGCAGCGGAAGTGAATGTCGTCGAGGTCCTCAGAGTCGTCTACGGGGAGTAAAGTGGAGGACGGGCGTAGCTGCACTTGCAGTACTTCACATAGTTCGTGGCTGTCTTGTTTAGTCAGCAAGAAGGTCGACCGAGAGGTGGTAGAACACGTCGTACCAGGAGACCGCGACAGTAAGTAGGTTGGTAGCCTCGTCGAGGTGGGTGATCGCAGATGAGAACGAGCCGTTGCCTTTGATGTTCTGGCTCGTACACAGGAGAGGTTTGTTCGGATCGTGCAGCACAGAATCGAGATCCCAGATCTCGACCAGCTTCTCATGGTAGATGCAGAGCAGCCACCTCTCCAGAAATATCTCTAGTGAGTATATGGAGCGCGCTCCGTCATCGTTGTCGAATATCGGATCCAGCGCGCAGGATTGACGGTGCCCTGGGACGAAGTAGTGCGTGCGGGGCGAGAGCCAGGTGCGGTCGATGGTGAATAGGCGTCGGATGATGGTCTCGAGCTGTTCCGATGGTATGTGCGTCCATGCAGACGGATCTGTAATGTGATATGGTAGTGGCAGATGGTGTCCCTGGTGTCGAAGAATATGAAGCCAGACGGAGCGGTCCTGCGTTGGGTCGCGCAGGCGTCTGCATGTCTAGTAAATGCACACTCGTTTCAGGAATGTGCTGCCTGTCATGTGATACTCCTGTGCTTACCTTGCGCAATGCGATAATGTCTTGCAAGTCGAGGTGGTGGATGATTTGAAGCAAGATCTCGTCTGGTAAGGCGAGAAGAGCGTGCGAAGGGTTGCTCGACAAACCCATTCCTTCCATCTGAACAAGTTTAGCAAGCCGTCCGCGTATGCAGCTGGGGTGGGTTCTACTCTAAGGTACACTATCTCTCGATGGTCTCATGTTGGTTCAGCACGGTCTCAGCGAGTCTCCGTCCACAAGCGGTCTTGCTGGGGAGGGCGTGAGGACGTCACAGTCGTGAGCGGAAGCAGATGAGCACGACGGCGGTTTCCGCGTTTCCCGAGTGAACGCGTGGGAGCGTGACGATACCGGCGCGAGAACGTGACTGTGACGGAGACGCGTTGGCGCTTTGCGCGCTTGTTGGGCGCTTCGTCGCGTCCGCATCCTGGAGCGCGTCGCTGTCCTCGGCTGAAGCAGACTTCTGCCAGCTACAGCCACGCTCTCCTGCTTTTTGTGTGTTGCGCTGCCCTTATAGAACTGTGCGACATACTTCCTCATCTTCTTGCTACTACATGCTCTCACTATCTGTGAGCCGCCCACCATGGAAGGCATGTATCGCAACATGAAGGCCAAAGGCGTCTCGCTCGACACAGACTCCTCCGAGGTCACACGTCTCCCGCAACGCCCCCAGCCACGCGGGGCAGCCTTTGAGGACTTTGGCAGCGACTTTGCGCGCCGCAACAATGCACGTCGAAGCGCCTCGCAGACCTCGCAGACCTCCCAAATCGCTCGCAGCAGCAATCCAGCGAGCAAGCATGCATCGTCGTCGAGCAAGCACATACAATCCAACGATCCCATAAAGGTCGGCTTCTCGTCCGACTCGAGCGAGGACGAGCTCGACTTCCTCTCCTCGTCCTCCCGCCACGGCTCCGAGTCGCCCGTCAAGGCCAAGACCGTCAAGCGACCGCGCAAGGAGCCCGAGATCCCCAAAGCAGACGCGCCCGTGCCTATCGCCATCGACCACCACCAGACGGACCCGGAGTACAAGCCGCTGAACTTCAAGAAGTACAAGATCCCCAAGAAGAGCTCCGCCGCGGCTACCCCGCAGGCTTCCCAGGCGCAAAGTTCGGGGTCTGGGTCCGGTTCTGGTGCGGGTGCGGGTCCGTCCTCTTCCTCTTCGACACAGCCTGCTCTTCCGCGAAAACGACCTGCGACGTCGTTCCTGGAGGAGAACTCGAGACACGCACACGACCCGCCCACCCGCAAAGACCCCAACCACCCGCTCCGCGAGCGCAGCCCGAACCAAGACCGCGCCAGCTCGAGCCGCAAGTCGTACCTCCCTTCATGGGACGACAGCGACGAAGAAGACAGCGCCGAGGGGAGCGCGGAGAAGGATGTTGACGCGACCCCGCGGCCTTCTCGCCCTCCAGTTGCCCGGCCCGCATATAAGGGCGCGGGTGCCTCGGGGAAGGTGGGGAAAGCGCAGACTGTTGCGGATATCCACGTTGGCTCGTCTCAGGAGAGCGACAGAGGCAAGGGCAAAGGCAAAGGCAAAGGCAAGCAACGGGAGGAGCCGGAGGGAAGGGAGAAGGAGAAGAGCCAGACTCTCGAACGCTCCCAGAGCCTCGTGGACGTCCTGAACTCCGCGTACGCACGGTACGTCGATGATGGCGAACCTGGTAAGGCGAAAGGGAAGGGGAAGGCTCGCGCAGAGGAGCCGGCGAAACTTAAGCCTAGACCCAAGCCCAAGCCGAAGGCTGCTACGAAGTCCGCCGACAAGGGCCAACAGCTGGAGGAGAACGACCCCATTCACGCAATCATCACACAGCGGTCCTCGTCTCCCCTACCCCCACTTTCGGACAAGCCCACAGTGAAAGCGAACGCATCCAAGAAGATGGACGAGAAGGGCAAACAACGCGAGCATGACAACCCCATCACCGCCTTACTTGACCGACGACAGTCCTCGTCACCGTCTCCTCCACCCCCGTCCAAACCGAAAGTGCAGCCGCAGTCGAAGTCGAAGGTAAAGACCAAGACCAAACGGACCATCTCCGACTTCCCCATGGACCTCCCGCGTTCTTCGCCCGGCGCGAGGCGTGACCGCGACCGCGACTCCTCTCCGCCTCCTTCTAGGAGCCAGCCCAAGAGCCACCGCGTCGTGCACTCTGAGGACGACGACGAAGACGGGGAGAGCGATGGCGCGGGTGGTAGGGCGCTGCGCCCGTTCCCGATGGAGACGCAGCTTCTGGAGGTGGTGAGGCATAAGCGGGTCTCTCCGGTGAAGCGGCCTGCTGCGGAAGGAGGAAACAGAGAAGAGGATCCTGGGGGAGGGAAGAGGAAGAGGGCGAGGCATGCCTCGCCTGATAAGTGCGTATATGCGCTGTGTTTTGTACGAACGTGGAATACACGGGAGCTAACCTTACTGTGTTGCGTAGGACGATGGACTCGTTCGCTCTGGACGACTCCGACTCTGGTTCAGACCTTGACAGTACGTACATTGAGCATCCCTGCCTAGCTTCACGCAAATGCTCATATCTACCGCCCCACTCCTCCCCGAACAGTATTCCTCTCCCCCTCCGTCGACCCGAGCACCCTCTGCCCGTGGTGCGACGAGCCCCTCCCTGCACACCCGACCCCGCACCTCCTCTCGCTCATCGCCTCCGCGCGGCGGCGCTCCTACGCAGACGACCGCCCCACGAACCCGCTCGGGCTGCGCGCCCCGCCCGACGTCTTCGTGGGCGTGTGCCAGCGGCACCGGTTTGAGCGCGTGTGGGTCCCGCGCGCGGGCCGGAGGGGCTGGCCGATGGAGATCGACTGGGGGGCGCTGCGGGGCAGGGTGGAGGCGCTGGAGGGGCAGCTGAGGGCGATCGTGGAGGATGTGGACGAGGATTTCGTGCCGGGGGCGAGGGAGGTGAAGGCGGAGCTGGGAGGGGAGAGGAGGAGGCCGAGGAAGGAGAACGAGTTCTGGCGGGACGTGGTGCAGAACGTGAAGCAGCAGGGGTCGCGGCAGACCACGGGCGTGCGCGGGCAGTTCCAGCATTTCAACAAGACGCAGCCTGGGTAGTACGTGTCCTCTCTCTCCTCACACACTCGACTTTGCAGAGGCTGAATGACGCTCTTTACAGCTACGGCGAACTCGGCTACGTGATCATCCACCAAACCCTCTGCGACCTCTTTCCGCCCGCCTCTTTCGACCCCGCCGCCGCCCTGCCCCTAACCCCCGCCGACTTCATCGCACACGTCCTCGTCCCCGAGGCCGCACTGAACCTCATCATGGAGGACCTCAAGCTCGACCGCGCAGACGCGCTCAAGACGCTCCGAGAGAGCGTCGAGTACGGTGTGGCGATGTTCCCGGCGGACGAGGGCGAGAAGGCCGACGGGGACGGGGACAGGAGCGTGCTGAGCGCGGGCGAGAAGATCATCATGGAGCGGGCGCGGGCGCGGCGGAAGGAGCTGGAGGAGGAGGAGCGCCGCGAGGAGGAGGAAGAGGAGCGCAGGGCGAAGGAACGCGCGGGGCAGTCAGACGCGGAGGCCGACATGGAGTTGGACACGGACTTCGCGCCGCCCTCCTCGTCGCAGAGCACGAAGCCGAAGCCGCGTCCAGTGGTGAAGCGTAAGCCGCCTTCTTCGTCATCCGAGAAATCTAAGCCGGCTCCGCGCGCTCGCTCGAGGAGCAAAGCCCCAGATTCGGACGACGGCGGCGGCGGCGGCGGCGTGATCGACCTAAGCAGCGACACTGGCGAGAGGTCGGACGCCTCGCGAGCCTCACGTACCGCGAAGCGACGACGGAAAGCGACTGCATGGGACGAACACGAGCCTCCGTCCGAGAAGAGCGACGCCCCAACCGAGCCGGGGGGCGCGACGCCCCGCGCGAAGCCCAAGCCTCGTCCGCGCGCCATCGGGCGGTCTGCTACGTCCTTGTCCGCTGCTGCCGGGTCCGACCCGCCGGCTGAGGACCAGCAGCAGGCCCCGTCATCGTCCCAGTCTGTGCCGTTCTTGTCGTGGGATACGAAGCAGACGGCGCATGTGCGCAGGGGACTGACCGAGTCGTCCGTCGGCACGGCGTCGACTCCTCGTCCGAAGCCGAAGCCGAGGCAGGTCAGCGCGAGCTTGAAGGCGGGCGCGAGCTGCTCGGATGTGAACCCGGCTGCGTCGAAGCCTGTTGCGGGACCGAGTCAGAGGCATCCGCTCCAGATTGCGAGGGAGCGGAGGCAGGAGCGGTGAGTGATTCGTATATGTGTGATAGGGAGAGCGAAAGAGACGATGCTTATGACAGACTTGCGAATGGGTAGGGTTGGCGGACTCGACGTCCATCCGGCGCCCGACGACAAGAGTAGGCCCGAGCCTAAACCCAGGCCAAAACCCAAGCCGAAGCACGCGGATGGCTGGCTGCCCAATCTGCGCACGGCTGCTCCTGACGACGACGCCGACTCGACGGATGACGAGGAGCCGAAACCGAAGAGCCAGTCGTCGAAGCCGAACTCACTGCGCAAGACGTCGTCGAGTTCCAAGACTGGGAAGGGCGAGGCGGAGAACCAGTGGGGCTGGCTGCTGAGCGACGGCTCGCCGGGAAGCTCGCGCACGTCTTCCTTCGGTAACCTGGAGTATCCGAGTTGAAGGCAGGCCTTCGGGTCGTGGACTGGCCATAAGTATACGAGCTTCGTGTAATGCTACTATAGTCTTTCTCTGTAGATCTTACTGTGAATGCAATATAATGTGCGTCTGGGAAGCAAGCGAGGGCCGAACCAGCCTTGATTTTGCCGGCCCAAGTTCCATTAGCAATACAAGAGACGTGTAAAGGCTACAGGGCGGAGTACGTATACACTCAGATTTCTTCTATCTTGGAATCCTCGTCGTCCGACTCTTCTACTTTCGCCGCAGCGATGATGTCTTCCCCGTCCTTCTCAGTATCGGGGCCTTCGTCCCGCTTGAGCAAGTTGACCAGACGTTCAACTTCTTCGGATATCTACAGCGCAGCGAGTTTGAGCTCCAAAACTCGCATGCACATTCCAGGCGACGCACCTTGTCGACTTCCTCGTTCTCGTGGAGCGCGCGGATAACCTCGTACACTCCGTGCGTGCGCAGGTAGTCCCGGCCCCAGCGCGTCGTACAGAGCAGAAGCAAAGTCTCGACGTGCGTGAGGCGGATGACGGGATCGGGCTCGCGTTTTTTGGTAGGAGGCAGGAATTGCAGCGCAGGCGGAAGAAGCTCTTGGTCCTATTAGCACCAATCGTATCTCAGTGAGATCCTCGTTTCGGCAGAACTTGAGGGATGTCCGTACCTCAAGATCAAATTCCTCGGGACCGGCGAGGGGAAGGAGGACGTATGGGAGGATGTCTATGCCCGGAGCTGCGACTGTTGAAGGCGGCACAGTCACCTTCTCGTCCTCCCCAGCGAGAAGTGCGCGGTGTGCGGGTGTGTGGAATGCACAGTTTCTGCAAGGTCGGTCAGGTCTGGCGAAACCTTAGACATGGACAAGCATGCTGACTTGATGGTCGACGCGACACCTCCGCGCCTGATCGTGTCCTTGTGCTCCGTGAAAGCGAGGAGCTTTGACAGCGGGTACTCCAGGTCGACATCGTCACCGAAAGGATCGGCCGATCTTGGAGTCAAGAAGAACGTTCGACCTGCCGGAGTCTACGTGATGAAGAGTACTTAGCCTCTCTATACGATGAACGAGTTGCAGTATCGGACGCACGGTGCTGAGGTTCGCGAAGACGCTGGCCAGGAAGTGGAGATCGCCCTTGTGTGTCCGCTTCTCCGGGTCCACCTTCTCGACACCTGGCGCAGCCTTGACGAAGGCGTCAATCAGCAGAGGCAAGGCGAGGGCCTCCTTGGGCTCCTCTTTGGGATATGGTACTGGAGCCGGGCAGGTGCCGCATCGAGAGTCGACGGGGAACCATTTGAGGGGCGAGTTGGGATCTGGAAGGAGTGAGATTTTCAGGGAGAGGAGCGCTGTGCATACGCTTGATGCTGCGCTCAAATTCGAGAGGAGCATCGAGGCGAGGTCAGCGAGGATCGCTTGCGGGTTCTGTGAGCAAGAAGTGAGTTCGTAGACTTAATTGAAGATCGGAGTGGGTGGTACCAGTATGTATGATACAAGGAATTTCAGGAAGGCAGGTTCTGATAGGGAACCCACGAGGAGCGAGTTGTCGGACAAATTGACGAGAGCTCTGAACGCATCGTGAGCGGTTGCCTGCTCAAAGTCAGCTATAGCGTGGTATAAACACATGCATAATCTCTACCAGTTGGTCTCTACAGAGGATTTTGATGTCGCGGATGAGGTCATTCTCCTGAATCTGCTGAAGACCGCCGCTTCGCAGGCCGGTGTAGAAGATATCTCGATGAGGCGAGCCCTTGGGCGTCTGACCCAGCAGATTCGCGAGGGCAATCTGCCGCACCTGCGGGTTCTTATCCCGCAGAAACTGCGCAAGCTAGATCTCTCCTTCAGCATCACATCCTTATTCCTGTGCCAGTCCACGCACCTCCTTGAGTTGTGCAGAGTCTGACATCCTTTCTTGCTGAAAGATCTGTTTCCCACGGAGATGTGACTTTGTATCATGAGCGCCTGCGCTGCACCGGTTTACGTAAGAGACGCGACGCGCTCGCGCTGGACCATGTTTAGCCACTCCTCATCCGTATCCTCAAGTTCGGCCATTCCAACTCACGGCGAGGTCCATGCGACGCCTTGAAGGAGACGACCTCAGCTAGTATCTGCTCTATGATGGCGGTGTACAACACCTCGCGCTTCATTGATCAACTCCTGAAGACCCACGAGAGCTCACCTGCGTCATTCACCGTCCAACTATACCGCGAGCACTGGACACTCAACAGCGGGTCCAAATTCTTGTACAATAATCAGATTGCGGTGAGCAGCTGAGTACGCAGGACTCCTGACCGCTAGACCGTACTCACACGTAGCCAGTCTCTGCTAGATGATATCCGTACACGACACATACCCGTCGACTTCCTTCAGCTGTTTGATACGGCTAAGGTGAAATTCTACGAAGGTCTGTGCTTCCATGACATTCAGCGACTCGTTTCTAACGCATCTGAACAGGTTGCTTAATTGTTGAGCTTCTCGACTATCGCCCGTCCAAGACAACCGATGCGGAGCTCGAGCAACCCGAGAGAACCCGGATTGTCTTGACTCCTAACGACGAGTCGAGATGGACCGACATCTGTCTCATGGGCGAGAAGAGCGCAGTGCCGTGGACTGACGCTGACGCCCTGGAGCTCGAGGCTAAATTACTGGTGAGTATGGAGACTCGAGCCACCTCGTAGCCGGAAGTCGGCCATGAAGTATACGCGGGGTCTTCATCAGCGCGGCCTGCTGCGAGCGAGGTCGCGGCCTAGTCTCGATATCCCTGGCTGTGCATATGTGGTTAACTCGGAGACTAACATCGACACTCCTAGATGACGACCGCTCCTCCTTTGTGCCTGGAGCCTGACGTGCACTTGACGAGAATAGTCAATGCAACCCATAGAGCAACAACACCGCCTGCGCCCCCGTCGCTCAAGCGTAAGGCTTCTGTGATGAATCAAGAAGCTGACGAGGTGGAGAAGGCGCGGCGCATCAAGATCAGTCAGTTCATGAACCCGCGGTTGAGACCCACCGCCCCAAGGTGAGTATCTCGAATACATCATTCCTGCGGTCCATGGCTTGACGCGTCTATGAACCAGCTACCGCATCCTGGATGCCATCCAGAACCACAAACTCGCCAAGGAGCGTGCCCCGCCTCCGCCAGCGCAGCCTCCCCAAGCCGTGCAAGGCCTCGCGCCTTCAGCCGCATCACCACGTCCGCAAACCACCGCGCCCACTCAACCCGCTCCCGTCCCCACACCCACGCCCGTTCCCGCCCCCATGCAATACCAGCACTCGCAGAACGCGCCTTCGCCCGCATCCTCGGCAGCAGGGACGCCACCCACCGGGATGCAGGACCCGAAGAAGCAAGCGAAGAGGAACTCCGTCGTCGCAGGGCAATCGCCGCTGATGACGCGCGCTTCCGCGACCCCAGCGCCGACCGCCCCGTCCGGAGCCCCGCTCGCGATCCCTCCCCACCTGCAGCAGCACTATCAGGCACAGCTCGCGCAACGCACGACGACGCCCGCCCCTGCTCAGGCTGCCGCTTCTCCCCGTCCGCCGCCGCCGCCTCAAGTCGTGGCGCACGCGAGCAGCCCTGCAGCCGCGCCCGAGCAGCGGCCTCCGTCGGCAGTACCGGCCGCACCCACCCAGCCTGTCCAGCCCGTACCCCAAGTGCAGCAGATCCAGCAAGCTGCCCGCGTACAGCCCTCGCCCGCGCCGTCGCATACGCCCCAGCAGCAAGCCATGCAGCCGAACGCCTACGCCGCGATGCTCATGCAGCAGCAGCTCGCCCGGCGGAAGGCGGCAGCACAAGCGGTCGGAGCCGCACAGAACGTCCCTGGCGCGGTGCCGGGCACCCAGCCGCAGATGCAGAACTACGCGCAGTACATGGCGGCGTATCAGGCGCAGATGCAGCAGGCGCAAGCTCAGCAGCAGCGCATGAACCAGGCGCAGGCTCAGGCTCAGGCCCAAGCACAGGCACAGGCCCAAGCTCAAGCTCAAGCACAAGCCCAAGCCCAGGCAGCCTCTCCCGCTGCTCGTACGCATACGCCAGCTCAAGTCCAGGCGGCGGTAGCGGCAGCGCAGGCACAGCGCAACAGCCCGATGGTCGCGAACCAGCCGCTCGCAGCGCGCTCCCCAATGCCGAATTCCTCCCAGCCACATCCGCAAATGCAGCAAGCACAGGCTCAGCAGCAGCAGCAGCAAACCCAACCCCAGATGCAACAGCAAGCCCAGCAGCAAGCTCAGCACGCTCAACACCCCCAGCATGCTCAACACCCTCAGCATCCTCAGCACCCGACTCAGCAGCAACAGCAGCAGCAAATCGCCTATGCGCACGCCCAGTACTTGCGGCAGCTCCAAGCCCACGCCCAGCAGCACCCACAGATGCAGCAGCATCTCGCGGCGGGACAGGCTGGCGCAGCGCAGGCGGGGATGCAGCCCCAGGGCGCACAGGCAGCGGCGATGCAGAACCCGCAGATGATGGCCCAGTACTACAACTATGCACGGGTGCCCGGTATGCCGATGGGCCAGATGCCGCCCCAGGCGTATTGGCAGCTCGGGGCCGGGCGCGGTATGCCCGTCGCTCAGCAGATGCCCGGTATGCCTGGCGCGCACCCGCAGCAGATGCAGCCGGGTGCAGGTGCGGCGAAGCCTCCGCAGGGTGGACAGCAGGGTTCATGATGATAGAGAGAGGATGCCAGTGGCCGGAGGAGTCTGCATGTGTTTCGGTGTATATCTAGCAGCGGGTATCTCGTATGTACTGTAACTTATCATGCGCCATTGTATTCAAGCATCGCTGCACTCCGACAGGGACGTTCTAGGGTCGATCGCGTCACATTGCTCGCGCGTACGTTCCGGCCATTATAGCGGACCACTTTCGCGGAAACCGGTGTGCACAATCAGGAGGACCGGAGAGGTCCCTTCGCGGATGCATGTGCACGCGCAGCGCGCCCTACACGGACAGGCAGCGGCTGGGATCCACGCACCGCCCGGCGAACGCGAAGGCTCGCCGCCTTCGGCGCGCGAAGATGGGGTGCAGTATTAGCATGGGAACGCCGGCCGAGATTGGGTGAGATCAGGGAGCGAGCCACGCTGCGGACGGCCCTGCAGAAGCTCCCGCGCGCGCGCGGGCACGGGTGCGACGTTCCTGCGAAGCCTGTCGACGTCTATGCGTACGTAAATCCCCCCCGCGGCCGCAGGTGCACTCTGCCCCCGCGCGGCGCGTGCGCGCCGGATGCAGGGGCAGACGGTCCCAGGCCAGTCAGCGGAGACAGCTTCTGGGATTCGTTCTCGCGGGCGGACGTGCGGGTTCTCGGTGCTCTGGCCACAGCGAGCGCGGGCTGCAGAGGCAGCTGAATGGTTCGAAGCTGGCTGCGGGGCATGCATGCATCTGGGGGCTGGGCTGACGGTCAGGGAGAAGCGATATCGATGGCTCAGCACCCGTAGGTAGCAGATTGCAGTCGCGGTACGCGGTGGAAGGCGTCGTACGGACGCAAGCTAGTCTGTTGACCGTAACAGAGGTCGTGGAAGCAATGCGCATGGGGGGCAGCACCTTCCGATGATTCATGCAGCATCAACAGACGGTGGTCAAGACTCGAGCAGATGAGAGAGAATTCGAAGGCACGAAGACGGACCGCAGACGTTTTCTGAGTCACCGACCCGCTTGCCTACCTCAGTTCGCATGCAGTACTGCTGGCCTCGGACGCTCCGAGTCGCAATCGGACGACCGCACGGAGGCGGCATGCACACGAACCACAGAAGGCGCGACCAGCCGCGAAAATCCAGCACGGTCCCCACTTCCGAGCTTCCCAGCCGCTATCGACGCGTCGTCGCGTCCGAGCGTCGACGGCTTCGGATACGCGCGTGTAGGAGTACGAGTGCAGACACGCAATTCGCCACTGCCGCACGGAGTTCACGGCCGTAGTACGCGCAGGACGACTGCCAGTCGCCACCACTGCGCGCCGACTAAGGTTCAGCGTTGAGCGTTCAGCCGCCACAGCGCGAGCCCCGAAGCGTTGACGGGAGGCCCAAAGTGAACGTTGATGCGGCCGTAAGCAACGCTCGTCGAGGCGGCTCGAGCTAGTCCTTTCTCGGATGCCGACGCCGGCTGCATGGCGTGCTCGGACTGCGCGCGACGGCGGTAGCCCGCGCTACGGGCCAACACGCCTCCGCCGGACGCTCGCCGACGGCGGGAGGCCAATCAGGGCGCGCGGGATGGAGAGAATGGGGATGACAGCGAGCCTCGAGGCTCGCGCTCCTGTCCAGAGTTCGACCGGCAGGCGTTCGAGCGGTAGACGAGGGAAGAACTTGCTGCGACAGCAGGACCGATACTCGAGTCCCGAGACCCGGAGGCGAGGGACGACCTGTGAACTTGTGTCTGAGCACTGCAGACGCGGACAGAGGGAGCGCGGGCGAGCACGGTGCCAGGGCCTGGCTGGCTGACAGACGGAGGTGACAGAGAAGCCGCGCGGTCCGGGCTGGCTGCAGCCTGGATCGGGGGAGAGGTATAGACAGATCAGCGGCATCCAGCGGACAGATATTACACACACGACAGGCTGAGGTACGGCAGTGGCAACGGCAACGGCATCGGGTACGAGTAGACGGGCAGACGGGCGGGACGGTGGGAATGGTGCGGTACAATGTGTGGGGTGTACGGGGCACGGTGGTGAGCATGATGAGTATGGGCATGAGAAGGCGAAAGAGGACGGGCGGGGAGAACACGGGCGAGACGACTACGGTATGGGGTACGAATATGTCACAGAGCCAAACGAAGCGCGGGTGCAAGAACGGGAGAGAGACGAACAGACAGGGAGGCGAACGGACGGAGCGAACGAACGGAGCGAACGAAAGGGATACACGGAGAGCTCACCAGTGACCGGTGGAGAACATATGAACAGCGCGACGCGAGGACAACAAGCACGATATCGAGTATGGGCGGGGGAAGGGGCGGCAGGCGAGCACCGTCCGAGCTTGAGGACGTCGTTTAATCCCTGCCACCAGCGTAGCCCATCTCGCTCCGCCGATCCTGCTGCGAGCCGTACGAGTCGTCGTCGTCGCTGCCGCCCTCGCCGCCGCTCGACCCGGCCCCGCCGTCGTCTCCCGCGCCCGCATTCGCGTTCTGCCCCGGCCCACCTCCGCCCCCGGCGCCCGCCCCGCCCTTCGCGCCTCCGCCGCCGCGCCCGCGCACGCCGGTCCCATCTCGGGTGCGCTTCTTGATCTGTCGTAGTTGTTGTCGTTGTTATCCAGCGAGAACACGCGTGTGGCGCACGGCAACGGCAACGGCAGGCCCCGCGAGGGAAGCGAAGCGAGCAAGAGCGGAAAGAGGCAAGGACGACGTCAGCGGCCGCCGCGCGCGCGGATCCGGGAGAGCAGCGCACCAATTTGGCATACACGAGCCCGCAGGCGTTGCACAGCGTCCGGGGGCCTGCGCGCGCGCGTCCCGATATGTCAGTAGGCCGTCCGAGTCGGGCGAAAGCGGCAGCCAGCAGTGCAGGAAGAAGAAGCGGCAGCACTCACCCATGGGTCCGCGGCGCCATTCCGGCGTCGACGTCGCGCTGCAGCCCAGGCAGGTCTGTCCCTCCGTCGCGGGCTGGTTCTCCGACTGCCGTACCCAGCAGCGACAGACGACATACCACAATCAACGGATGCAAAGACGGTCAGCGATGCGCCGCGTAAACTGAGCGGCCGTCAGACGCACCTGTCTCGTCCTCGCGGCGTCCCCCTCGCCCTCTTCCGCCGCGCGATCCGCCCCTGGGGCCCCCGTCTGCGGCCGCGGCGGCTCGGGCGCGATGCGCTTCGCGGCCGCGTCGAGCGCCTGCGCGCCGTACGACGCGGCCTGGCGCATGCGCTCGATCGTCTCCGCGGTCGCCGCCGCGCGCGGTTGCGTCGCCTCGTACGCGAGCGCGTTCGCCGAGTCGATGATGATGCGATAGGACTCGAGCAGCTGCGCACCGCATCGGTCAGCAATACTGGGTGCAAGCGTGAGAGAGCGAGACCGAAGCAGACCTTGCTGAAGTCGATCCCTACGGGCGAGACGACTGGCGGGGCAGGCGCCTGTGCAGGCGGTGGGGCAGGAGGTTGCTGTGGTGGTGGAGGCTGCTGCTGCTGCTGCTGTTGCTGCGCCTGTGTCTGAGGGTGTGCTTGCGGTGGGGGCTGCACCTGCGCCTGGACGGGCACGGGCGGGGGTGGCTTCGGAGGCTCGTCCTGCCTCGTTTTACGCACCGGCTGTTGAGGCGGGGCGGCGTCCTGCCTCTGCGGCGGCGGAGGGCGCTCGTCCGTCCTGCGGGGCTCGGGCCTGGGGGGCGGCTGCTGATAGCGCCTGTCGTCGTGCGCGTGCGCCGCGCCTTGGGGCGGCTCGGGCCGAGCAGGCGGCGCCGCGTACGCCGGCTGCTGCTGGCCCTGCTGAGGATGCGGTGGGGGGTACGCTGCTGCTGGGGCGCCGTGGTGCGGCCATTCGCCCTGCCACTGCTGGGGCGGCGGCGGGGGGACGCCGTACGCCTGCGGGGGGTAGCCCTGCTGGGGCGGATAGCCCGGTGCGGGCGGTGGCGGGCCGTACTGCGCGGTGGGCGGCGGGGCGTGCTGCACGGGCTGGGGTTGAGGATGCGGAGCGGGAGGAGGAGGAGGAGGAGGGGTGCGCACGGGCGGGCGGGAGGAGCCCTGGGCGTACTGGCCGTTCTCGTACGCGGCGGCGGGGGGATAGGCGGAGTACGGATAAGCGGGCGGGTGGGGGAACTCGGGCTGGGCGTGGTGGTACATGTAGCGGCTGTCGGTGCTCATGTGGGCGGCGTGGGGGACGACCTGGCGGTGGTAGAACGGGTCGCGGTCGGTGAGGGCGTACTTGAGGGAGGTGTAGGACGTCGCCTTCGCGGCGGCGGCTGCTGCTGCTGCGCTGGAGGGGGGCGGGTCAGCGACGGCATTTTGGGAGGGCTCGGGCGGGGGTGCGTGGTCATGGGCAGCGGAGGAATAGGGAGGCATCAAGGACGCGGGGGGTCGTCAAAGGCACATTAAGCGTAAGCGTAAGCACGGGCGCGCAGGGCGAGGCGGGGCGGGGACATGCGCTCGCGGTGCGATAGGAGACGAGCGAGAGGGGTCGGGGGACGGGGGAGACGGCGGGCGGGGGGCGGGGCGGGGCAGGAAAGAAAGAAAGAAAGAGGAGGGGGGACGAGGATACTGTGAGTAAGTATGTGCATGATGCTACAAACGACGACGATCGAGAGATCTTGGAACAGGAACTAGAACTAGCCTAAGCCTGCCACGAGCATCACGCCCCCGCCGCGGCAAACACTGCGAGCACGCTCAGAAACAATGCACCGGGACGCGACCTACGTTCTGCCGCTGCTGCCGGCCTCTGCGGCTCTTCCGGGGACGCTTGCGGGGCGGGCGGGGTCGGCGTCGATGCGCTCGTCGAGGGAGCGGGCGGAGGTGCAGAAAGGCTGCGAACGGCGGCAAACGCCCAGCAGCCGTCCCGAGTCCAAATGGGCGCGTACTACCGCCTGAGTAAAACACAACTCTAATACCCGCGTACGCGCGTCACTCGCCCCCCTCGCGTCCTTGCACCGTGCTTTCTGCGGCGTCACGCTAGAAGTATGCTCGCTGCTGCGTCGGGGCCACCGCGCGGACAGAAGACCGAGACGAACACGCGTTGTGTGCTGTACCCAGCAAAACGACTGCAGGCGCTGGCGGACCTTTGGATGCGAATCGGAGAAGCTTCTCAGCTTGAAGCTGCCGTCAATTGCAACTTAGAATGCCCCGACACGTGATCCCATCACCCATCAGAGCCGTCGGAGAAGAGAGCGCGGATTCCAGTCACAGCTGTACTGACTGCAGATGCAATCTCCAGGCACCTCCCCAGTACTTACTGTAATACCCTCCCTGTCCTCCCGCCCTCCCAGATTCAGATTCTCCCGTCCGATCTCTCCTACTCCTCAATCAGGCAATCCACCGCTGCACCTCCAGAACTGCATAATTCCATGTCGACAGATGTGTTGCACCGTGCGGGGGTATGTATGTACGTCTCCGCTTCTGCGCGTCCTACATCTCCGCTCTACAACGCATGCATGCATAGGCTGTGTCACCACCTCCCCTCCCGTCAACTTCCATCCACGTCCGCATCCATCTCCTCGCTCCCCGCATCCCGACCACATCCGTCCGCGAACGATGTCATCGGCGCGAGCGTGCAGCTGCGGCTCAGCGGACCACACCGTGCATCACGCGTGCGCTGCCACCGCCCGGCCCCCTCTATCGCCCTCCTTCCACTTCGCAGCCTTCCCCGGAGACGGCGCGGGCTCCTTCGACGACGCACCCGCCGCCGCAGGGACGTCCACGGCCGAGTGCCCGTCCTCGTGCACGCCCTTGTCCGACGGCGCAGCAGCAGGAGCCGCAGCAGCGGTCGCAGACGCGACCCCGCTCGCAGCCGCCGCCGCCCGCTCGCGCGCCCGCCGGCGGCGCCGCAGGATCTTCTTCCGGTTCCGCACCGCGCGGTGGTAGCTCTGCTCGTCCCCGTAGAACAGCTGGTACTCGCAGAACGGGCAGATCCACTCCTCCGCCGGGTTCGTCAGGGCCGGCAGCGGTGTCACCGCCGCCTTCTGCGCGGCCTGCGCCTGGGGGGCCTGCTGGTCACCAGCAGCGGCAGCGGCCTTCTTCCCGCGCCGCCGCGGCGGGATCTCCGCGGAGAGGAAGCGCAGCGGGAGCGGGCTGAGCAGGTTCTGCGCGTTCTGCGCGGCCTGCTGCGCGCTCGGCGGGCCCGTGTGCGGGAGCCGCGACGGCACGTAGTTGCGCAGGTGGTGCGGGTTCGACGCGTTCGCGAGCGCGCTCCGCTTCTTCTTCTTCCCGCCCTTGCCCTTCGCGCCCAGCGCGGCCTGCTCGCCCGCCGCGCCGCTGCCCTTCGGCGGCTCCCCGCCCTTCCCGCCCCCCGCCGCGGGCTTCGTGCGGTCCGTGCGCTTCGCGACGGGCCCGCTCAGCGCGGCCGCGGCGGCCGCCTGCTTGGCGGCTTCAGCGGCCTTGGCGGCTTGTCGTGCGAGCTCCTCCTCGAACCGGCTGTGGAGGATCGCGACCTCCTCCTTCGTCGCGACGAGGCGGTCCGAGGCTTCGCGGCGCGCATGAGGAGATCTCGGTCAGAATGTAAGGGGAGGGCAGGGACGGGCACTCACTGGCGCTGTGGCACACGAACGTGAATTCTGTAGACGGTACTTCGAGTGGCGGTTGTGTTTGGGGAGGCGATTTGCCTGGGGGAGGTGCTGTCGGAGGCTTGTTCTCGTCGCCCGCTTGTTCGCCTTGATCTTGTTGTTGCGCTTGTGCATGTTCAGAATGTTCAGGTGTAGCAGCGAGCGATTCCTTGTACGCCTTGAACGCGCGCGCGAGCCGCGCCTCCTTCCTGCGGGACGGGCGCACCCGCACCGGGGCACCGCTGCGGCAGTCCACGCCCGTCTGCACGAACGGGTAGCTCGCCGACAGCGCCTGGTCGAGCGCGAGCGTGTCCCCGTGCGCGAGCGCACCGAGCACGGCCGCGAGCTGCCGCTTCCGGCTCCGCAGCATCTCTTTGTGCTGCAGCCCCGCAAGCGTCGCGCGCGTCAGCCGGCCCCGCCGCGCGCCGCGTACCTGCACGCCCTGCGTCCCTAGCACCGCGCCGATCCCCGCCGCGATCCCCGCTGCGCCGCCCCCGGCCCCGCCACCGTCACCACTTCTACCAAGCGGACTAACGTCAGCGTCGCGGTCGCGGCCGGTGGGAATGCCGCGGTCGGCGGGCTCGTCTTCTGCGCCGGAGCCGGTCGAGCCGCCGTCGTGCCCGTGCGCGGAGCCGGACATGTTCGCGGGCACCTTGCGTTTCTTTGTGTTTCCTGGCTGTTGCAGGTGGTCGAGGTAGTCTCCGTCTCCGCTTTCGTCGTCGTCGAGCCCGTCCCGGCCGTCCATCATCCCCATCCCTATGCTTCCGCCACCGTATCCTATCCCTGTTCCTACTCCGAAGCCGAAGCCGGTGCCTAGCCCGGCGAGTGCACTGCTCAAGTCGAGCGGGGTCGATGCGCGCGAGTCGGGCGGTGTCGCTTTGAAGAGGTCGCGCACGCCTCCGAGGACGGGCATGTAGTACGCTTCCAGCGCTAGCTGCGCCGTCATAATGTCGGGAGTGGCGTGTGCCGCTGAGAGGTCGTCCCCTTGCTCGGTCGTGTGGCCGTCTTGGTCTTGCTGTCCAGTAGCAGAGGTAGGGGCGGCGTTAGGGCCGGTACCGCCGCCCGAGTCGAGGTGGTCGTGCGGGGCATGGTCAGAGGTGCGCCTGCGCTTCGGGAGCGGCTTCACACGGCGCAGCGTCGGGAGCTCGGGGACGTCGAAGACGGGCGAGGAGGCTCGATACATGTCAGCGTTGGTGCTCGTACCAGGGTTCGTGCTGATGCTGATGCTTGTGCTAGTGCTCGCGGTCGTGTCGGCGTCGGACGAAGCTGGAGACTCGGTCTGTGCGTGTAGTGGTAGTGGTGGCGGCGGCGGTCTTGCAGCGGAAAAGCCTGCGAGGAGCTGGGAGAGGGAGCGGAGCATAGCTCGCAGTCAGCACACGGTCGAGCTCAGAGCGACGCTGCCCGCGCCGGATGGCTGCGATTTTCGGGCGATCTGCAATGGTCGACGGCTTACGTGGATGGGCGTGCGCGGACGTCAGCGGGGCGTGCGTACGGGCGTGCGTGCGTGGCCGTCTCTGCCAGGCCTGCGGCTGCTCTGCGTATGCGAATAGGTCTTTGTGTGGCCGTCGTTGTCAGCGTCGTCGTACGTGGCCACAGGCGTTGTGTCTTTGAAATACTCAAGATCGAGGGCGTCAAGTGTGCAAAGAAAGTGCTTCTGTGCCACGCGCTGGAGTGCAGGCCGGTGAAAGGAGGATGGAGAGCTCGGCCTGGAGGTGTGTAAAGGACAAGGCTCGGGTGAGCGGGGCAGGGCTCTTGCGCTCGCCTGCTGCCGACCTGAGAGATTGATTTCCCTCCGCTCAGCCACCGTAATCCGGCCCATAATCCGGCACATCCGTTCACGCTCAGAATATTCCGCACAAGTCCCACAACTGATGCAGACGCAGACATGTCCATAACAACAGCTATCTGCTGTGGATGCAACTTCGTGCTCATCCGAGCCATCTCCGGCACAAGCCAAATTTTTCAGACCCATTTATTTACAACGACTGCGAGTGCCTCGACAGGAGAAGAGAGAAGATGGAATGCTACTACGGTACATGGGGATGTGCGATGCGATGCTCTAACGGATTGTCTCGTGGTGCTAGGATATATGTGAATGTCCGACTGCGCGTCGCAATAAGTAAGGGTATCGCGAGACGAAGGTAGACATTATAGCTCTGCTCATGCTGACAGTGACAGGCCCCGAACAAACCTCTATGGACGAAGTGTGATGCTGCAATAAGGATAGGGCGGGCGAGGCGGGGCGACGCCTGCGTATTGAAACAGACGATGGGGCGGATTAGTAGGGCCGTACGATAGACGATGAGCAGATGTGGTGCAACGAGACCGAGAGCGTGGACGAGACGTGTGAGAGCAGCGCATGTAGGAAGAGAACACGGAACGGAGGTACGCAGGTAGTATGGAATCAGGGGACCTCGAGGCGGAGTCGATGCATGGGTCGTCATAGACATGTGGCATAAAATCGGATCTTGAAGCGAGAAAACGTCGTCGGGGCGAGGGTCGAGATGGGAACCGGGATCGTTGGGAAAGGAAAGGACGACGTCGAGCGGGGGGAGGGGGGTGAAGGTGTTTACCACCAGCTGCCGCCACCTCCGCCACCGCCGTAACCGCCACCGTAACCTCCACCGCCGCCGCCGTACTGGGGACCGCCGAAGCTGGCACCGCCGCCGCGACCACCACCGTAGCCGCCTCCGCCGCCCTGGCGGAAGTCACGGTTGCCGCCAGTGCGACCACGGCCACCTCCGCCACGGCCACGGCCGCGGTACCCACCGCCGCCGAACGCGGATTCGTGGGCGACAGTCTCGAGCCAGCCAGGGATCTCCTGGTTGGCCTCGCGGAGGAGCTCCAGGAGCTCACGCACGATGTTGCGGTTGCCACGGTTGAAGAACGCGGTCGCGATACCGACGTTACCGGCACGGCCGGTACGACCAATGCGGTGGACGTAGTCGTCAATGTCCGAGGGCAGGTCGTAGTTGATGACGTGCGTGACGTTCGGGATATCGAGACCACGAGCAGCGACAGCCGTAGCGACAAGGATGGGCGTGCGACCGGTCTTGAAGGTCTGCAGCGCCATCTCACGCTCGCGCTGAGTACGGTCACCGTGGATGGAGGTCGCGGGGAGCTGGTTCACGAGGAGGAAGTCGGAGAGCATGTCGGCCATGCGCTTGGTCTCGACGAAGACGAGGGTGAGGCCGGTGCCATTGGCCTGGAGCACGTCAAGCAGGACGGAGCGCTTGTCCTGGTCCTCGACGTACTCGATCCTCTGGGTGATGTTCTCCGACGTGGAGCCAACACGACCGACGGAAAGGAAGACGTAGTCCTTCATGAAGTCACGGGCGAGCATCTGGATGTCGCGAGGGAACGTGGCCGAGAACATGAGCGTCTGACGATCCTGGACGCCTGGCATATCCTCGCCCTGCACGATGCGACGGATCTGGGGCTCGAAACCCATGTCCAGCATGCGATCAGCCTCGTCAAGAACGAGGTACCGCACGTTCGCGAGGCTGATGCGCCCGCGCTCGATCAGGTCCACGAGACGGCCAGGCGTAGCGCTGAGCAAGTCGCAGCCACGCTCGATCTGCCGCAGCTGCTGGTTGATGTCCGCACCGCCGTAAACCACCGCAGGGCGAACCCAAGAGCGGTAGCAGAACTTGCGGGCCTCCTCGTGGATCTGGCTGACCAGCTCACGCGTGGGAGCGAGGATGAGCGCAGTCGGGTACGCCTTGCGAGAGCGACCGTAGCCCATGCCCGGCTGGGCATCAGCGGGAGGCGCGCGCGGGCCGTTGGTGAAGGACGCGGAAAGGATAGGGAAGAGGAAGCCGCCTGTTTTCCCAGAACCCGTCTAAAAAGGAAGATGTCAGTAACTGTTCTGGCTGTGGCAATTGGAGTGCTGCAGCTTACCTGAGCACAAGCCATCAGGTCTCTGCCTGCGGCAACGATAGGGATCGAATACTTCTGGACGGGAGTCGGGGTGGTGTAACGAGCGTAGCCGATGTTCTCAAGGAGGACAGGGTCGAGCGGCGGGGACGTAAAGGCGGTCACCGGGTCTGGCACACCAGCACCAGTAGCCTCGACGGGAATGTCGTCGTACTTTTCGAAGTTGATACCGGTGTGCTGCTTGGAAGGGTCATTCTCCTCGCCGTACAGCTCCTTCTCGAGGCGCATGTTACGGCCACCGGGAACGTGCTTGCCATCCTTCCATACACCATAGCCGAAGGTCTCGCGGGGGCCATCGCCTCCACCGCGAGGGCCGCCATGGAAGCCGTTGGGCTGCGGGCGGTCGCCCCAGCCTCCACCAGCACCACCTCCGCGACCACCGTAGCCACTGACGCTGCGGTTGAATCCTCCGTCTTTGTTGCCCGCGTATCCACCGCGGAAAGAGGGAGTGGAAGAGCGGGAGTCGTTCCAGCCGTTCCTATCGCACCAGCGTCAACAGATCTGAGACACGTAGCATACAGGCAGACAAACTCACCCGTTGGTAGGAGGCGGGGGGTTAGAAGCAGCCCGCTGCGAGTTCCTCATGTGAGGAGGGACGTATGCAGATTTTGTGCCATTGATACCGAGAGAGGCTGCGAGAAAAAGAGGACGAGGTCAGAAACGGCGCGCTCAGGCGTGGAAGGGGAAGAGTCGGGCTACTCACCAAACTGGTTCTCCAATCCGGTACCGTTTACAATTCCATTGGACATATTAAGGGGGTGAAGAGAAACAACAAAGAGTATGGGAAGTTGTCGAGATTTTCGTCTATGAGCGTTGAGCTGGAAACGAGTCGAGATGGGAGAGAGGGTGATGGTCCACCACAAAGGCGAGTGAGAAATTTGTATCCCCCGCTGGAGCTTACCAAACGCACGGTGGCACCCTGCTTACCTAAGCTCTTGCCGGAACGGGCGAATGTCCGTCACACCGGCGCCAAGTAGGCGCGCGACGTGGCACCGAGAGGCGCCTTCCGGCCCGGGACTGCCGCAGCATTGCAGGGCATAAGCGCTCACAGCATTCACTCGCTGAGCGCGTACCGCGTCGAGGCAGGTTACAGCAGCCACCTCTCCTTCGTCTCGTACCCCCACCTCCCCCGCCATGTCGCACTCGCACTCGCACGCCCCGGGCCAGTCTCACAACCACAGCCATGGGCCCCCGCCTCAACAGCAGCAGCAGGCGGCCATGGTCATGCGTCCGCCAGATCCGCTCATGCAAGCGGTCATCGAGGAGAGCTTCCGTCCAGTTGACCTCGTACTTGGCCCTCCGGACAACTCAACAGTTCTCTCTCCAAAGAACAAGCAGGAGACATGCCCGGAGACGGGCGAAGACTACCGCGCTCTCAACCGCCTGTCCCGCCTCCTCGTCGCGAACCCGAACCTGCGCTGTCCCCCACCCCCGCAGGTAGTCTCGCAGAACCTCTCGCAAGCCATCAACAACATGAAAGACGAAGGAAACGTACGTGATATTATGTGCCTTAGGTCTTCGCTCCAAGTTGCTGAACACATGTTTCCTTGCAGACCCTGTTCAAGGGCGGCCTTTACGTACAGGCCATCCAGAGGTACACTATGGCTGCAAGCATTGCCGTCCAGCGCCCTCCATGGGAGGCCCAGCAGCTTATGCGTGAAGAGCTCTCCATGATCCTCTCCAACCGCTCGGCCGCCTTCTATGAGGCCGGCGACTACATCAGCGCGTTGGTCGACGCTGAGGTCGTCGTCCAACTCAAACGGCCGTGGAGCAAAGGCCACTTCCGGAAGGCGCGCGCCCTCATGAAGCTGGAGCAATACCAGGAAGCCAAGGAGGCTGTCCAGCTTGGACTCTCGTTCGAGCCTACCAACCCGGTAAGTCCTAGTCACACAGAGGCGTAAACGGAGTCGTGCGTCCGAAACGGGAGGCTGGTTCCCAGCCCTCTCCGTCTTTCCTCGGCCGTTCGACCATTCTCGCGTCTGGCTGTGTACATCTGCTTTCGAGATGCTGACCATGGAATCATCTAGGAAATGACGCAGATGTTGGCGGACATCGAGTCTCACCTGAACCCGTCGGAGAAGAGCCTCGAGCAGACCTCTCCACAGCAGATACCCGTGTCGTGATGTATATTCTCCTCTGGTATGGTATGGTACTTGTACACTGTATATCCTCGTCTTGTCATCACTCCAGGAGCATCATGCACGGACCCAGTCAGGATTTTCGATTCCACAACGCAGTGTTCAAACTCCCCGGCAAGTATGCGTGACAGGTACAACGTCGAGCTACAACACCTCTACGTTGACGACGGCGGCTGTATACCCCGATCTGCTGCTGCTATATTGACAGTCTTCGACCGTGTTGACGATTGAATGAGCTACCAATCAAGCTTGTTCGCGAATGAGGTTCCGTAGCCGCTACCCGTATACTACTGCATTATGTGAGCTGTGGTATCCTAGGGTACTTTGTATACCTGTACATAACGTACAACATCCGACATGCATAACGAGCCTTCGAGAAAGGAGAAAGGAGAAGGAGAAGAGTAGCCATAGTGTCGAGACCTCCGTGTTCCAGTCAACGCGTCCTCACCTCGCGCGCACCTGCAGTCTATCCAGAATCTGGTCCACCTCCACGCACTCCTCCGGCTCCCTGAACACGCGTATCGGGATGTGCGGCGGGACGTCCAAGCGCGCCTTCCACACCCGCATCTGCAGCTCCCACCGCTTCTTCTCCGCGTCCGACAGCCGCTCGCCCGGCGTCTGCGCCTGCTGCCACCGCACCGTCGTCTCCCGCCACTCCCCCGAGCCCGGCGCCGACCCCGGCGTCCGCCTCCCGAACCCAGGCGGCGGGAACGAGCTCGGCGTGCCCGCGCCCATCTCCGGGCTCGCACCGGGCTCCTCCGTGATCGGCGGATGCGCCCGCGCGCCCGTCCCGAAGTAGTCGTACGTCGGCGAGTGCGACGGGGACGGGGACGGCGGACCCATTGGTACCTCGCTTCCAGAATACGTCCTGGTTGCCCTGTGAGGCGACGCAGGCGGGGTCGCGTCCGACATCGACCGCGACGGGCCGTAGCGCGCGGTGAACCGCCGCCCTGCCCCACGCATCCCGCCTCCTGCCGGCGCACTCGCCGGCAGCCCGAGCCCCGCGTCGAAGCCCTCGCGGAACGCTTCCGCCCCCGTTGGGTCGTCTAGCGGCCGCGCCCCGTTGTCGCCGCGCGCCGCCGCGTCGCGGATGAAGATCCCGAGGATCTGGTCAGGACGCTCGCGCGCCGTCTCCGCGTACAGCTCAAGGTCCTGCTCGCCCGAGTCGCCGACGAGGAAGAAGCGCGCGTCGGGGAAGTGGTTCAGCACGTCGAGCACCCCTGCGCGTTTGCGCATCGCAGGCGCGGAGAGAAGGCCGTTGAACAGCGAACGTCCGCCGTACGACCGGAGTCGGATCGACCCTGGCGGCAGCCGCGATATTTGGAGGAATTCGTTCACCACAGGGAGTAACTCAAACGGACCATTCGACTATGAGGGGAACGGATACATGGTCAGAAGGGCGCCTTCGTGAATGTCTGAGTGAGGGACTTACCACATAGTGGAAACGCACGCCGCGCTTCCACATACTCATATACCAGTCACCCATTCCGCGGATCACGCTGTCTCGCAGGTCTTTCACGAACACGTTGTGGAATACAGCGCGAGCACCGCCTAAAATCCCAGACAGCTTCACCGTGTCGTCGATGTCCGAAATGACCCGCACCGAGGAGTGCGTCAACGGGATTGCGATCGATGTCGACGTCGTGACCGAAGACGAAAACGGGGGCGCATATCGCTGTGAAGGACCTTGCGGTGTCGTCGGGGTTGTTGGTCCTGGCGAGGGCGGCGCAAGCAGCTCTGCGACTACGAACAGGTCCTGCTCGAGCTCCGGCCCCCCGAAGGCGATCTGGAGCGCGCCAGGATGGACGCACATGCGCTCCCAGGGAACGGAGAATTTCACCTGGAAGGAACCGTCCACCCCAGTGACAACCTCACGAGTCACGATGGGCTCTTTGTCCGGGTTGACCGAGCTCTCCGAAGAAGCAGACTCGTCGGTGAACTCTGCGCCACCATCGTAGAGCGACGGATCCGCGGCGTACAAGGAGACGCGTACAGTGCGATTCGCCAGCGCAGACGACCAGAACGGGTGCAGACGAGCCTCGAGATTCGCGTGCCACCTGTGCAAGTCAGAGGAGCCCGAGCCTGAGGGTGTAGCTGAGGGAGGTGGGGACGGATCGGGATTGTGTGAGCGCCCGTATGCGGAACTTGGGGCGGAAGACGCCGACGCGGTCGATGGTGTGCGAGAGCTATGAGAATCCGAGGAGGAAGCCATGGACAGCGCATCGGGAGCACCACGCCCGCTATCCACGCTCTGCGCATCGAATTCCAGTCGTCGTAAACGCTCATCGAGTGCTTCCATCTCGGACTCTTCTGTAATCTCGTCGGGTAGCGGTGGGAGGTGCGTGTGGGCTAGGAGATCCTCGGTTGATCTACTGAGCGGCGTCGCAGAGGTGGTTGCCCCCATACTATTAGGTAATTTAGGCAGAGAAGCGAAACCTGGAGGTGGGGTTAGTGGGCGAGTGTGGTAGCTACATTGTGCTTACTTTTCGCTAGGCGCAAGAACGCTCTGCCGGCGCGTGTGTTGAATCCAACGCCAGTGAGTTTGCAGGCGTAACCAGAGACGAAGACGTCAACGTCAAAAGGCACATCTGTATCTGTGTTAGTTCTGCGACGCCACAACGAATGACGGATAGCTGCGACGCAAAACGATAGGCTAGCTACTACGGGAATCGCCCGACTTGAGAATTCCTACAGTCTCGGCACATGTCGAGGCTACCGGACAACTTTCTCCCTGGCCCAACTTCTCCGCCGACGCGTCCAACGCGTTCACCCGCAGTCATAATCATAAGCGGTCACGCGGTGGCGAAGGCGTACGATGCACTCCTACCACGGTGTCCTGGGCAGCACACCCATGGCCAGCAAGGGGTAGCACAATTGTCAAAGCCTGCCGTACGCCGCCAGACATTGTCAACAAATGTTACTCCATAACATCTTCAAGGAGCCGCGACGCTCGAAGACATAACACGAAGCCGGCCAATGCAGGGGAGAAGGCTCAGCAAAGGGTCGGGAAGCGCAAGCGACAGAAAGCCTCTCAGGCGCCTTCTCTCCGGAGACGCGAACGCGCTCTTGCGGGCGGTCTATCGTTTCGCATAGCGCTGAGACGCATTGGCACTCACCTTCCTCGCCTTCTCCTCGCGGCTCGCGATAGCGACGCGTCGCCCAACCTGGGAAGAGCGATAGTCTGTCTCCGCTGACGTCGTACTCGCTCTGGCTGCCGCGGCGGAGCTTCTGGCCCGCCCATTGGCTCCAGGATTGTTTCTTTGATGCTGCGTCTGAGCCTTGTGGCGTCGCGCCCCGCCAGGTTGGATACGACTGCTTCAGCTCGCGCTGCTGTGCGATATAGCCCTTGAGAGAGCGGGAGGCGGCGGAGGCGATGGAACGCCAGGACGGAGGCATATCTTCAGACATGGCGGTTGGAAGAGGATGTCATGAGTCGCAGGCCGGGTGCGGGAGAAAGAAATAGGGATACAACGTGACGACGGTCGAGCTATTGTGGTGTAGCGATACAAGAAGAAAAGCAGAACATGATAAGTTACGGACAAGGTCGACCTCGCCCGCCGTGCGTCCTGGGATGATGCTCTGAGTCTCCGCCACAACTGCGCCACCACGAGCACTAGGCGCCCGCAACCCCCTTCGGTTCCTGGCTGCTTTCCCTTCCCCTCTCACGCATAGCACTCTTGCCTTCTCCTCAGACCTTCTCCATATACAGGGCCCCCGTATATTTGGCTTTCATCACTGGAATGTTCAAACATACCACCCAGCTGACCAGAACGTGTCAAATACCTGTGCTTCCAGCCGAGCCGGCACCATTCGCACAGGTCATGGCAGGACCGTGTACGTACTCTAGGGCCCTATGCTACCCAGATGCTACCACTCAACGGAGTGCTGATGTCCCTCATAGTCCCAATCTATCCCTGACTCATAGGAAGTTCTGAGTGGTCGGCGAAATCATTGTCCGTTATAGTTTGATCACAACTTGCCCGGAGCCTATACGTGTGTTCATTGGTCAAAGTTCTCCGCCATGGACCTCGATCTATACTCACAGGAGCCTGAGAAGAGCCACGCAAACATATAAGATGAACACTCGCATATGTGCATGCATACACACGTCGCACTTGCATGGGTCCCTCCAGTTGATTTCCGCCTTCAACCTGGGTCCTTCGTCCAGTCCGCGCCTTGCCTTGCCTGCATCGCCGACACACTTTGTTGATGCATATCTAAGCATCAGGTACTCCAACTCTTGATCCCCTCCGTTCATCTGTGACGCTCCAGTTGCTGTCCTTGCTTTGACGCAGCCTCGTATATCATGGAGGGATCCCGCTTACCCATCGACCTTTGCGAGAAATTGATCGACCACTGTTACAGCGAGCCATGTCGGGCCAATCTGTTACTTAACAAGGGCGAAGACCCGAGATCCTCTTGGAGAACACTCTTCAACTGTGCACTGACCTGCCGAGCCTGGTTGACTCGCAGCCGCTTCAACCTGTACACCGCCGTCATTCTCCGCCGCCCTCAAGACATCGATACGTTTACCAACACCATCGCACTACACCCTTTTCTTGCAGAGTTCGTCCGTGTTCTTATGGTGACCAACTATAACGAACCTGGAAACGTCTATTTTCCTTTCGCGCGCATTGAGTTGGTCCGGAACATGCGTTGTCTGCAGAGCTTGCTCATGAACACTCATTATACCCGGACTTATCCCCCTCCACACCGCAGACTCATTGCTCGGTATCCAATCACCACTCTGTCCATCTCTGTCGACAGTTTTCCGACTCCCATTGCCTTCTGCCGATTTTTGTGGGCATTTACCCGACTTGAACGTCTGCGATTGCTGCTACGCGCCGCCTACCTAGGTGCACCCTCCCACCATTGGG
The DNA here is from genome assembly GCA_022385765.1 of Trametes cingulata. Taxonomy (NCBI): domain Eukaryota; kingdom Fungi; phylum Basidiomycota; class Agaricomycetes; order Polyporales; family Polyporaceae; genus Trametes; species Trametes cingulata. The sequence goes on from MU277988.1 coordinate 35,145, forward strand.
ACTACAGCGAGTGGCCGACGCTCCAGAGTCTGGCAGGCAGGAAGGTGCACTGCGCTGCACTGAAGGTGCTAGAATTTGGGGTGAGTCGTTGGTGGCACTGATTGTGATATTGCCCGTGGCTGCAATCATTTGTTGAATACTCACGGCTGCTTCTGCCAGGCACACGCAATCCCAATGCATAGCTTTCCTTGTCGCATGGTATTTGGGACTGCTCCCAGGGACCTCACCTGTGAATGGTCCTACTGGCCTGCCTTCTTTTCATGGGACGACGACAGTTCGTCTGCAGCCTCCGGTTAGTCAATCGGTTGCACCCTTCCACTGCGCCTACGCAATCTCCTTCTTTACTAACTAGTGATTGTGCTCTCTTGACAGCCGTGCTCTTACTCTACCTGTCTGACCTTGAGGCGCTGCAAAGTCTAACCTTGTCCTACAACACGATGGCATTCACGGAGGACCTCGAGAATCCCGACCTCGTGTCCAGCCTCCTGTCGGACTGGACGGCCTCAATCCTCTCTCAGACGCTACACCACACGGCTTTGGAGCGCATCACTCTGTTTTTTGAGATGCTACCAGTCTGGAAGAGCGGGGCCATTCTGACCATAGTCCTGCTGCAGCTGATGCGCCGGAGCGACGTCGTCTCCGCGGCCTCCCGCGTGCGCCACTTCGTCTGCGACATCGCACGCGGGCCTCTCGATCCGCATTCAGACTTCGGTCTGTGGACCCGACACCTCCGTGTTCGGATACCGGGATTGAAGACGAGGCTTTCTCTGAAGCTCCGAGGCCCGCTCGAAGGTAAGATCCGACACGTCGCTGCTAGCATAGGCACTACCTCCAGAATGCTCACAGACCTGTTCTGCGTTCCCACCATAGAGTGCGGGTGGATCCCGTACGGCTTCTTGCGACACAGTCGCGTGGAGGTGCTTGGCGGCACTGGAGGACCGCTGGAAGATGACCTCGGCCTAGAGATCTACGACCCGTTGATCATCGACACGGTCCTGGACGTCCCCTCGACCTCGGAAGAGGAGCCTCAGCCGGACGGCGCTGGCGACGCTGGCGAAAGCGACAGCGAGCAGGGCCCGAGTGTAACGCATGTACGCTCATGTCTTCCCTCACATTCGTATCGTCAGTACTAACCATTTGGCGTCTGCCGATGCAGTACTACAGTCAAGGGACCCCCGCGAAGGGTGTTGAGTCCGAAACATCAAATTACTACCAGGATAGAATCTGTGCGCCTCTGCGGCTCCCGGACCCGTAGCTGTGATGTGGACAGACCTATTCCGACGAGCCATCTGCCAGGAAACTCTGTCGCCAAGCCGTACCGGCTACTCCCCCTTCCGCGCGACTATCTGGGTTGCCGCTCTCTCATCTCATCTTCGTTCCTCAAGTGTCGTGTTCCGCCATTTCTCTACTGTACTCCCTCATCGACCGTTGAACCGTCATATGCTTTCTTTGTACTCCCCTGCGGCCCGAGCGATTACCGCATGCGTACCATTGTGATTGAGAATGTAACTGTATGGACCCGTACACGAATGCGAGCTGTTAGTCTCCGAATAGTACACTTGATTTCATTCTGCCAGTACGTCGCAACCCCGAGAATCACAATAAACATTCATGGACATAGTGGTATCCGGTTCACCATCACGGTATGCTCCGGACTGCCCCTGCACGACACGAGCGCACCTCACAGGTTCTTGATGAGGAACTCGACCGTCGCCTTGAAGGCACCCTCCTTGCCCGCCTTCACCTTCGGGTTGCTCTGCAAAACAAGGCGCATCAGTTTCACCCACACCAAATAGGTCAATCACCGAGATCCACGTACAATGTCGCCCCGGACGGCGAACCCGTGCTGGCAGCCGTCCCAGTACGTGCGCTCGTACCCAGGCGCGAACTTGCCGCCGCCGAGGATCTCGTCCGCCTTCTCTTGCGCCTCCTTCGGGAACATCTGGTCGACCTCGCACGAGTTGATCAGGAGCGGCGCCTTTGACTGCGACGCGTATTTCTGCATTCCTCCCCGTCAGTACGCGGAAATCCTTGCTTCATCGCAGGAGCGACGCACCTCGAGATCGGCGGGGACCTGGAGGAGCGACGGGTGCGCGACCGCGACGGCCTGCACCTCGTTGCCGAACGCGAGGTCGAACGCGGGGCGCGCGCCGTAGCAGAAGCCGATCGCGCCGACCTTGGTGACGCCCTCGGCCTTGAGCGCGCTCAGGACTTTGCGGGAGATCTCGACCGCACGCTCAGCGCCATGCTTGCCGAGCCACGTCGGGAGGTCGACCTTGCCGGGGACCGAAAGCGCGTCCTCGGGGAGCGCATCGCCGTCGAAGAGGTCGGGGACGACAACCTTGAAGCCGTTGCGCGCGTAGTCGTCCGCGAGCAGCTGTGGGCGGAGCGGAGGTCCGAGTGAGCATCGGCGCGCATTTCCGCAAGAATGATGTCATCGGTACTCACGAGGTTGTTCTGCAGCTTGAGACCGAAAACATCGCTCAGGAACAGGACGACCTTGTCCTTCGGATACTCGACCGTCGGAGTCGCGACATAGGACTCAATGCCCCCAATCTTGGTGAATTGGCCTGGAAGTGTACAGTCATGAAATTGAGACCAGAGCTCCCGCTGCGCGACAATAGTCGAGAAAACATACCCTCGGGAGTGCCTTCGTGACGAACACCTGCGTTTCCGCGAATCAGATATGTTTATCGCAAGCGTCTTGCGCGATGAGCACTTACCAGAGACACAGTGCGAGCAGAGAGACATGGTGGTATGTGAGCGAGAGTACTTGTGGATGAGTCTGCGGTTGGCTACGGCTGGGGGCGGCTTTCCCGGATTTCTGGGCTATATATACGCCTGCACTGTTCGCCCTCACTGGGCTCATCGATATGGGCGAGCGCCTCCTCGAGAAAGTTCCGCATGATACGAATGTGCTCTGTCAGAACTCTCATGACTGTCCGCTGCTACTGCACAACCGGATGCGCAGATGGGAACCTTCCTCCCCAGCCCGGCCCGCCGACAGAACGCGCACTCCCATCGCACAAACAGCGCGACGGCATCGGCGACTTTCCACGGTGGAACCTAACAAGGTTCTACAGAACGAGTTACCTCCGAAGGACCCGGGTGCCTCAGTGGTGTAACCCCATATGATCAGTACCACCAGCCAGCAAGTCTGACCAATGCAAGGGTAGGAAGCCATGTTGGCATCGATCAGATGGCAGAACGGATGACTCTGCATAACCACTGGAAACCGAACTCAAGCTTGGGCAACCTCGCACTTCTTCGTGTATGCAGTACGCTCGGTTGTCCTCAACCGAGGGTACCTTGAGAGCACCTCCTTAACTCCTCAAATGCCCATGACAGGCTGATAGGCCTGCGACATGAAACCTGGGTGCAAACGGAGGTGCTTCCTATGTACATGGCGAGCGAAACTGCGACAGCTGCCATTGGAAAGCTATAACTGTGACGCGGTACGTGAGTACTGACTACTGTCGCGGTACGCACCTTCGAACGCGCCGGGAGACGACCCACCGCCTCTCGACGGTGTAAGGCTGTAGAGAAGATCCCTAGCATCTATGCAGGAGGGTGACAGACATTCGCAGTAGTCCCAAACAGGCTGGGGTCCGTCTGTCCCGATCTTGCCTGCTCTGTACATCTTGCGACTGAACGATTAAAGTGCTGACTATGTCATGACGCGTACATCGCGATGAAGAAGAAAACACCCCCTGAAGAGATTGATATGATATTGCTTGACCCGGCGAGAGGCTATGGTAATTGGGGCATCGTGCTTCCTCATGCAACGATGCAACATTATTGAGGAATTTGAGTGACGATCCATATTGCTATGCCTGTATGGGGGCTCGTGTGACAGTATTGTCTGGATTCCGTGGCAAGTTCATGAGTAGACCGGTTCACAGGTTCTTGATGAGGAACTCGACCGTCGCCTTGAACGCGCCCTCCTTGCCCGCTTTCACTTTCGGGTTGCTCTGAAAGTAGGACACATCAGCCTCACCCACACGGTACACCACGCAGGCCAATCACCGTCACGTACAATGTCGCCACGGACGGCGAAGCCGTGCTGGCAGCCCTCCCAGTACGTGCGCTCGTACCCGGGCGCGAACTTGCCGCCGCCGAGGATCTCATCCGCCTTCTCTTGCGCCTCCTTCGGAAACACCGGGTCGACCTCGCACGAGTTGACCAGGAGCGGCGCCTTCGACTGCGCCGCGTATCTCTGCAGCCAACTGCTGTCAGTACACGCAACTCCCATGTTGACCATCATCGAGGCACCTCGAGATCAGCGGGGACCTGTAGGAGCGACGGGTGCGAGACCGCGACGACCTGCACCTCGTTGCCGAACGCGAGGTCAAACGCGGGGCGCCCTCCGTGGCAGAATCCGATTGCGGCGACCTTCGTGACGCCCTCGGCCTTGAGCGCACTCAGGACCTTGCGACAGATCTCGACTTCACGCTCGCCGCTGTGCTTGCTGAGCCAAGCGGGGATGTCGACCTTGCCGGGGGTCGAGAGGGCGTCCTCGGGGAGCGCGTCGCCGTCGAAGAGGTCGGGGACGACGACCTTGAAGCCGTTACGCGCGTAGTCGTCCGCGAGCAGCTGTGCGCGGGAGCGGAGGTCCGGGTCAGCATCGGCGCTGGCAAGGCAGGATTTTCTGGAGGATTGTGTCGTCGGCACTCACCAGGTTGTTTTGCAGCTTGAGACCGAAGCCATCACTCAGGTAAAGGACAACCTTGTCCTTCGGATACTTGACTGTCGGAGTCGCGACATAGGACTCGATGCCCCCAATCTGGGTGAACTGGCCTGGAAATACAGGGCAACACAATTGAGAATGCGGCTCTTCCTGCGCTACCACAATCGAGAAAACATACCCTCGGGGGAGCCTTCGTGACGGACACCTGTGTTCTCCCCCGAATCAGCCTGAGAGTCGTAGTGGCAAGCGTTTCGCGCGGCGGACACTCACCAGAGACGCAGTGCGAGCAGACAGACATGGTGATGTGTGAGCTAAGTACAGTATACTGGCTCTGCGGTTTGCTACGGCTGGGGACGTCTCCCGCGGTTCTCTGCTATATGTACGGCGCGCACCGTTCGCCCTCGCTGGGGCCCATCGATATGGGCGAGCGCCTCCTCGCGAAAGTTCCGAATACTGCTCTGTCAGGACTCATTACAAACGCTCCGCTGGTCCTGCAGAACCGGATGGGCAGAGGGGAAATCCTCCTCCTCCAATTCCGCCTTGCCGGCAGAACACGCACTCCTATGGCACACGCAGCGCGAAGGCATCGGCGAGTTTTCGCTATGGAAACCTAGGAAACTCCTTGAGAACGACACCGCGTCCGAGGGGACCGGGTCCGCCACTACTGGTATAGTCCCATCTGACCACTAGCTACCCTAATGCATGGAGAAGAAGCTATAGCATCATCAGACGATATAACAGACGAGTCTTCTCAACCACTGGAAACGAAGCTCACGTTTGGCGGACAGCGTCGCAGTCCTCTGCGTTTGTTTTACGTTTGATACTCCTCAATCCAGGCCTGACTACCCCAAAAACCTCTTCAATTGCTCACGATAGGCTGGCGCCCCTGCGGCTTCTCTGCGACTTTACGCCTAGATGGGAACGGACCTCCTTCCTAGGTGCAAACCAGCGAAACTACGACGCCTTTCATTGGAACACTGTGACAGGGCTATGAGTAGACCTCAGAGAGATTTGATGAGGAATTCTACCGTCGCCTTGAAGGCACCCGCCTTCACCTTAGGGCCTCTGCGGATTCAGACGCTCATCAGCCCCTCTAATGCCAAATGTGCCAGCCAAGAGCCACGTACGACGTCAGCCGGGACGGCAAAACCGTGCTCGCAGCCCTCCCAGTATGTCCGCTCGTACCCAGGCGCGAACTTGCCCCCGCCGAGGATCGCGTCCGCATGCTCCTGCGCCTCCTTCGGAAACACGCGGTCGACCGAACAAGAATTTATCAGGAACGGCTCCTCGACTCCAACGCGTACCTCTGCCCACCCTTCCTCGTCAGTACGCGGCTCTCTCTGCGAAGGACTTGACACCCGGCGAAGGTGACGTACCTCGAGATCAGCGGGTATCTGAAGGAGCGACGGGTGCACGACCGCAACGACATTGGACCTCGTCGATGAATGCGAGGTTGAACACAGGGCGGCCGCCGTAGCAGAATCCAACCGCGCCGACCCTGGTAACGCCCTCAACCCGGACGGGGTCCAGGACCTTGAAGGAAATCTCAACAGCACGCTCGGCACGCGCTATGTACCACGATGGAGAACGTACCCTCGAGGGTGCCTTCGTGGCGGACGCCTGTAATCTCCATGAATGATTTGCGCAAACGAGGCGCGCGGAAACCACTCACCAGGGACCCTCTACGAACAGAGAGACATCGCGTTTCGTGAGTGGTTGTAAGGCTTGACTTCGCGCATCCATTAACACCTATATACGCGCGAGACACAGCCCAGCCAGCCGTGTTCGTTAGTAGTTGGTGTGCACCTGTCGGCAAGAGCATCACAAGCGCGTGAGTGATACGAACGCCCAATAATACATGCGGGCTTTGCCAGAACTCCCGAAGAACTCCTATGCCTTCGCGCCGTGGGCGGACATGAGCCGATGAATACGCAGTCCCGTCACAACGGCAGGCCTAGCGAAGACAGCGGGAGGTTGAGTATCAGTGAACATCGGATTACGGACCGATGGTGCGTTCCTAGCAGTCGTACTACCAGCTAGAACGGCGCTAGACGTTGGTTTGGTTCGTACCTACACCTACCATCGCGGCCGCGGTGCCTGTGTACGACTGGCGATGTTGATAGAAACGTATCACGCACGAGTTCATCGGTCATGGGCATCCTGATCGGAGTACTCGACATCGAGGCTTGGCAAGGCTGGCGAAGAGACGGCTTGCCGAAGACGCTCAGAAGGCCGTCAGGTCCACGGGGGAGGCTTGCGAGATGATGAGGAGGCGAACGTCGAGCACTTCGGCGACATGCACGACAAGGCGAAACGCGGAGCCCCCTCGCGGGGCGTATAGATAAAGCGCACAACAGAGCTAAGTGGTATCCTACATCTGACGAGCAAGGGCGTCAGCAGACAAAAACCCATATTAACGACGATGCCCACTCACATGTACAACGCAATGCCAGGTCTAGCAGAGCCCGCTATGCCTTCCCAGCAAGCGTCCCAGCCGCAGCTCTCCGCCTCTTGTTCCCTCTCCTGATCTCGCCCAGGTCCGCCTCGTACTCTACGTCCTTCAGCGGATGGAACACGTTCAAGCTCTTCCCGAGCGTGCCCGGGGCCTGCGCCTCCCTCCCGCCGCCCTTCGCCCTCCTTCTGCCGTTCCCCGCACCCCCGCCCGCGCCGTACCCATAGCTCTGCGCGCCGCCCGAGTGCGCGGAGATGAGGGGCAGCGGGAACGGCGACGGGAGCTCGTCCACCGAGAGCGAGTGCGGGTTCAGCAGCGGCCCGCTCGTCACCGGCCCCGAGCTGATCGACGCGATCGCGCCGTTGCCCAGCCCGGGGTGCCCGCCTGGCACGGGCGTCGGTGGCGGGGAGGTCCCGCCGCCCATCTTGTTGCGGAGCTTGCGCGTGATGTGCGGACGCGACTGCGAGTCCATGCCGCCGTCTAATAAACAATGAGCGGGATTGTACGTAAGCGCCCATGATGCGGAAGCGCGGTGCGGTGCGGGGCGAGCCCCAGCGTCGGGCGACTGGGTGGTTGGGTGGGTGGTACTCACCGACAACAGTCCCCTCTCCTTCCTTCTCTTCGCGCGCACGCCGGCGTCGCTCTTCTATGCCCTCGAGCATGCGCTCTCGGATGCGCTCGCGGCCGCGCCGCCATTCTTCTTCGACGCGCTCGCGCTCCTCGTCGTACGCGGTCTGGACAACTTGCAGGGCGTGTCGTTCCTGGAAGGCAATCGAGCTCAGGAGCGCGCCGCGCTCAAGCGAGAGAGGGTAGAGGCGGAGGTTGTAAGCGGGGAGGGTCTCGGGGCGGGTCGAGAGTTGGATGGAAATGCTGTGGAGGTCAGAGATGGTCTCCGCGTAATGGCGGCCGATCCTTGGGGCTATGTGAGTCCACGCGCAACAGACGAAGGGTCGAGGAAGACGCACTCGTCTCGCCTGTCTGCCATCTCCTTGCTGATCTTGCCTATGACCTCCTTTCGCCGCTTGTCCTTCTTCGCCTCCTCGCCTTGGGCACCTGCGACGGTCATACCGTTGGCGCTGGCCAGAACAGAATGGGTGCAAACTCACCATGCGGTCTGGAGCTCGGACCTGCAAGAGCCTCGTAGTGCATGGTGTTCACAGACGTCAGCTCGCCAGCGGCCCCGGCGCGGACTTTGTGCGTGGATGTGTGCGCTACGGCGAACACTCCTGGTTGTGGTGGCATCGGTGGGGTCTGGCTGTGGCTGGGGGTTGTTTAGGGATGCGTAGCGCCCTGTACACGACGAAATCGATGCTTGTAGGATAGGACGAGTGTTGGGACGGCTGGATAGCGGACGAGGGGAGGTGTGTGTGTGAGGGAGAGAGGGCAGTCAAAATGCAACCGACTGGAGAGGGCCACCAGGCCTCGCACGGGCGCTAGCCTGATTGTCCCGCGCTCCGTCTCTCCGCCTTCCTCGGACTCCTCGCACACGCCCATGCATCGACTCACGCCTCACCTAGGTTCGACGGAGAGGTTCTCCCTCTCGTACCATGCCCGGGGCAAGATATCAAGGCTCTCGGAGGCTCTGAGCTCTTCATGCCTGCGCTCAACCTGCGCTGACAAGTCTCGATCGGCGGGCGTAACAGTGCGGTCCAGCGGCCCGGAGGTGCCGTGAGCAGGCGTCTCCTTCATGGGACGCGTCGCGTCGCGTCGCCACACGCGCGTGGCACTGGTACTCGCCTCTCCTGTGGCGCTGCGGTATTGCTCACTTTGCCTACGTTTGAAGAGACACTCAAGAAAGCCTTGAAACGTTGCTATCGTACAGAGAAATCGACAGGCATATTAAGAGGAATACAGCGCTCGTAGATCCGGGGCTCAAGTCGCCTTGAAGGTGGGGAACTCTCCAATGCGAAGTTTGGTCGCCTACAGAGCAGCTCGTAAGTCAACACGTCCTGGCAACCACGCTCAGAAACTTACTCCGAACGGCCAGAGAGTAATGTTCGTAGCAGGACCCGTGCACGCCGGGTTGACCGGAGGAGCAGCCGCGAACGTGTCGCCCGCCACCGACCAGTCGATGGGGCACGCCGTCGCCGTAATCGTGAAAGGCGGGAGCCCCGAGTCAAAGATCGGCGACGGGAGCTTTCCACCCGACGGAGAACCCCCGTGGAACGTGAGCGACGAGGGATCGATGGCGTACTGCCATGGGGCGGTGGCGTCGAACTCGAGGTCGACGGCGAGCGGCTGCTGCGCGTTGCGCGCGAGCACCTTCTGGCTCCGGGCGATGTCGTACGCGTAGTGAAGTGGGCCTCGGTGGACCGCTATGGAGTTGTTCGGGCGGGATTCTGTGTGGATGGTAGGCAGGCGGATGCTGTCAGCGTCGTTCTTCTGGACGATCATCATGCGGGAGAATAGCTCCGTACCAATGGTGATGTCCGCGGGCAGGTTCAGGGTGAACTTCGTCGTCCCGGCCTTCACGGAGACGGCTTGGAGACCGTTGGAGGGCGAGACGGCCCTCGCTGCGCCTCCGTTGATCGCGATGGTGCCCTTGCTGACCCAGCTCGGGATGCGGACGTGGTACGTGAACGGCCTGTCGGCTCTGATCGTCGTCGTCAGCGTGTCTCCGAACGGGTAAAGCGTGTCCACAGCGACGGAGACTTTGTTGCCTGTCAAACGGGTGGTGAGTCAGTGCGATCATCTCGGCCGGTGCGACTGCTTCGGGGCTGCGCACGCACCGTCTGCCAAGGTGGTGTCGACGCTAAAGGGTCCGAGGTAGACGTGCACGAGGGACTTCTGGTCGGGCGTTTTGACAAATGCGTTGCTGATGAACTTCGGCCATCCTTGCGGGTGGTTCACGGTGCAGCATCTGTGCCCGTCTGATGAGCCTCACCTATCAAGCAGACTCCGACGGAGAGACGACTCACGGGTAGTTAGGCTCAAGGCCAAAAACGTTCGAGTACGGCCTAAGGAGTCGTGCTTGATCAGCATGCGGCGAAACCCAGACTACGGCCGGATTGTGAGCCTATCCATCGTTTGGGAACGGATTCCTGGTGTTATATCAGCTACTGGCAAACACGTAAGCGTCATAAACCACGTACGGAGTCATGTTCTTCGCTGCAATCTGGTTCTGCTGTTGGAGGTACTGGCGGGACCACATGTCTACATAGCAGATCTTCATAACAGGTGGTACCAGACATGGTGCTCGACGTACCTCCGGTGAGAGTGGCCGGCAGCGCGTTGTAGGTGATGCGTTCGACCTTCGCTCTGGTCAGTATGAGATCTCGCGAACGCCACCAAGGCCACCTACCCTGTCCGCGAACTTCGGATCGCCGATCACCTGGTACAAGAAGGAACCGCTGAGAGGCGTTGAGACTGAGGCAATTCCTATTGCGCCTTCGACACTTACGAGAACATCGTTTCCTGCAGCGGGATGTTGGTCAGTGGGACGGAAGCGAAAGGAGACTGCGTACGTACCACGACAAGGCACAGCTCTGTTCTACATGATGTGCCTCAATTAGCTGTTACCTTCAGGAACATAGTGTACGTACCCTCTCGCAGCTCCCAGACCAGCGAGGTACTCGTCAGCAGCGTATATACCAGATGGCCGGCCATGGTACTGGAACAAAAGATCCCAACCCTTGCTCGCAGCGTCGAGGTCTCATTGCAAGTAATTCAGCAGAGGCGAGAGAGAGGCGTCGAGTAGCTGTCTCACCAGATTGGTTATGAGTGAAGCGATACGTGGCGGGAAGTGCCTTGAGGCCCTCGGCCATGTTGACGCCGTGCCAGGTCAACACCGGGAAGGGGTTCCGCAGGTTCTCGACGGCGACCTTAGGGAAGTACTAATTCCAATCAAGGATGTAAGTAAGAGAAGCCATGCAGGCCTGCATCGGGGACACTGACCTCCTCTTTGAAGACTTCCTCCCACGGGTCCCCCGTGTACTTAAGCATCTTCATCGTGTCGATGAGGAGGTCCTCTTTCCCCTCAGGGTGGAAGTCGTACAACCTGTCGCAACGCGAGTGATTGAGCTTCTGCCCACTCCGCCAGAAGTGGATGATGAGAGGCGTACCACTGCAGGGTCATGACGAAGTCCTCCCAGCGCGTGCGCGTCCAGTCCTCGAGGCCCTCGCCGTTGTGCAGCATCGTGTTCGCGAGCGAGACGAATTTGTGTAAAGCGGGTACGACCCTGTCGGCGAGGGAAGGGTTCGCCTCCACCATCTGGATCGCCCCAAAGAAGAATGGGTATCTAGGGGGTAATTGCATGTGAGCGTCTGGCAATCACGCGACGCCTCTCAAAGATTGTGCATGAATCGTACCTCCCCCAGAGGTAGCGAGGCTTCGTCGTGTTCACTTCTGGTCCGAGCCAGCCTGTGGAGTCTTGGTGGTCGAGGACATAGTCGAGGAACTGCTGCACTTGAGACTGGATCGTAGCGTCGCCCAAGAGCACACCGTTCGGTACCATGCCATTCTACATGGTACGTGGGCTTCAGTGCTGGGGTCATGTAATCTATGTCTGCTTGGCTACGCACAAACCAGTAGCTTCCAGCTAGTACGCGAGCAGTTCAGGAGACAGCGAGCATCATACTGGCTAGTGCGACCTACCTTCCTCCAGACTGGAGTAGTAGGAGTTGCCTCCAGTCCAGTCGGTCTGCGAGACGCTGCAACCAGTTGAAGTTCACCTCACAAGTGTGGGCTTTAGCACTTACTAGTCATAGAATTCATGCTCGTGACCAGCGAGCCCATTAGTCTGAACTACGAGCTAGTTTGCAGATAGATATGCATGAGTCCACGGAGATTACCTATGAAAGACGTAGTCCCGCATACCTGGTCGTGCAGCCATCCAGCCGGCTTGACCTGACCTAGCGGGATATTCAAGAACTTCTTCGGAGCAACTGCAAGTGTACTCTGGAAGTCAGAACGTCTCATATGCATTTCGGAGACCATGCTCACGCCCTGAGAACGCCTGCCCGTCCGCAACGGAACGCGCTGCAAAAGACGCTAGAAGCGAAGCTAAGAGGCTCCAGATCATCATGAACGGTCCGTCCGCTACTACCTCATACTCCCTCGCGAGCGGCATTTTATACTCCTCCCTGCGCGCTGCTTCTCAGTCGGCACGGCCCCGAGTCGTCCAGGTGCGGTACCGCGTGATGCGATAGGGGAAATCGAGCAGAAGGCGGCGTTCAAGTGACTTCTGTATACAGTCACCCGTATCAGAAGCAGCCTCTGTGCAAGCCCTCGCCGGATGGTGCTCTCCGGGCGTGGAGTATCAGCGGATATCGTGCGGTGGGTAGCAACGTGCTGGCTGGTGCGACGACCGGCGAGGAGGTCTTCGTAGAGGCGGCGTGACCCTTCACAAGGGGTGATTACAGCCTCTGAGAAGCACATAGACGCGAGGTCACTGCAATGGACGTAGGTCAGCGACGGTCTAGGGTGAGCGGATGGACGGCACTGGAGGAGAGAAGGCGAGCAGCTCACCGGCATGACATCAAAGTTTCCTATGCCCCAACCGAGAACTCGCGGTGTCTATTCAGAGCGGACCGTCTATGCAGTCCTGGCGGGCCGCGGGCGAATTCCCTCGCAGCGAAGCGCTATCATGCGCATCCGCGGGCCTCGCGGATCCGGAGGAGCATCACGTATCAAAGGTCATAGCACGGGAATGAGAAGACCAGACCTGGGTTCATGGTGCCGGAATGATACGACAACAGGTACGCACAAGTGCATCGTACATGCATGAGGGCCAGCGAGCGTAGCATTCCACGGCAATTGACATGCGCGAAGTCGCAGGACGAGGAGTCGGTGTGAGCGGAACACTTGCCCACGGCAGTGGCCGACATTGGGCGTCTACATATGCACCTACGATATTTGCGATATCTCACTGGCAGCGCCAGGTTTTGACATGTGGACGATCACCTTGATTGTTGAAACTTGAACGTTGCCGAAGCTTCGCAATCAAGATATACTGTATAGTTGTCTCTATATCATGTACTAAGAATCTGCTCGAAGTGCCTCGAATGAAGTTAGCACCATCCGTGTGCTCTCTTCGGAGAACGCACCATTTCGACCTGGTCCGCGCTGGCGTCATGACAGACGGACTTGCTCCCATCTTCTCAGGCAAGATTCCAGACGGTAGTCTACACAGAAGACGATCATGAGAGGTCAGAATGACACGGGGGGTTCAGCTCGAAGGAGCCGCTGGAGGACGGACACCTCCGGACGGGGGGGGGGGGGGGGGGGGGGGGGGGGTTAAGAACATCCTGAGAGACTCACCATAGCTGCGATACAGCATGCAAGTGCAATTTCTCGCCCTGCGGACTGCATTATCGCGTGGGCAATGCTGCAAAGGATCGTGCTGGTACCCGATGTCGTCGAAGAAGTGGATCTGGTCTTTGGGCGCGAAGAGGCTCGCGCCGATGCTATGAACGGGTGCATCACCCCAGCGCTGGAAGGCAACAATGAGTTCGAGCATTGATGAGGGAAGGGGTTAGGTCGAGCGAAGGTACCTCGTAGTAGAAGCCGCCCTTCGACTCGAGATGGTCGAAGAACTCGCTGTATGCCTCACCCCTCCAGAATTCCATGTTCGCGATCTCGAAGTTGCTCCAAACTGCATGGATACAGAGTCATCAGAAAAGGACAAACCAAGAAAAGGCCTTCGGTCGCATACAGTGGCACATATTGTAGTTGACCCCTCCGTCGAGCGAGAGGTACTCCATAGAGTTGTTCGCTGCGAGGTACTGCGGGTTGACGTCGATGAATTCTAGGGACAATGAGGCTCAGCTCTTCAATTTCGCCTTCATAGACTGTGCACACACCGACCCTTCACAGCGCTCCATAAGGTCGTGACGGTCTTTGGCCACTCATGGGGAGTGATAGTGAAGCCTCATCACGAGCATGAGTATGGGCGTCGAAGATGCGGTCTGAGACTTGAACACCTACCATAGACCTTGTTGTTGTCCTCCATGTACACGAAGGGATCGTAGTCGATGTCGCATGGAAAATGCACGTTGGGCCTGGAAGAGTGTGAGCGGGGTTCGTGTGGGAAGTAATCACATCTGGTACATACTCCACACGCCAATACCACTTGTATGGCTGTACCAACGGGTGCTTGTAGAAGAACTTGGGAGCGTCAGTTGCAGGTTAGCTGCTGCATGCAGCGAGTCAGGACGCACGCCAGAGTTGAACCTGCACATGTTGCGGTATCTGCGGGAAGTTCGTCAGCCTATGAGTGGCGGACGTTGGAGTCCGATTGAACCTACGATACGCTGCCTCCGTAGACGACATCGTCAGCGACCATCTGCGCCCTGCTGGCGGAAGCCTTATCTTCGTCTATCCAATCCGGCTGGTACCAGTGCTCTGGGGGTATCAGCCCAAATGAGACGGATCCGGAGACGATGCTGCTAATCTGCCTGCACAGCCATCAGCTTCCAATAACACCACGAAGATGTCCAATTCGGGCAGCTCACTGCTTGAACTCGTTCGAGAAGGGGACCTCATTGAGAAAAAGCCACGGATAGCCGAAATGCCTGTTGAAGCGCTCTTCCAGCTCTTTCACGCTCGCCATGGCGCCTTCGAGCTCCGAGTTCCGGGCCAGCATCAGGAGGACGGCATTCGCTCGTCTAGCGTCGGCCCCAGGCCGCTGCTCATGACCCAAAGCGGTGGAATTGCTCGGGGCGTCCGGGGCACCCCATCGAAAGTGCGCAGAGACGTTCGACACGGAGGTGAAGTGGGCATAGTCTGGACGTGCGTATCTCAGTACAGAGTGAATGCCTATCTGTTGTAAGAGATATGTTAGCTGGGCGTCAGTCGCAGAGAGTGCGAGCGAGACTCACAAGGAATGTGATAGCTAGAGAGAAGCAGAGCGCCTTGTGATTCACGAGACATACGCGTCGCGTGGATGGGCGCGCGTACGAACTTCTGCTGTGGGAGATGGGTAAAGACTGGGTAGAGGGTATCGCTGGCATGTAAAAAGCAGCTACAGCGGAGTGTCCAGGTCGCAGAGAAGCTCAGAACAGACTCTACCGCGACGTGGAGTGACTCCTCGCGTCCTTACTTCCGCAGTAGATACGCGCAACGGGCGAGCATCGCCAGCCGGCGTTCTTCCACAGCTGTGACATGTCTGGCAGATTGGATATGCAGTCAGTCGGCTAGCCAACTTGCCTAGTCTCCGCTGAGGCGACGGCGCCCGTGGGGCCTTTATGAGGGCCAATCAAACAGGGCGCTCATGATGGGGTAAAAGATATGGTGACACTCGTTTTGTAGCGTTGTACATATTGGATCTCTACACGTCTGGTGTGAGAAGAGCTGGAGGCAGGCTGCAAGTTTGAGAACAAGTAAGTTCAGTGTTGCGAATGACTTTTACGTCGCAGACCCCGATTCTGCAGGATCACTGACGCGGTCCTCACCCGTTCGGCCATTCGTTCCGACATCCGGTGCGGCGCCTACTATCCTCGGCAATGATTGCAACTTGGAGTACACTGACATGGTCGGACGTGGCGACCACGACCTGGAGATGTTCAGCAGCCTATCTTACAGTCATGTTAGTGGTGGGTGACACCGCGACTTGAATGGCGAGCGCGATTCTCTGGCAAAGGCCTACTACGTACCGAGAGAAAGCCGCTGAGCTCGAGCGGCTCGTCAACGGTACGAGTACTTCTGCAGCTCTACTCACGGTCTCGACGTGAGGTTGGCTGCTCAACGTATAGTACCCTTATCTCCTTACAAGCTCTCGGCGCCGCGCATCGTATAGTCAAGGTCAATCTTGCACTATACGCAGTCCTGGGTTCTCACCGGTATTGGGCTCGGTGAAAGCGCCAATGACCGATTCGCCTGCGTGCGCGCAGCTGAACTTTGTACCACTACCACCATGTACATGCACTGTTGATCTATCTTCTCTTGCTCTCACGCCGACGCCCTGAGCACGCACACCACTGGCCGGGAATATGCACCTGTAGAGTCGTTGGAATGGCGCTATTGAAGACCACACGACGCCGCTTCTAAGAAGCAGACGAGCCACATGTACACTGACCATCGTGATAGATATCGTCTCAAGCTCTTTCCCAGGGTCTATCCTTGTTGTACATCTCTGCATGTGCGCCTTTGAACAGCGATAGCGCCTCACTGAAAGGGTGAGTCGCCAGAACGGTTGATCACCAAGAGAAACACGCTATCGCACGGCTGTTCCAGCTCGCCGGCGGCCCCGCATGCTACCGACGACTCTCAAACAGGCATAGAAGCACTCGGGCGGTACTGCGCGCGACGTCGTCGTCGTCGGCTACAGTCATAAATTCTCCGAATCGTGAGCCAAGCCTTCTCATGCCGGCGGGACCTTTCCCTCTCCTTGCGCGGCGTTTCGCATGGACGCCATTCTGTACGTGCGCATCCCCTTGCGAAGCCGATTGCTCGGGCACCATTGCCCCGCTCAGACCACCGAAGCCGGTGTCGACGTCTCGTGCTGGTGGTCTCGCGCAGGATCATCTCGCCATCACAGATTAGAAGCACATGAGGCGCTGCTCGGAAGCCATAATTGTTCTGTACCGCGGGTGCTTCTGAGACCGTCGCTGGGGTATAAGACCCGCAATGTACTGGCAACCCCGGCCGAGCAGCAGTCCGTCGCCATGTTGTGGTCGTCCGCGGTTCTCCTTACTCTCGTCCAGTTTTGCATCGCCAACCCCCTCATCTCGAAGAGGTGGGATGACTTCGAGCTGAAGCATGCCTGGGCGGAGGTCCCTCGCGGATGGGAGCTTCACGGTCCTGCTCCGGCGGACTACACCTTCGATATGCGCATCGGTCTCAAGCAGGACAAGTTTGACGACCTCGTTGCTGCACTGTACGAAGTCAGCGATCCCTCGCATGAGAAGTACGTATTGTAGTCATTTGTACGCGTGTCATCGCTAATGTATCACACCAGGTATGGCCAGCACCTCTCCAAAGAGGATGTAGCAGCCCTTATCGCGCCTCACCCGGACTCAGTCGACCTCGTCGAGTCTTGGCTCTCAGCGCACGGCCTCGATCCCTCGTCCTGCCAGCGGTCACACGCAGGAGACTGGGTGACCGTCCGTGTCTCCGTCGCCCAGGCCGAGAAGATGCTCGGCACCCAGTACAACGTCTACCGCCACGGGAAGAGCGAGGACTACGTCATCCGCACGATGAACTACAGCCTTCCGAGTGTTCTGCACGAGCACGTCGCCGTCGTCGCGCCCACGACGTACTTCGGCACCATGAAGAGCATGAAGGCGACGAGCTTCATCCAGAAGAACGCCCCCAAGATCGAGTCAGACGTGGACTTTGCGCATCTCTTGGAGGGCCCGAGCTCGCTCGCGACCGTGCCCACGAGCTGCAACACGGTCATCACGCCTGCGTGCCTCAGGGCGCTCTACAACACCACGTCGTATGTCCCCAAGGCCACCAACCAGAACAGCCTTGGTGTCGCGGGCTACCTGGACGAGTTTGCCAACCGTGCGGATCTGCAGGTGATTCCCTTCTCAGTGTACACACTGGAGGACACCGGAACTGATGGGCCATGCTTTCCAGACTTTCTTCAGGCGTTTCCGTACCGATGCTGTAGGTGCGACCTTCACGACCGTGCAGGTAAATGGAGGCGGCGACGATCAAAGCGATCCTGGTGTAGAGGTATGTAGCTTACTCGCGACGATGAGGCGGGCTTTGTTCTGGAGCTCATGCTCTCCCCACAGGCAAACCTCGATATTCAGTACACAGAGGGTATCTCTTTCCCCACACCGAACATTTACTACAGCACTGGTGGCTCGCCACCATTCATCCCCGACGATGAGACACCCACGAACACCAACGAGCCTTACCTCGATTGGCTGAACTTCGTCCTCGCTCAGGACTCAGTTCCTCAGACGGTAAGTTCGCAGCACCTATCTGCGAATTGATGGCTTATGCCTTGGGCTACCATCAGTTCACGACGAGTTATGGTGATGATGAGCAAACCGTGAGTTTTGACATCCCCCTTTGCAAGTCTTCGCTGATAGAATAACTCGTTACAGGTGCCTCTTGACTATGCGACCACTGTCTGCAACCTCTTCGCGCAACTCGGTGCTCGCGGCAGCAGCATCATGTTCAGCAGCGGTGATGACGGTGTTGGCGGCGGCGATTGCCTCACTAATGACGGCAAGAACACCAAGCGTTTCCAACCCAACTTCCCTGGTACGTTTGCATGACCCTACCGCCTCACGGGAACCGGTTCTGACGACCATCATCTCGCCTTTGTACGGCTCGCGCGCCATCATAGCCTCCTGCCCATTCGTCACCACCGTCGGCGGTACCATTCGCGTAAACCCGGAGGTGGCGGTCAGCTTCTCTGGTGGAGGATTCTCGAACTACTTCGCTCGCCCGAGGTGCGTGGGCCCGGCTTGTCTCATTTGACCTATCGTAGACTCCGGGCGGGACTAACGTTGCACCGCTCACAGCTATCAGTCCTCCGCCGTTTCTGCGTTCCTGACGAAGCTCGGGAGGACCAACGCCGGTCTATTTAAGTGAGAACGAGAACTATTCGCGACTCGGATGATGTCTGACTGCGGTCGTATAGCACTACCGGTCGGGCTTACCCTGATGTTGCAGCTCAAGGTGAAAACTTCCAGGTCATCATCGGTGGCCGCGTTGAGTCCGTGGCCGGAACCAGTGCCAGCTCCCCCGTATGTGGCTTCGGCAGCATAAGCTCTGACACGTACTGACGGTCACCCAGACCTTCGCAGGCGTCATTGCGCTCCTCAACGACTTCAGGCTTTCTCGTGGCCAGTCGCCCTTGGGCTTCCTGAACCCGCTCATCTACTCGACGGGCGTCGCAGGCTTCAACGACATCACGTCCGGCTCAAACCCGGGCTGCGGGACAAATGGCTTTACCGCAGGTGCTGGCTGGGATCCGGTGAGTGTGGACATAGCACACCTCTTTTGCCACCCGAGACGCGTCCGCTCACTCGCGCCGACTCCAAAATAGGTCACTGGGCTCGGGACACCCGACTTCGGCAAGCTGCAGGCTCTGATTGGGTGAGGGGCGCGCCGCCTCATGTTGTATATCAAAGATGCGTCTCGGACAATGTGCAATAGGTGTTAAGGCGGCAATGGAAGACATTCTGCGGACTGTTGCGGGCGGGTAGCTCGCGTCAATGCAATGTCACCTTCACATGGTCGCCGTGCGGGCGCGTCATGGGTCCTTGTGTGCTCCCTCGAGGCCCACGCGTGTTTCGAGAGCGCTGGGGCGCATCGCGGAATATGCGCATGCCGCAGATCCAAATCATTCGATCAGACCAGAGTGACAAAGTTGTTACCACAGAACGGGCACCGCCGTGTGGCATCGAGCAGATCTCGAAGGACCCAGCTGCCGCGCGCGGAGTCCGGAAGCCAGCGTGCGTCGTGCACTGGCGCTCCCTCCGAAGGCGCGGGAACGAACGCTTTGCGGCTGCAGCCCACACACGTTCGGACCATGGGTGTGGCGAGGATGAGCGAGGTTACGCAGCATCGGTCTATCACACGGGTTAGTGAACACGGCGCCAGACAACGATATCCCGTCTGGTACGCACCCCACACATGTCCGTTGCAACACACGGCGCTCTCCGCATCCTGCAGAGGAACGGAAGCATGGCAGGCCGGACAAAGCTCGTCGAGGCTGTCCTGGCTATCCGCAGTAGCCTCTGCATTAGCCGAAAGGGGCAACTGACAAGACAGCTCCCCGGCCTCCTTCACCAACGCCGACGGTGTGCCTGGAAGGGTGGCCAAACGAATGGTACGGCGGGCAAAGTATATGTCACCAGCTGTGTTCGCAGTCAGCAACACATATGACATTACACACTGAGTCGGAGGGCGCACGCTTCAATGCACGCTTCACGGCCGACAGATGTCGGAGCACCGTGAAGACAATGTGTGTCCGGATCGTGGTGGCATTATGATTGACCGTTTCTGCGAACCGCTGTCGGACTTCGCCCGCGGCACAGTAGCCCTGCTTCCAAATGAGACTGGCTTCACCTTGGGACATCCAGGTGCATGGACGAACCTGACAGAAGGCCGCGACCGCATGTCGGATGCGCTGAGACTGGACCGAACTCCAGCCGAAGAGGTGTGTCGTCAAGCTCCTCACGAAGTCGCGGGACAACTCTACCCCCCAATCACCCTCATACGTCGGTATGACGAAGTCGGGGACGGCTTCAGCCACAACTGGCTGATATAGAATGTCCAGAATGCGCGTGTGCAGTCGAGCTAATCGCTGCGCATCCCGGAGGTGCAGAAGGATAGCCCGTAGCTGGGATACAGGCGCTTCTCCGAGTCCTAGGATCAAACGTTAACGGTTATCGGAATCGGCGGGAAATTTCGCAGAAATACCGTGCTGTGGGCGTCTGACGCGCTCCGCTAGCTCATGTATGATTTGCTCATCCACGTTCTCAGCCCAAAGTTGAGCTACGACTAGTGAGCTGACGTGTTTCGCATCATGCTTGTAGCTAAAGTCCGTCGGCCGAGTCGCTCTGAGCAGAGAAGAGTTTCAATTGAAAGCTGTAGAACGCAGAGTGCAAGGACGTACTCATAGGTCCAGGCAAACGTTGAATTCGCATCATAGCTCACCATACCATTGATACGGTCCACGTCTCTGGATGTCACGTCTTCCGTTTCTGTGTGAAGGAAAACGCGACGAGAGACTGCGGACAGGGCATCGGACGAGACGTTGTCCGGTATGAGCGGGTCAAGCGTAGGGTCGATGGAGAGTCTGTGGATGACATGGAAAGATCCGTCGGAGAGCGAGACGATGCACGAATCGAGATTGGGGACATAACATATGCCCGATGCTACACAGAGCGCTGACGAACCCAGGGAGCGTCTCTGTGTTCGCAGGACAAGAGTCTTGCTACCCTGCTGCCCCGATTGAGATTGGGCGGACCACACATGCAAGGTTCCCGCCTTGTGGAAAATCAGAATGGGCTGGAAGATGCGCTTCTCCGGTAAATTCACCCCCGGTAAATCAAGGAATAAACAGCTTACGTTGCACCCAGGACGATTAGCCCACGCCATGGCAGTCACGGCCCTGCCGTCAGCTTCGCAGATAGACCCATCACCTCTCCACACGGATACGTTCACCTCATGATCCGACGAGATGTTCGCAGGGGATGATTTGGACGTCAGGGTCTGGCGGATGTTGTAGACAGTAACGGAGCCATCAGCCGCTCCGCATGCAAGCATCGCTTCGCCTAGGGTCTCTTCAGAATCTGGCAGCGCCGCGGATGTAACATCACCCACAGGCACTGTCGTGGCAGTCCGTCCAGGCGGACCATGCGAGATGGGTCACCCATCTGTCAGCGACGGGTGCGCTGTCCACGACAACCATACCGCACGTAGCACGGTCGAACCTACAGGGCGGTAAGATTGCGTCCATCGTATGCTTTTGGCTACGGGCATACCTGAGAAGAGTCACGGAACCGGCGCGATTGCCAACCGCGAGCAGAGATGCGTCAATGAATGGAGCAGGCGTGAGACCCCAATCAGGTTGTGGTGTCCACTCAATGCCTGCGAAAGGGTTATATTCAGCGGCCATCATCGTATCACCAGAAGCCACCGGCACTGACGTACACATAGATTGCGCTTGAAGCGTTCTCAACAACACTGAACCGGACCCTTGCAGCGCAGCTGTTTTCAGTACAGAGGTGACGTCTTGAAGCTGTCAGCAAGCGTTGTCAGTAGACCGGCAGCAAGTGAGATTGCAACGAGCTCGCCTTAATCCACTCTCCTGTGAGAAAATTCTTCGGCGCCCCCCATATAGTTAGCTCCAAGTTGGAGTTTAGCAGGGCGAGAAGGCATCTGGGCGTCGGCAGTGAAGTTGCTCGGCTTCAGTGGGAGTCGATGCGGAAACGACGCGTTTCGCACCCGCCGCTAGCCGTGAGATGACTTGGGGAGAGCGCTAAGGCTTGCAGAGTAGGGTCCAGGGAGCCTAGACAGACGCTTCCCCAGTCTAGGCAGTGATGAGCTTTCCGTTCGACTTTCCGACAGCAAGGCTACCTTGACAATCGGTAGGCCACTGATGCATAGTAGACCGATCAAACTCAACCATGGTCCTCAGCCAGCCTAAAGGGCTTGTACTGCCTGGCGGCAGCTTGGAGTCAAGCGTCTGCTTCATGACCGAGGACAGCTCGACGTTGACACCGGCGTCAGGAGTCTAAAACAGCATTAATCATGGGACTGTGATGAGCAACGGGAGAAGTATACCAAGATATAGACCGCATGCTTCGTTAAGAGGATCGCTTGACCGTCTTGGGAGAACCGCAGACTTTTCGCCGACGGGGAGATAGACACCGACGGCAGGCTCAAGGCCGTGTAGATTGGCAGTCCGGACATGATACGGAGTGCTGCGCCCTATGCCCGATCGTCCTTCGTAGCGTCAGACCGGACGCCTCCGCTGAGATGGCAGGCACCCCGAGGAATCCTTCGAGTACGACTCGATTTTGCTTGGCCCTGTCCGCCTCCACTGCTATCGGCACTCCCTCAAATTCAGCGCTCTCACTGTTTTGGTGAGCCAATATCAGCGCTTTATGCTACTGTATGTTACTGCGAAGTGAGAAGGTCAGCAAGACACGATTCGGACGAGTGACGAGTCTGGGACCTATGGTTGAGGGTTCTAGATCGCCGACTGAACACACAAAGCAGCACAATGGATCGGAGTTCGAAACGGGAACCTCACTGAATTCCAACTTAACTTGAGCGCCCATGATTGGTTGTGCTTGGTACTTGCTTGTATGACTTGTGGGCAGTGTAGAGCGACAGTGTGATCTTCGCACCCGTCGAAACGTCCGACATGACTGTCTGATCTTTCATACTACTCGGTCGTAGATTGAGGTACTGATGCTGTCCGGTGGAATAGGACCTCACATTCTGCTACCTGCACATGACGCGCCACGATATCGAGGTACTGGACACCATCGGCACTCCGGACTACCTCGATGGCGACTTGTCTGTGGACGGTACGCAGCTCCGTCACCACATGGAGCGCGTCGCTTCTGACGAGTGACCGACAGACGTGGACGTGGTGCCACACATGCGGCCTCCCAATCCTGAGGAGTCGGAAGGTCTGTGACGCCGCTGTCCGAGATTACGAAGGTGATTCACAGTACATCAGTCCTTCCTTCCCAGGTGCACCCGTCCTATCCATATGGTAACCCGTTAAGTATCAAACATCCGGCGTCGCTACCCCGGCGACCATACGATCCAGCTTCGCGCGCGTTATTCGAAGACATGGGATACGGCGGTGGCGGCGTCAACGGGTCACTGCGTTGGAGAGATCTCGCGCTCGACTTGCTGTTCCCAGTCGACCAGGCACGAGAGGAGGCCGAAAAGGCTGCACAGGCCCGAAAGATGGCTAGTGGCACTACATCCAACCATCCGCCTGCGCAGCCGCCTCCCCAGCAGGACCAGACTGTGGATGAGGAGGAAGACGAGAATGATGAGAATGATGCTGACGAAGATGAAGAGGGCGAAGGGGAGGGAGAAGGCGAATCCAGCTTCGAAGATGACGAAGAGTAACTTCGGCCGTCGCTCAGGAGACTCGTTGGCTGTGCGCCTGGCGCCGTAACACAAGGCGCTGATTCTCACTACGGATACCCAGAGGGAATGTATGTAACACTCTCTGGGACTGCCTCCTGACGGTCGGTATGCGTCGCGCCCGCCGTTTCGCCGCTGTCTGGCTTCTGCAATACACACTGATGCATAGGACGCCAGAAAGCGAGACGTCATCTCGGGTACGATATGTGCACGCGTCGCATTCTTACGAGAGGAGCTTCTGTCGGGAACCTTGGCGGGACGGCGCAGCGCCTCCAGATCCATATCTTACCGTGGTAGGAACTAGAGGCCGTCGTGGGTCCAGCTGAGTCTCAAGCCGAGACTCCGAATGGAAGCCAGTTCGCGAGAATTGGACGGGTCCTGGTTCACGGCGAATCAGAATCATCGCGTGCCTGAGATAGCACATGCACTTTTCGCCTAGACGCATTTTGTCAGAGCCACTGGAGTCGGAATGGTGAGAGAGTCTAGACATTACTTTAGCGTAACGTTTCAGCTGCGTTCACCCAGATGTGCAGCCTCAGAGAAGTCGCCGGCCCACATGCGTATACTTGTGCCAGGGCTTCGCGAAGACTTACATCATGATTGAGCCTGCTTGTGAGTCTGTATTGGCTTGCGATTTGACACAACTCAGGCTACGCCCTGCGGGGAATGACATATCTGCGATCATCGTCCGCTCCAGCGGATGATCGATTCCTCTACTGCTCATGCGAGGGTCATCCGGAGGTACGTACGTGAATCAAAAGAGCAGTCCGAACGGCTCTAGACATCCGGTGAGAGTCTTCGTCCACATACCGGCTGGTTTCCTCTGCGGCTCATGTGCCGCAGATAGAGGGCCAGTTCGCCAAGAACTGACATGCCAGTGTGATGACACTGTCCACTGTCTCCGGAGTCTATAGCAAGTATGTATTACAACAGCGCGCATCTTGATATATGTCCACAAATGAGGGATGCCGCTAGCACTGCTGGTTGCGCCGCGGACACACCGGATATCGACGTTCCGATACAGATGGAGCGGTTCACTGTGTCCAAAAGTACGCCCATCATACCAGGAGCGGCACTCGCAGAAATTCAGCTGCGTATCTCACGTCACGACGCAGCATTCGCTGCCAGACGAGGCGCGCTACAAGGCAGGAGTCCCGGTACCAGCAATAGGTAAACGATGGTACCTTCGAAGCCAGAGTCTAGGTTTGCCTGCCGCGATTGTGCAAGGATCAGCAAGCGCGAAGTCCGGCGTCCGAGAGCCTCGTGGGCATCGTCGAATGTCTAGATGACGACGGGAGATGGGCCACCACCGCCGGAAATCGCGTAAGGTACGGATGGTGGGATATCTTGCTTACTTCCGCCAGTGCGCTTGTTCTGCGCTCAGAAGCTCGTGCGAAGCGCCACAAAGCATGATTAGAGTGCAGTAGAACTTCCAGAACCCGTCTTCAACTACATAGGTGCTCAGCGGAAGATCTCGATCGCGTCACAGATCCGTCCTTGACAGCGTGGTCATGCGACTCTGTTCTGGACGGACTCACTAGGATCCCGGCGCCGGGGGATTCGGCGGCACGCGCATGAATAGTGGAGAGCGTCCGGATATCTGTCCGCGAACGGAGGTCTAGTGATTGGGCGAATACAAGGCGACGACGTACGAGACCATGAGTCTACTACAACAGTCCATAACAGCAGCCGGGGAGAATGATGGTCAAATTCTATGTACAGTGGGTGAGTGATCGACGGAGCGCCGAGATAGCAGGGCGGGCATTAGAGAGCTAAGGAATCTACATTATGCGCGCAAAATTTCTTTTGTGTGTACGCGGTCAGGGGCAAGTGGGGCGCGAGGAACCGGCGCGTTACTTGTACGCGAGGAAATAAGCCGACAGTGCGGGAAGATCGTTGGATCCCGCGTCCGAATAGCCTTGGCGTCGGGATCCGTTGAATTTGAGGACTACGACCGGGCCGCACCACAGTTTTGACGCGTGGCCGTTGGTTATGCGATTTATCGCACGGTTGGTCGGCGAGCCCCGCTGCAGCGAAGTCGGACAATACCAGATATGCAGCGGGAAGCGAAGCGGCTCGCCGTTGAGGCCTTGCGTGAGAATGATCGTGGCGGGGATACTTTCGGGAAAGTATTCCTGCACGAGCGGGGAGGGGCATATTCCCTGCGAGATCGCGCCTTGAGGGCGGCACTGCACTGTTATTATGCGCGAGCGCTCTGCGCAGGCAGCAGGTCAGACGATATGAAGTACGGCGCCAGAAGACCCGAGACGCGTACCTTCATGAGGCATGAACAACAAAGCTGAGACAGAGACGAGCTCCGCCTGAGCCGGAGGAGGGGTCGCGATCATAGCCGGGTACTGAGGTTGCTGAGCGTTGATGGGGACACACTCTCGCCGATGGCGGGGCCAGTCCTAAGGTCCGGGATCGGGCAATGTTAGTTTGGACGGTGAACTGCGGAAAGACCATAGCGACATACACTTTGCAGGTGCTCGGGCGTACAGTACCACGCACCCTGGCAGCGGCTGCACCACATAGACGTGGGCCGGCAGCAGACAGTGCAGGGGTGGTTAATGAGCGAGGTATTCATAACGAGGGAATACACTAGGGGCGAATGAACGGGAAATGACCGACGAGGATTGTGAGGGCCTATGACGGAACGGCCGCTCTTTTATTTGCGAGGACCAGCGGCTGTTGCCGCGTGGAACCAGAGGCCGTTTTCCTCGGTGTCTGCAGGAAATCTGAAGAGGGAGTTGGAGGTACGTAAGTGGACGGACTTGCTAAGGTACGAGAGAGGAGAAAATGCTTACTTGGATAGTTGATGCAGCATGGCACGCATCACTGCAGGGTACGCGGCTGATCACACCGCGCTCATCCCCGGGTGAGCCAAGGGTTCCCTATGTGAAACGGTAAAATAGTCTATAACAGTGCGGCGCGCGGTCTTCCCACTGTTCCCATAGTGTACAAATCAGGCGTGCTGTACCGAGTCACGCAACGAGGTGTACGACCGCCGTCTGGCACTGGCAGGTGGTAATGTATCATACCGAGCTAGAAGCAGTGCGTGGATTCTACCGGGTCTGCAAGGGGAAGCGTGACATCCAGTTGCCAAAGAGTCACCGCCAGATCGCCAGCTTGCTTCCCAGGGGGTCTATTGCCAGCATCGGCAGGAATGTGGAGGCGTGCAACTCGGAGACGGCGTTTTAGCATTTGGGCGATGTCCAAGGCACTGACACACTCCGCGGCCACTGCGACCGGACTCGGTCTCCGGCTGCGGCCGGCGTCCGGGGCAGTGCCGGCCCAGCTCCGGGACGGGCGCTAGTGGCACGCGTCTCTGCGCGAGTCGAAGCAGCAAGGCCATCCTCAGTCTATCTGCATCCACCATGTCCGACGATGGCATGAACATCGACGACGGTCCGTAGCTCGTGCCAGGGACAATGCAATGTGCTCATGTATCATCTTCGCATAGGCGGCGTCGTCAGAAGAAAGGGCAGAGGTTTCCAAAGCGCCGCAGGTATGTCCCGTCCCCGGACTTGCAACAATCGAACATGCTACATTCGCTTCCGCAGGGAATGAGAGTGCCGTCACTTCGGAGCAGGTCTTTGACCGCGTGGACACCACTCAAACATCGGAAACTCGGGCTGCTCGATGTACGTGCCACCACACGCCCTTGCCGCGGATGCTGACGCAGACCTCCTGCCGACGCAGCCGTCGAAGGATGGATTGTAATGGTCACCGGTGTCCACGAGGAGGCGACGGAGGAAGACGTGATGGATAAGTTTGCGGAATACGGCGAGATTAAAAACCTCCACCTTAACCTGGACAGGCGAACTGGATATGTCAAGGTGCGTCATTCTAGCGTCCGTGCAATGCTTTGACTCTGGTATCCACCTGCGACAATCAGGGCTACGCCTTAGTGGAGTACGAAACGATGGCGGAGGCGCAGGCAGCCATCGATGGCGCGTCCGGAACAACCTTGCTGGAGCAGACCATTCAATGCGACTTCGCGTTTGTCAGGCCGCCACCCGCAGGACCCAAGAAGGGTCGCGGACGCGAGGGAAGGGGCCGGAGCGCCAGTCCGTCTCGTCGGAGGGGAGGAGAGTGAAATTTTGTCCACCTGCAGCTCGTCTGCTCGTCGTCTTTTGTGCAACTACCATCGTCGGTGTCTCTCGCGGTTCCCCGCTGCTCGTATTTTTGACTCTGTAATGTATCTGCTCTCCCGGATCGACGTTTGCCCGCAAACTGTCTCCACCTTCCCAGCACTAGTAGCTCTCGCTATGTCCAGAAAATTGAGCATGTCTCGTAAGTATCGTCGTTCGCGCGGTGGGCTGTGAGCTGCGCGACTCGCTCGCGAAAGTGCGAGGCGCGTCGTGCCTCTGCTGTTTGGGCGCGCGTGACGCGGGTTTCGCACGCTACCCTGCGCGAGGCCTGCACCCAGCGGTCTGCCACTCTCCGCCCCCATCCTTCCCGCTGCTTGTCCTACGACCCGTCTCGCTCGCTGCAAACATGCCTAGAGCTACCACTAGAGGCAACGTGTCTGGCAGCGAGAGCGAGAACGAGCACACTCGGCCCGCTAGGAGGCAGTCCGCTTCCGCGTCCAAGAACGCGTCGAAGGACAAAGAACGCGTCGAAAACGAGAATAGCGAGGAGGAGGGCTCAGAGGACGGCGACGAAGAGGAGTACGAGATTGAAGCCATCCTTGACGCGAAGCATGGCACATTCCCCGAGGTGCGGGACCCACTTTCGCGTCAGACTCGACGTCTCAAGGTCTCACCACATGCATCAATACGCGTGTCCACGCGTCAACAGGGCCGGATAGGCTATCTCGTGAAATGGAAAGGTTACGGCGAGGAGCACAACAGCTGGGTTGACGAGAACGACGCAGAGTTAGTGTGGCACGGAACATCTTCACCTATTTGGACCTTTCACTCAAACCGCTATCCCTAGAGGTGCGAAAGACCTTATTGCCGAGTTCTGGAAGAAGCACAAGAAGAACGGACGCAAGTCCGAGCCCAAGTCTAAGCCAGGAGCTCAGCCACGCAAGTCATCAGTCAAGGACGCTGATTCTGACGTGGAGGAGGTCGCCCCCACGAAGAAGCGCGGCCGGCCGAAGGCGGCCCCCGCGCATGAGTCGGAAGAGGAAGAGGAGGACAAGCAGACCCGCAAGCAGAAGAAGCCGCGCAAGAGCACCGGCTCGGCGACCAAGGCGTCCAACCGCAAGTCCAACGCTGATGCGTTGGACGAAGATGGCCAAACTTACGTGGACATGCGCAAGTGGAAGGATGCGGCCAGCTGGGAGCACCTTATCAAGAGCATCGACACTGTCGAGCGCACAGACGATGGCGACCTCTACGTGTACTTTACACTGTCAGTGCCACCTTTCCTGCGTGCATCCTCGCTTCTGTCGCTCATGCTCACATGCATCCAGCAAAAACGGCAAGGGCCATGGAAGGGAACCATCGGACCTCTGCAAGAAGAAGATGCCGTACAAGGTATGCGACTCTTCTTCCGCGGTGCTTGTTCGTCCGCCACTAGCCTCTGATTCACGCTCCCCAGCTGCTTGAGTTCTATGAGAGCAATCTCCGCTGGAAGCCGTCCGATGAGAACGCCATGGAGGAGTGAAAGCGAACTAGCCCGTACGCTGCCTGCCGTTTCTCGTCGTACCACCTTGCTTGCCACTGCGCTCTCGGCTGCAAAGTGTCTACTTTGTTCCATTGTCCTGTACAAATCCCGTTCCTCTCCCTGTACTTGCTGTCTAGGTGATACACATCATGTCTCGTTCCCTGCTCTCTCGCCTGCCAGTCAGAGCGTGTTTCCGGTTTCCATCGGACCTAGCGGTCACCGTATGATCCTACGAGTATCCCAGTGCGAGACTCCCTCTTTGCCGCTCGTATGTTATTCAAATACGTCAGTCGTGGCTGAGACTTCGCACATCCTTCTCGCCACTGACACATGCCGCAGCTCACGGTAGCAGACAAGCAGGATACTTGGAAAGCTGGTATATCATGTATACGTATGCAGTAATCGGAGCCTAACTATAACATATCGATACCATATCTTGGACATGTTGCGAAGTATGCAGGGAGGACGATGCGGGAGTACACGCTCGTTGAAGACAACATCGGCGGCGATTTCCACGCCCGCGGAATAAATAACGCCACGAAACTAGATGTTCGGGGAGAACTCGGCGAACTAGATCTTCTCACCAGCCACGGGGTACAGAGTCTTCAACGGCGCGCAAGCAATCAGTACAGCGGTTCGGGCGCGCGTCATGCTGCGGACACGTACCGCGACTTCGTGCGGAAAGCTGACTTCCAGCCCATCCGCGCCCGACACCCACAGTTACAGCTCCTGATGCAACGGGGGCGGCGGGGGCGCAGACGTCTCCTCACCTACGATCTCCTGCTTCAGGCTCTGCTCGACCGCATCGGAATCAGCAAGCTTGTCCGCATCGCCCGGGGATGACGTCTTGCCGCCTTCCAGATCGGCGACACGGTTCAGAGCCGCCTCAACCTCCTCCTTCCCACGACCAATCACGACCGGCGGCACCTCCACGTCCGCGGGCGACTGTGTGTGCTCGGGAAGCGCGCTCTCCTCGATGGGCAGAATCGACACGGTCTCGTCTCCTGTTTCTGGCGACTCCTCGTCAGAGGCCTCCTCCGGAGTCCCAAACGCGCGGGCGCCGTTGCGGTTGATCCGTCGGAGACGCGTCTGGAATCCAGCCACGACGTCCTCTACCTCGTTCTGAATCTCTTGGATGGCCGGGAGAACGGGATTGATAGGAGGCGAAGGATGGGTTCCATCCTGAACCGATTGCACATGGGCAGTGAAATTGTCGCCCTCTAGCGATGTTATGGCATAAATCAGCGGATCCCGGTTTGAGTCGTCGAATCGACTTACTGCGCGCAAGGTCGTGGTACCGCTGCCAATCCATGTATGTAACATCGTCAAGATACGCGTAATCGAGCCCGATGTCGGCCTGCGCTCTGTCGACGATGTCCTTGACTTCATCGGTGACCTTCTTGACCTAGCGAAGATGTTCAGTATCACATG
Organism: Trametes cingulata; assembly: GCA_022385765.1. Classification (NCBI taxonomy): domain Eukaryota; kingdom Fungi; phylum Basidiomycota; class Agaricomycetes; order Polyporales; family Polyporaceae; genus Trametes; species Trametes cingulata. The sequence continues at coordinate 65,856 of MU277988.1, forward strand.
CAACACCAGAGCGGAGAAGACCTGTACCTCGGCGAGTTCCTGGTCCAGGACGCCCTGGTACCAGCCGTTGACGACAGCCTCCGTTTGATGGAGACGTTCGGTGAACTTGTCCTCGACCTTGGAGATGACACGTGCCCAGATGGCCTTCTTCTCTTCGTTCGCTCTGCCTTCCTTCTGCAAATTGGCCATGTATTTCTCTGCGCCGCGCAGGAACTTCTCCGCATCCTCGACGAGATCTTCAATCTCCTTACGGACTTGCGTATTCTCCTTCAGCTCCGCGGCGGCAGCCTTGCGAAGGGCAACGAGGGCCTTGCGGAGAGCCTTCTTGTTGGCAGAGATACGCTCGGCGAGCATGCGCTCCCATTCAGAGTGCCTCCGCTCGAGCTCCTCGCGGTTCTTCGCATTCTTCTCACGGCGGGCACGCAGGCGAGCCTCCTTCTCCTCCTCCGTCTCGGTCTCCTCCGGCGGAGCAGCGGCGACGGATGAGGAAGCCGCGACCGGCTCCGCAAGGAGGAGGTCCTCCGCGAGGCCAAGTTCGGCCTTGAAAGCCTCCAGGTCCGGGTCTGATAGCTTCTCGAACAGCTTGGGATCGGGCTCCGCGACGGCGCTGACGATCGAAGAGAGATAATCGGCGACAGGCGCGAGAGCCTGCGTGACCGTGACAGAAGCCTCTTCGGATGCGGAAGAGGCGATAGACTTGCCCGAAGAAACGGAGGAAGCGGCAGCGTCGGTGGCGGAGCTGGCTGCGGATGACAGGGCGGATCCGGCGTCGCGGACAGCTCCGGTAGCACTTTCACCCAAGCTCGAGACCGCCGCAGAGACGTCTGGGATGACAGATGAGGCGGCCTCCAAGGGCGCGCGAGCTGCAGACCCGGCCGCCGAAGCCAATGAAGACGCAGAGGAAGATACCGTATCACTTGCGGCTGAAACAACAGAGGACAGAGATGGCGACACCGCGGCTGAGATCACGGAGGCGGTGGATTTGAGCGCATCCGACCCGCTCGACACCACCGACGAGGCCTTGGCAGCTGCGACTGACACTGAGGACTTGACGGCTTCGGAGGTCTGAGCGATGGCCGGCGCAATCTCAGAGCTGGTCATTAGCTCCGGGACATCGGAGACGCTGGGCAAGACATCGTCGGTTGCAGTCGAGTCAGGAATAGCGGTCGTACCCGAGACAGCTGAGGAAGCAACGGAGGCCAATGTCGAGGACACCTTTACGGAAGCCTTCGACACTTGGGAAGAGGCTTTGGAAAGCTGTGAAGACGCCGCGTTACGAACTTGGGAGGCGGAAGGCGCTTGGGGTTTTCCGCTCAACTCCTTCACATGCTCCCATATCTTCTTGACGTGCGGGTCGACAAATTGCCTTCGTTGCTCACCGAGGAAAACGAGTAGCTGGGCAACCAGGACCTTGACCTTCTCCCACACAGGACGTGCGTATGGTCGCGCGCGCTGATATCCATCGTACGTCTTTTGGGCGGCAAGAACGACATAGGGGCGTGCCTTGTGTTGCCACTGATTCAGGGTAGCGACGGCATGACGGACGTAGGGCCCGAGGTAGCGTTCGTACTCCTGCTCGGCACGCGAGCGATAGGGTGCCGTCTGCGCGTCAAGTTTCATGAGCTGCGGCACAGCGTACTGATTGTACAGCGGGATAACGCGCTTGTTCCACTGCGGTACCACACGGGCGTCGAATTCCTTTTGTGCCCGTGCAGCAATTGGCTTCGCTGTGCGGACGGCGTAGTCGGCATACGGTTTAGCCTTCTCGACATACGGTGCTACGGACGGATGGGCGAGCGCGTGCTGGATGGGCGGGATGATGTACGGCTCGATAACCAGGCGGCGATACTCGTGGAGGCCGCGACAAATCCTTGACTTCAGTTGTTCGTCCTCCGGACAGACCGAAAGGGTATAGATGGTGAACCACAAGAGGAAGCCTCGGAAAAGCAGTTCGACGAATCCAGTAGACTTGCCACCGGATTTCTTCTAACAGTCCATGGTCAATGGGGTCGAAAAGAGCCATCACATGGTCAACCGACCTTGCCACCCTTCTTCTGCTTCTGCTTTCCTTTAGACTTTGTGGATTTAGATGACGCATTCACCTGTGACGCAGACCAGATCATCAGTAAGACGTCAATAAGCATGCAGCACTGTATGAGGATGCTGAGGACCATGCGTGAGATTAGGTCAGGAGCCGTATCAAGCGGAGGGATATGGTAGACCTTCCGTTTCATGACTGATCCATGACTTGGTCTAGTGGGATTGACATGATAGCGTCCCTGATTCCCAGCACATACAGTCGGCGGCCCAGAAGAGTGCACCTTTAGCAGCGCTCTCTCTACAAATACAGGTTGACCACATGTCCAGGTATCCCTATGAAACAGCCAGCAGGCACCCTGCATGTAGGCCTTTGCGATGTGCTCGCTGCGTGGAGGAGCACGGTCCATCACGCCGACGCGCAGTTCGACCATAGCCACTGCGACGGGAACGGCGGAGAACAAAGGATGTCCCGGTCACAGATGCTTTGGCACGACATGGCTTATGTGGTTCAACCAGAGAAGGTGAACCCGCGTAGCAGTTGCACGGCACCGACAAAACCACAGCGGCACTGGACCGGCGTTAGGATGCTGAGACACTTACCGCTTTGTCCACATCCACAGCGGCCGAGTTAGCGGCCGAATCGACAGTGCTTCCATTCGCTAATGGACTGGGTTTGTCAGGAGTGTTTTGGGGGTCTTGGTTGGCCTTCTTGGCGAGGCGCGGGATGGGTTGCGCGGAATGTGTGCGAGAAGCCGGCACGGGCGGGGCAGGGGTCCGTCGTGTGACGACCATGGTGGGCGGGAGAGAGAAAGTGCACCAGGCAGACTATATGCGCGAATGCAGAGCAGACGAAACTAGAGAGCGAGGGGCATCCAAGAACGAGTGGAGTGGGAGTCGTGAGCAGACTCGAGTACGCTGTTCAAGTTCGCTGCTGCAACAACAGGCGCCCGCGACGTGTAATGTGTTTGCCTCTGTTTGGCACCGCGTCGTCATCGACACCGCCGCTCTCCTCAGCTCTCCAGTCGACAGCCATCACCCTCGCTGCGTCCCACGACGTCGGACATGGTTCCCTCGTCGTCCAAGCCGTTGACGACCTACTCACGCCGTCGCACGCGTGCCAGACAGCCTACGCAGGATGTCTCGCGGTCGTCGCCGATCCGCCCGCTGAGCCCGGACATGCAGGACGTGAGCTTCGCGCTCATGGCTCAGAGGATGAATAAACGTGCACGTCTTGCCGTAGGTTCCAGTACGACCGACGTCAGGGCAGCTGTTCAACTCGCTGTGGAAGAATTGGAGGATAGACCTACAAAACGGACCAAGTCTCTACAACTCGAAAGCTCTCAGCTTACTCTTGGCGATGATCCTCTGACGGGTGACTATATGCTGGACGACTTCACTCAGGCTGGCCCCCAGCTCTCTACCCCGCTCCAGGCTGCACCTTCTGATCACTCGATGTTTCCATCTTCCGTCGCACGACCGCCAACCGTGGATCCAGACCGACTCTCCCCGCTCCCTGTCGCCAAACGGATTCTCTCGCGTACTAGCTCTCGAAACTTCAAGGAGAACGCTGATCGACGTGGTACACGCTCTCTTGCATCGCCCTTCAGCAGTCGTCCTGGTTCTCGTGCCGGTTCTCCTGACAAGGCTTCTAGGAGGCGCAATGCGCATCACGTCAAGTCCCGCACTCTGTCGCAGTCCGGCGCATTGAAGGAGAAAGTGGTAGACCGCAACGTATCTTCTGTGGCGCATCCGATTGCGGACTTGCCCTCGCTCGTGCATGCGACGAGTGCGAGTGACCATGCTGAGTCGCAGCTCAAAGCCTCCGCCCACAACCGTGCCAGCTCCATCCCTACGTTCAAGCCCACTATAGATCAGATCGCTTCTGAGGCTTGGCTTGTACCTCCAAAGGCGCTCTCTCGGTGTCCTCCGGCATGCGACTCTGATACGGAAGGCGACAAAGCCCACGGCATGGCCCTGGATATCGAGTACCCATCTTTCTACCGTGATGCGCCAGTGCAGATATCCACCCCTCCGCGTAGGCAGCGTAGCGCCACCGTCGGTGTTTGGGCACGCGGCCTCATGCCTCAAATAGATGCCGACCCGCCTCCCCCTGTCCACAGCTTCCGATACGACAGCGACGTGGACATGACGGATTCTAGCCGCGCCGGATCCCCCACGGACTCTCGCTTCAGCCGAGCCAACCCGCCCCGTCGGCGCCGTCGAACGATTGTGCATCTGCCTAGCGACAGCCTGTTCTCTTCGTCGCTCGATTTCTCTGCCTTGATGTCCGAGACGGAGCGCTTTCCGCGCCCTCCTGCCTCAGACGGTTCTCGTTCACCTGAGCTCGCTATGCCTGTCGTTGACTCCGATCTTGCACCGGCTTTCTCGCTTCACAATTCGCCCGCTGATAGGACCCGCCGGGCTAGCTCTGATACTGTGACTGTGGCTCGTCGTGGCTCTTCTGGACTTGGCTCGCCCTCTGGTGCTGACGACACCAAGAATGCTCCTGTACCGCCTCCATCCTCTCCTAGCTGCGGCCCTCCTCCTGCTGGGACACCCTCCGACATTGACGGAGATGAGCTCCTGGACCTGTTCTCGGTTCTCGGTTTAGACGGTGAGTGTCGGCGTATCCGTGCGCCCAGCTTCGGATCTTCCGAGCGTTTGCAATCGCACGGTACCTCCCAGATGAACGGCCTTTGCTTACAAAACTCCTCGCTCGGACAGAGGACGAAAAATGGGGCGGTGTGGGTAGCGTCGACGATTCAGGTATCGCGTTCGCGCTGCCAAGCGCGCATGCCTCCCTAGCATCGTCCAAGGGTGCCCGCGTCAGACGCAAGCGCGGCGACACGATCCGCGCGTCCGACTTCTCGAAGATGCCCGCCTCTGCGTCCTTCGACGGCAGCTCCAGCTCCGGTCTCGCTGGGTCTGCACGCATACCCCCAAGGCGCACGCGCTCCGGTACCGTCACGCAGGCTACGAGCTCCGGGAGTGGCAGGCGGAAGCACGACGGGTGGCCGACCATCAAGATGCGGACCACGGAAGAGCCTCTCCGGGTGGACGGGGAAGATGCGGACGATGAATTACTCCTCAAGGACGGCGACGTGGTTGAATGACCTTCGGGTCACGCTCCGTGGGCTTGTGAGCGAACTCTATAATTTTTGGGCTTATTCTGTTCTGCAAAGTCTTTAAGCCGTCTCTCGTACGTGTACCGCAGCAGACGCGCTACTTGGTCTCCGGCTCTCGCTCTTTCGCTGTCATACTGTATAGATCCGCCCGCTGTATTCAGTTGTCGCACGTTTCCGCCTCTCTTCCATGTCCTCGGTATCCTGCATGTCGCATTTTGCATTCAGTGTCTTTCTGCCCGACAGATGTTTGTCCGAAAATTTCATCATCGTGTATGTCCATTGCGCTGGTGTTCATCGAACGACCCCGTGTACAGCTCGATGTGTGCTCTTGAACACACGCGCAATTGGGTTTGACGCGACAAGCCTCAGCCTAGGGTTAGGTGTAGTCGATCGTCTCGTGACCGCTGTCTTTGCAGCGAGCGCTCCGGGGCAAGCATCCTGTCCAAGAACCATCATCATCCCCGCCCACTACACCTTTGGGCCACTCTATCCTGGTAATCGTCCACCATTCTCTGCAGTTCGTCTACATCCAAGAAAGCGCCAGAATAGAGCCGATGCAATCTTCACCACCAACGCCACCGACACCGCCGTCGCGCGGGTCCGCCGCAGGAGACCCGCCGCCGCGGGCAACCGCCGCGAAGAGAAGCGTGTACTACGCAGCACAGCTCCGCGCGTTCCTCGAGGCGGCGGAGGTGGTCGACGTGGAGCCGGACGTAATAGAGGACCTCCTGGACGGGTTCCCTGTGGACGACGGGCCTGACTCGGGCGAGGAAGGGGATGTGGACGTGGAAGAGGAAGAAGACGCGGACCAGGCACCTGAAGGGGAACAGAGGAGCGGAGGCGCCCCGGAGGCGTCGGCCCGGGGCGCGGAGGACGCGGCGAGTGTGGACGAGGATTTCGGCGAGGAAGACGCCGGGGAGGAGTGGGCGGCGTATTTGCAGGAAGGTATGTGTTCGACGGCGTGCGTAGAGTCATATTGCCTTGCTTGGGGCTGTCCGTGGACCACGGATGCGGGGCTATATGGGGTTGTGGTTGCGGTGGGTGTAGATGCCGTTCCGCATGCTGATATCTCTCGCTATGTATCGAAGCCCAAACCGCATGGACCAAATCAGAAGTGAAGGAGATGATGTCGACGCTCAAGGAGCAAGGTAATAGCCAAATATTCCCGTACTATTCAGTCGACTCATGCGCAGCTGCAGGTATGGCCGCATTCATAACCGAGTACGTCGTGCGGCGGGCGATCCCGATCCCCAAGCTGCTGTACGCGTTCGGCGTATGTCTCGTAAGTGCCGACCATCTGCGCGTCTGCTGTACGTACGCCCTCCGCCGAGCGCGTTCTGATGTCTGTCGGTACGCAGTGCCCCGAGCTCCGAGCGAAGCAGCCCCGGACGCTGCTGTACCTGCTCCGCGTGGCGCTGTCCCGAGAGTACGTCGTGCCCGCCCGTGCGCTGCATTGATCCTTCACCCACATGCGCCCCCACGCGCCGCTCTTCTCCGCGAACGCGCACGCACGACACAACAGGCTGGAATCGCGCGAGCGTCTGCTGACGTACAACACGATCGACGACGTCGTGCATCTGATCCAGAACGCGCGCCGCATCCTGATCCTCACCGGCGCCGGAATCAGTCAGTGTCTCGATTTGGACGCGGGGGCTTCGTGGCGCTGACAGGCCGCCCGCAGGCGTCTCGTGTGGGATCCCCGACTTCCGTTCGCGGAACGGCCTCTACGCTTCGCTGCAGGAGAACGGCGAGTACGATCTCGATGACCCGCAGCAGATGTCAGTCCCGTCCCGATCTGGTCCCGGGGAACGTTCGCTGATCGAGACGCTCAAGGTTCGACATACAGTACTTCCGCGAGAACCCGGCCGGTAAGCGTCTCCCCAGACGCCCTCTCCAAGAATGAGACTGATATAGCCAATCTCGATGTGTCGTGCAGTGTTCTAGTCAGTCTCCGTGGAACTCCTAGTCGCCTCCGTACTGACGCTCTACAAACGCGCAGTTCATTTGCTAGGTGTGTTCTGACGCTCGCGCTGCCAACTATAGTCCGCTTACGAGTCACACAGCAAAATATACCCTTCAAACTTCATACCCTCACCCTGTCATCGGTTCATCAAACTCATTGAAGACAAGGGCAAGGTAAGTCTCCCATTTTCGTCTTGAACGGTAGCCAATGGTACCACCCGTGACCATGTAGCTCTTACGAGTAAGTACAATCCAATACATCCGTTTCACCCCTCGATATGAACGAGTCCGACCGATGCAGAACTACACACAAAACATCGACACGCTCGAGACACTAGCAGGTGTACAACGCGTCGTACAGTGTCACGGCTCCTTTGCGACAGCGTCCTGCATCAACTGCAAGGTCCGCGTCCCAGGAACGGACATCGCGGACGACATCATGAACCAGCGGGTGCCGCTGTGCAGAATCTGCAACGTCGCCCAGCCACCCGCCTTATCCGCCAAGTCCGGGAAGAAGGGCAAGAAGCGGAAGGACGGCTGGGACAGCGACGCCTCCGACGAACCCGAGCCGCCCACCTATCCGCCAGGAATCATGAAGGTGAGCGGGCCGCACCACGGACGCATCTGCGTCGCAATGCGCTAGGGCTGACAGGCTCGACGTTGTCCCGCCGCAGCCGGATATCACGTTCTTCGGCGAAAAGCTGGACGACGTGTTCGAACGCTCGCTGATGGAGGACAGGCACCAGGTCGACCTGCTCATCATCATCGGCACGTCGCTCAAAGTGGCCCCCGTCTCGGATACCATCTGTAAGCCGGCTCAGCCTCCATCCGCCGCTTCACGACCGACTGACCGACGGTTGGGAACTGACCGCACCCGTTCGTGCACAGCGCATCTGCCACACTCCGTGCCGCAGGTATGCAGTCTCAGCAGCCACCTAACAGTACTCGGGGCCGGCGCACGCGGTGACTGGCTGACTGACATGCGTGACACCCACTGCAGATCCTCATAAACAAGACACCTATCAAGCATATCAATCCGGACGTCAGTCATTCCTGCGACACGTCTGACATTTAGGCACGGTCCACTTACTAACGTGACGGTGTCCCGCATCACCAGGTCGTACTGCTAGGCAACGCGGACGACATCGTCCTGCACCTGTGCCGCAGGCTCGGCTGGGACCTCCCCGAGGTGCCTGCGCCTGCGCCAAACGGCACGCTCGACGCGCCGAAGCCGAACCTCAAGAAGCGGCCCTCGGCAGAGTTCGAGCGCGAGCCGCAGCGCGTCGGGAACAGGTGGGTCGACTGAGCGATCGTCGCCCGCGCAGAGGCTGACTGTGCTGTTGTGTAGCCATGTATGGCTGTTTGAAGGCGCGGAGGGCGGCAAGTGGGTCGAGGAGATCGAGCGGCGGTATCAGCAGCAGCAGGAACGGCCAGCGGACGGCGATGCGTCGTCCGGGTCTGCGCCTCCAGCGTCGGATCCAGCTGCGCAGCGTCAGGCGAAGAGGCCCAGGACGGAATGATCACGGTGCTGCATTGGCAAGACCCAACGCAGGCTGAAACGCTGCAGTCGAAGGCGCCGCCGGTTATGTGGCTGAAGAAACCTATCTTGCGGCGTCCTACCGCCGTAGGCGCAGGCGGAACGCGTTCTTGGACTGGGGCGAGTTCGGGTCGAGGTAGTCCTCGTAGAAGCCGACGATGAACTCCTCGGCCTTGAAGCCGAAGCGGTTGTAGAGCAGCTGCGGCGAGAAACACACGAGCGTGAGCGAGGAACACGGACACGTAGTATGCGGTGCGGGCACTGACCATGGCGGGGTTGGTGATCGAGACGTGCAGGGTGATGTCCTTGTTCGGGTTCCGTGAGATGAGGTGGTAGAGCATAGATCTGTAGCGTATACCGTGTCGCGATACACGTAGTATCTCTTGGTCAGTGTACTGTTTCAAAAACGAGCTTTCGCACTGAAACACTGACGTTGCGATCTGGGAGTTATCCCACCCGGCGCGGACGGCGAGGTAGGTTATGTAGGTGTCTTGTGGGGAGCTGAGGAATGCAGCCCCTACGACGAGCTGCTTGTACGTCGCAACTACCGTGCATTTCTCAGGCGAGTAGTCCAGGGCGTCGCTTACTACGTGGGAGTCAGCAAGTGAACGTTCGACGGCGCATTTATTCACAAACCGTCGATGCCCTCCCAGAAGACTCTGGCGAGCAGGTCATGCACCTGTGGGAGGTGGCAGGCTTGTAGACTGCAGTACGTGATCGGCGCATCAGCCTCCACGGCCTGTTCTCGCTCAGGGCTGCGTAACAAAATGGATGACGATCAGCGTTGTTTCCCCACCATGGCGTTGACGGCGACTTACTGGGAAAGTGCGTGATGCTCACGGATGTCGCTCATGAGCTCCATCCACGGAGCGCGAGTCTCCCAGTCGACTGCAATTACCCCGCTTTGCTTGCTTGGGCTGTAACCTCGGAGACGGGACAGGAAGGAGTTTTCGTACGGCGTTGTCTGGATCGCATAGAGGGCGTCGAGAACTTGCGGGTTGACACTGGCTGCAGTACGTGGCGTCGGAAGGAGCGTGAGGGTCGCATGACGTTCATATGATGGGGTACGATTGAGGATGAGCTTGCGAAGTGCCCGCTAGGTTTGTAGGTGATGAGCGTACAGCCGGGGGGAGTTCAGGTGTATGAAAGGACGAACCGGTTGCAGCCTGCTCTTGGCGACGAGCAGATTCGACATCATGTGTGGTTGGGGGTCGATGGAGGTGCACTCGCGGATCTGTCTTGAGGACTGTCTGGAGAGCGGTTGAAGGGTATTGGCCTGCATCCGGTCAGTCCCTGCACTCGCGAAACGTCATAAGCGGGCGTACCAACTCATCCCTCTCCTCCCTGCTCTGCAAGAACTGCCTTTCCGCCTGCTCACACTCCGAAAGCCATGGTGCGATGATCTCTTCAAACGAGTCGCGCGTATCGGCGTCATCCTCCCACTCTTTTATTGATTGTTCGCGTAGTGCCTGCAGCAGTGGATCGAAGGAGAGCGTGCGGACGCGAACCTCGGGTGTTTTGGACTTCGCGTCTGTCTTTGTCACCTTTCCGCGTCCTTTATGCGTGATCTTACGTTTCTTGAGCTTGCGAGCCTGCGTGCATGGTTCAGACGTGAGTCTCCTCCGCGGAGTAAGCGGTGTACTCACTGGCTGGCGGCGAGCACTGGACGTCTCGTAGAAGTCGAAGTCCTCTCCGGAGCTGTCCCATTCTGAGCCTGAGTCACCGCCCATGTCGCGTTGGGTCCATTCACACGTTATTTGCCTCTGATGTATGAGATCAACAAGGGTACCCTCGAAGCGGGCGTTGAAGGAACGTGTGGTGGGTGAGAGCAAAGGGTGAACGCATCAAGCGCTCATGCCATTTTCGCGGTCAGGTGCACGCGTCGGGGTCCAGGACGTCGGACACACCTTTCAAAGCTTGAAGCTTGAAGAATCAAGATGATGATCTGTCGGCTTTCGTCTAGTGCTCATATACATAGAAAGGAGGCAGCGTAAAGTATTACGACATCAGGAAATGTCGGTATGTTTCAGTACTATAGAATAGGTCGGGGGATGTTACGGTGAGACGACCCCACGGCTTCGCCCGAGAGGAGTCCACACCAGAGCAAGTCCTACTTGCATTCATTGCCCCAGCCCCATCGTCGCATGCCACGGAGAGAGCGGGCTTACAGGCGGGATGCGCAGGAAGTACTTGACCCGCGGTTTGGCAGGCCGAAACTCACGAGCGAGCCTCACAACAGAATGCCTATGTGCTTCGAAGGTGAGAGGATTTCCGCCTATAAGGGCAAGACTCACATGGTCCTCTTCCCAACAATCCTATTGCTGCCGGAAAGTATAGCAGGGCGAGAAGCAGGTCAAGGGGAGCTCGGATATGTACGAACACCTGACAAGACGCTCTCACGCATCGAAAGAAGTTGAGTCTTGAGCTTGAGCAAGGCTCCCCGGGAGTGAATTACTCCCAACCGAACCCACGCCTACTCAGCCCAGCCCGTACAAGTCAGGAGAATCGGTACATCCCAGAGCCATAGGGAGATGCCGACGGTATGGCTTGAGTTCATGCAAGACGAAGAATCAGCTTTCGATGTGGTCGCTTAACCGCGTATAGACGCTGACCTTCCTGGACGGAAGAGGTGGGAGCAGATGTCGGGGCCCGGGCTAATGCGGCATTCGAGGTACACAGGTCACGGATACGACCAGCTGACTATAAAGAGCTCGCGCATGAGCCTTCAGAGCAGCACTTGCTCGTGCTTACTACCATGACTGTCCCGAACACATCCCTCTTCATCAACGGTGAATGGCGTCCGTCCAGCACTGGTGCTACCTTCGAGGTGCGAAACCCGGCCAATGGGAAGGTCGTCGGTACCGCCGCCTCTGCGTCTGAAGAAGATTGCAAAGCTGCCATCGAAGCTGCTGCTCTGGCGTTCCAGTCCTGGGAGAACTCCCCGCTCTCGCTGCGGCGCGATATCGTGCTGAAGGCGTCAGAGATACTCGCAAGCGACGAGTACAAGGAGAAGGTCATGACAGCCGTCATGGAGGAGACTTCCGCCAACTCGGAGACCGTCATATTCAACCATGCTGGCCCCATCAATGAGCTCCGCCACTTCGCGGGGGCGACTACGCGGCTTAAGGGCGAAGCCTTCGTTTCAGGCATTCCAGGAGGACAGGTGTTCGCACAGAGGCGGGCACTGGGAGTCGTGTCAGTCATGAAACTACTGCATATATGCATGACACTCACCCTGAATGGTGTATACAGCTTCAGCATCGCGCCGTGGAACGCTCCGATCGGGCTCACGATTAGGGCGACAGCTCTCCCAATTATATGCGGAAACACGGTGGTCTTGAAGTGTTCCGAGGTGAGCCCACGAACACAAGCAGTCGTAGCCGAGATCTTTGAGAAGGTGAGCAATCGACTCATTCGATCCCAGAATGTCGACCTACAGGTGTTCTAGGCTGGTCTGCCCAAGGGTGTGCTGAACTTCATCGCGACGTCAAGAGAGGACTCTCCCCCTAGGGTAGCACAGATCATCGCCCACCCTGCTGTGCGCAAGATTAACGTGAGGGCGTCCGCAGTCTCTGACCTCATTGGATACTCATGGAGGCCACCTAGTTCACGGGGAGCGATAGGGTCGGAAAGATCATCGCCGCAGAAGCCGCGAAGTACCTCAAGCCCTGCGTGCTCGAGCTTGGGGGCAAGTCTCCCGTTATCGTAGGTCGTCCCACCAATGACCGGTAGGAAGAAGCTGACCGCGCAAGCCCAGGTGTTGGAAGACGCTGACATCCCGCGCGCTGCACGAGCTATCACATCCTCTGCCGTCCTCCATTGCGGCCAGATATGCATGTCGACGGAGCGCGTGATCATCCAGAAGGGCGTAGCAGACGCCCTCATCAGCGAACTCAAATCGCTATTCAAGCAGGTCAGGGCTGGAGACCCGTTGTCCGACCCATCGGTGTCGATGGGGGCGCTGTTCACCGAGAGTTCGGCGGAGAATGTCATCAGCATGATCAAGGAGGCCGTGGAGAGTGGCGCAAAGGTTCTGCTCGGAGACCTTACGAGACAAGGTGCCATTCTTCAGCCGCATATCGTGGCAGACGTGCGACCCGGGATGAGGCTTTGGGAGCGGGAGAGCTTCGGTCCAGGTGCGTACCTTCTTGTGAGAGGTGCTGACCACAGCTAACAGCCCCGACCTAGTTGTTGCATTAACGGTGGTCGACACCATTGACGATGCGGTGAATGCTGCGAATGCGTCCGATTACTCGCTCGTCGCTGGCGTATGGACGGAGAACGTTCATACCGCTTTCGACGTTGCTTCCAGGATCCGGGCCGGTAAGTGAAGGCGGCGCATCTGGTGGCGTATTGACATAAAGATGCGCCGCAGGATGCACCAATATAAATGGGCCAACTATACACGTTGAGTGGATGAGAGGCCACAGAGGACTTGGGTGAGTACGTCTATGCTCAGTCCTTTGAGCGAATGGTGACGCACCTCTCTATGCTGACAGCGGGTCAACTGGCTATGGTCACTTCTCGATCGAGGAGTGGACGGACCTGCGGATGATGGTCTTGCACCCTGCCAAGGAACCGCCGTATCTTGTCACTTCCAGACTGAATGGCGCGTGATGAAGCGGTACATGGGCTGGCACCTTGTGATTAGGTCAATTGGATCATGTACGATAAGAAGGCACCCCCGACATTTCATAACTTCGCAGCGGCTGGTGGACACGTTAGTGAGTGGTCATGTCGGCCCCAGACAATGCAAATCACAGAACGAAACGCGCCCGGACGATTCAATCAGAGAAGGGCCTCGGAAGTCTCCGCAGAAACAACGTTATTGTATTGTCGTGCGCTCCGCACCACGGTATATTCGCAGGCGGCCTTGACAGGACAAGACGACTAGCGAGTTGGATAAGAGGGTCATGCGGGCGCGATACAACGCTCGGCTGACTCTCTATCCCTGTTTCTTCCAGGACCAATATCAAAATGCGCCGCAACATGGTCAAATGCCATGTCCTGTGCGTGATTCGTACTGCTGGGACGAACGTCGGAGGTGGCCTGAACGTCGAGGGATCATCCGGAAAAGGTCCCCACCGGGCCCCTCATCATAATCTGAAACCAGCAGGTGAGAGCGGGATCCCCGCGATTGGCAGCGTAGTGCGTCCTTGGCGCAAGCCTCCGAATTCGGCTCACCACCCGACACTATTTACGTGGGCACAGTGTATCCGTGAGAATGTTCCCAGAGCGGAGACCTCGCACACATACTAGATCAGAAGCCAGGGCGTGGGCGTTTACCCAAGGCCCGCTGCGATAGGCTCCAGCGCCACTACCAAAGGCTCCCGTCGTCCGACGCCTGCGGCATTGCCGCGCAAGGTCAATGAAAGAGGAGCGCTCATCTCTTGGAATTCGCGAGCAGGACTTGCAGGGTGTGCGCAGACAGAAAAGTGGATGCGAGCCGCACATACCCTGCACCATCGAGACCTCCGACCCGCCGAACTCAAGGGCGAGAGAGACGCATGAGATACTCACTTTCGTGGAGGACTGCGTCCTTCGGGAACAGGCTCGGTAGCGCAAAATTCGGGATCCGGGTCTTCGCAGCCACGAGGTATCTCAGCCTGATCGGCGTCCGCCCCAGCGTTAGCTTAGCCTGGGATATAAAGAGGCCACCAGCACACCGGACTCACCATATCCACCATGGCGCTCCCGTTTACCCCACTCTACATCGATGGCCAATGGCGCCCATCTAGCACCGGTGCCACGTTCGACGTGCACAACCCGAACACTGGCAAGGTGATCGGGAAGGCAGCCGCCGCCTCCGCCGAAGACTGCGCTGCCGCTGTCCAAGCCGCCGCCCGAGCTTTCAAGACGTGGGAGAACTCTCCGCTGTCTATGCGGCGGGACATCCTGCTGAAGGCGTCGGATATCCTCGCGACAAAGGAGAAGGACGTCGAGAAGGCCATCAGGGAGGAGACCTCCGCGACGGAGGACTGGCTGTGGGCGAATCACGGGTGGCCTGTGGAGCAGTTGCGCGACATAGCGTCTTCGACTGTTCTCCTGAGGGGCGAGACTGCACCGTCCATCATACCTGGAGGACAGACCTTCATACAGAGAAGAGCCATCGGACCTGTGTGAGTAGAATCGTCAGTCTGCTTGAAGTCTAATAACGCGATATTTTGGGGCAGGCTGAGCATCGTACCATGGAACGCACCGGTTATTCTGACCCTGAGAGCCGTTGCCGTTCCCATTGTCTGTGGTAATACCGTCATTTTGAAGACACACGAGGTGAGCCCTCGCAGCCAAGCCGTCATTGTGGAGGCATTCGCGGAGGTAGGACATACGCATCGCCCATACGAAATCTCGCACTCACTGGTGGACTGCAGGCTGGGCTTCCGAATGGCGTGCTGAACTTGATCAGCGCGAACAGGGAGGACTCTCCGGCGCGGACGACAGAAATCATCGCCAGCCCGCTGATCCGCAAAGTCAACGTAAGCAACTCCCTGTGCGTTGGCTTCTGCAGGGGCTGATTTCGAGGAAGTTCACCGGTAGCGACGCCGTTGGCAAACTCATTGCGAAAGAGGCCGCCAAGTACCTCAAACCCTGCGTACTTGAGTTGGGCGGCAAGGCGCCGGTGGTGGTACGCCATTGTGCGACAGTGAAGAAAGCGCGAGGCTGATTCGATACCAGGTGCTCGACGACGCAGACATTCCGCGGGCCGCACGAGCAATCGCGTCCTCCGCTCTCCTGCACTCGGGCCAAATCTGCATGTCGACTGAGCGAGTGATCGTTCAGCGAGGCGCAGCGGACGCATTGCTAGAACAACTTACCTCGTTATTCAAGCGAATCAAAGCCGGGGACCCACATCTCGACAAGACAGCGAACATTGCCGCAATGTTCAACCAAGGTTCTACGGAGAACGCGCTCGGGCTGCTGAAAGACGCGGTGAAGAAGGGTGCCAAGCTGCTGACGGGTGACCTGAGCAGGCAAGGGGCAGTCATGCAACCACACCTGGTGGTCAACGTAAAACCTGGGATGCAGCTGTGGGACAGGGAGTCCTTTGCTCCAGGTACGAGTTGATCTAGGCACGGATTCACAAGTCCATTGTCCAACTGATGAATATCTAGTGGCCGTTGTGGCGGTCGTGGACACCGTTGACGAGGCGGTCGACTTGGCGAACGCTTCGGACTACTCTCTGATCTCTGGAATTTGGACAAGAGACGTCCACAAGGCGTTTGACGTCGCGTCGAGGATCCGCGCCAGTGAGTGGACTGCCCGCTTGTCTCCGCTCAGTTCTATAGCTCGTTGGGATAGGTACGAACAACATCAACGGTCCTACTGTACACGTCGAACTGGTAAGGGAGAATGGCGGGCTGGGGTAAGTGAAAGCCTGCTCCATTAGAAAGTACTCACTCTTACGCGTCGTGATCGTGCAGCGGTTCCACCGGGTATGGTGTGTTTATGGTGGAGGACTGGACACAGCTCAGGATGATCGTTCTGCATCCGGAGCAAGAGCCACCATATCCGATCACAGCGAAACTGTGAACGTGACGAGCATTCATGCGACGGTGAATGACCGTGCCGACGTGTACTTGTATTGCCCCGGAGTAGAGAAAGAGCATATTGGCCCAGAAGAACGACAGTGATGCCCGTTTGAATAGTTCTAGTATGCAGAAATCAGCTAGTTAGCGTGTATGCTCGGTGAAGGGGCCGCGTGAAGAATAGACCTACATAGCTGTGAAGCCACGCTGGAGAAGTGAGCTGACGTACCGCAGGCGAACTCGTGGAGCGTCGAAGACACTCGGCAAGAGCGAGCTACTACGATGGGCCCTCAGAGTCGAACGCACGCTTCGACACAGTTTGTACTCGTTCGTATAGCTCGCGCTTCTGCATCGATCGCTGCAGCTCTTCTTCACGCTGCCGCATCTTCTCTCGCCGTCGTTCATCATCCCGCAAGACTCCTTGGTACATGGTCTGACAACGCGCTGAGTTCCATGCCGAGCCCATGCTGATTTGATATGTACCTCACGTTCCCGCTCTTGGAGGAAATGTACACCCCATATGATGAGAGCAGAGCCTAAGATGGAAGCCCCGAGCGTGAGTTTGGCTGCACGCGACATGCGTGTCAGGCTTGGTGTTCAGCAAGCAATGCGAAACCGGTATTCGAGATCCAGAACGCGACAGCCACGACGTTTGAGAGGGGCGAGGGGCGAAGAAAGCGAGGACGAGGTGTGGGCGAAGGTCAGGCACAGTCCAAATACTCACTGGCCCGGAGCGGAAGCAGACGGTGGTGGGGACCGAGAGGGGCAGGGAGAAGCGCCCGACAACGAGGCTGAGCTCATCGTCGGCTGCGTTGAGCGAGCGCCCAACTCCGCTTACCACCACTCTAGTCACCGTTGAACACCCTCGCATTGCCCTCGGCACACACTATCAATCGTACTCGACGTCAATCGCAATGGCCTCACAGCCTACAATACAGGACGTACTGCAGGTATGCAGCGAGCGCAAGGTCTTACAATGTCGCTGAGTCGCCCCGCGCAAAATCTACAGGCCGAGTTCTCTCCACCACTCGACACTTCACTCATCGCCGCGATTGTCGCGGACTATGTTTCTGGCAATGAAGCAAGCAAAGGAGACGAGCTTCGCCAGCTACGCGAAGTTCTGAGCAACCTGGCAGCATCCGCGGAGAAGGAACTTGTGGACGAAGACTCGTTCTCTGGCTTATCCCAACTCCGCATCTCCCCCGCATCCGTTGTCGACGACAGCTCAAGCGCATACGACTATTCCACAACAGACACATCAGTATATGCGTCCACAAGTTCAGATGCGTCTGGACAACAGCCATTCAGCTCAGCTATGGGCTTCCTCAGGGCAGTGTTTCCCCACATCCCGTCCGACAGGCTTCGAGAAGTGCTCTCGTCACACGGCGGCGATAGCGATGATCTGGATATGGAAGATATCGTGGAGGAGATAATCACAGGCGAATATGTTCGTGAACTGGAGGAACGTGGTCTCGACGAGGCGGAGTCGACGGCTTTGGGCTACGAGGCGCCCTGGGAGACCGTAGAGAGGAAGAAGAAGGGATCGAAGCAGAAGAAACAGAACAAGAAGGGTACTACCATTACCCTCGTCGACATTCGTCAGCAGCAGCACGCTCGTCCCGCGCCATTCAGCTCGCACCCTGCTCCTCCAGACCCATGGACGCAGCTCGCTTCGGTCGCCTCCCATCTCTCCACACTCATCCCATCTCATCCCGCTTCCTTCTTCCAGTCCGTCTTTCATTCTCCCCAGCACCCTACTCCCTCACATGCTGTTCGAGCGGCCATTGTGCAGATTGCGCGATCGCTGTCAAGGTGCGAGGACGAGCTCACGCCGGAGGAGACACCGTCGCTCTATGCCATGCTCGAAGTCATCACTACCTGGCCCAAGTACGCAGACTTGCACCTCGAGGAACGCGACCGCTTACTCGAGGACGCGCTGTTCGCTCTCCGCGCGACCGGCGGTGACCCCAATGCCGCTCTGGATATTGTCTCCCTCCTCATCGACCTCGACTCCGATTTCTCTTCGAGGGAGTACGCTTGGGGAGTTTACCACCAACCCGCGACCCACAACCCCTCGCCCAAGGCCGCTTCCCGACTCCCCTCTGGACCCCCGCCAATCCCGCCGCCTCCCAATATAGCTCGGCGTACGCAAGCCGTCGCTAGTTCTTCTGGCGAGAAGCCTCGCGCTTCCTCCAATGTGTGGCAGACTGTCCCTATAAGGCCTGTAACTGGGGGCCCGCATCCATTGTCCGGCGTCATTCGAGCGTATACCAAGCCGGATCCAGTCACCCCGGCACGGAAAGTTCGAGGCAGCGGCAATGGCTTAGGGAAGGGAGGGAAAGGAGACGTCGGCGAGCTTCGAATGGGCAAACGCGCAGCAGCAAAGCGGCGAGCTTGGGAGCTGTCAGAACAGCGGAGGGCCGCGCTGAGGGAGGCGAGCAAGGCGTGGCAGAAGGGCAACTCGAAGAACCATGGCGGAGAGGTCGCCTTCTACTTCGCGGAGAGGGTAAGATTTCGCAAAGCCGAATATATGATATTACGTGTACCAACACGCGTCCCTCTTCAGGCTCGGGAGCTGCAACAGCAGCAGCAGAAGGAACAACTCGATGCCGCACGCGAGATGGTCATGCGCACTCGGTGGGTACCTCACTTTTCGCAGCAATCAAAGGCACCGACTGAAGTAGAACGTGTTGTAGTTCGATCAGTCCGAACAGTGAGATGATTGACCTGCACGGTACCACCGTAGCGGAAGCCATCTCAATTGTGCGAGACTACTTGGCTGAGCACGGGACCACCAACGGTACGTCTTACGGTTGCCGTGTACTTCGCGTATTCTCTTGACCTCTAAATGTCTTGCATTGCAGCAAAACCTTTGAGAGTCATCACCGGCCGTGGCAACCACTCTCGCAACGGCGTGGGCGTGTTAGGACCGGCCGTGAAGAATGCCCTCACTTCCGAAGGTTGGCTCGTAGACACTTGCGACGGTTGTTTAGTCGTTCGCGGACGAGTCCGGTGAATGAGAGTGAGTACATCCTCCGTAGCCCAACCCAACCCATGTTCTGACACCGCGCAAATGCCAGGATCCGCCCTTACTGCTGGACCACTCAGCCAGGGAGAGTAGATAGGTCTGTACATACCCCCAGTGTAGCACTCCATACCTGACTGTATCTATTAGTCCCGCGCTCATTCCTCCTATTGATATAGATGTTGTAGTAGATACTGTAGATTTGTATCCCTTGTACGTGTGGTTGTATACCGCGCTAATTTAAATGTCGACGTGTCTTCAGACTCCCTTGACGTCTGATTGCTGAGTGCCGTTAACCCTTCTAGAGAACTCGCAGCCTATACACGCGGTCTTGCGCACCCCATAGTGAAACCGCTCTCATCGACCAGAAGCCCTTCTCCGCTCCCTTCAGAGTGCGTTCCTCCAATCGGAATTCGTCGGACGCTAGGCGCCGGCATCCCGAAGGCCGGTGTCATAAATTCGCATAGGCGCCCCCCTGATTTTCGAACTTTACCGCCCACGGCGCCGGCTGTGGCGGCAGCCCCCCACTTTCCGCGCCTCACACGACCAGAATGCGAGTGACGACCACAATGACCCGGGTGCAGACTCTTCGACGCCAAGTGACTCGTATACATTACAAATCCTTTGGTCAATTCGCGGGGTGCTCGAGAGCGGGAATGGAACTCGCTCCGAGTACATAAACCGGCCGTCAAGAGCTCGAAGACCTCTCTTATCCTCTCCTGTTAAGAGGTCGAGTTCAGCCGGTGGCGGCACTTTGTGGGGCAATTGCGAAAGAGTCTAGACCTTTCGCGCACACCGTCGAAAACTCTTGCTCCCGCCTCAGGCGTACCGTCGCGGCCTCCATCGTTCAAGTGTTCTCCTGCTCATGCCTGCCAATCCTGCGGCGGAAAACGCGCTTGGAACGATCGGTGAGTGCTTGATTCTCCCACACGGTCACCATACCTATCGTGCATTGTAGTAGCTCGGGCTAACGCAAAACATCTTCGGGCGCTGTCGTTCAGGTACTATATGCTGGACCGTTCAGCTCATCCCGCAGATATGGTACAGCTACCACCTGCACTCGACTGAAGGGTTGTCTGAATGGCTCATGTACGACTTTGTCGTCATCTTTCCTCTACCCGCATTGACTTCATGTGTTTCGCAGGCTTATGTGGGGTATCGCAGGAACGTTCCTGGGGACGTACACTGTGGTTCAGAACCTGAACATACCCTTGATCCTGCAGCCACAATTATTCGGCGTTCTCTGTTTAGTATCATGGGCGCAGGTTCGTGCGCATTCCTAACTTCGCCGTGAACGACCCCGCTCAACCTCAGGCAGTGTCAGTACTATGGCCGAAAGAGGTCAAAAGCTGCCGCGGTTGCGATGTTTCTCGTGGCTATCGCGATCTTTGCAGGGTTTGAAGTAGGAATGATCTATGCCATCACGGTATGTCCTTTGATGCCCTGCGTGTGCTGTCCCTCAGTTGACTCGTTTCCCCATAGCCGTCATACAAGGCAGGGAACATGGCACCTGTCCAATTCTTCGGAATCTTCAGTACGATCCTGATTTCAGCCGCCCTCCTGTACGTCTCTGCCACCCAGATTCCCCCATCTACACTTTGCTGACCATCGGTGACAGCCCTCAGTACTATGAGATCTACAAGTACAAGGAAGTGATTGGCATCTCGCTGATCTTCATGAGCGTCGACCTGCTGGGCGGT
This sequence comes from Trametes cingulata, assembly GCA_022385765.1. NCBI lineage: Eukaryota > Fungi > Basidiomycota > Agaricomycetes > Polyporales > Polyporaceae > Trametes > Trametes cingulata. The sequence continues at coordinate 86,771 of MU277988.1, forward strand.
GTCTTCAACGACCTCTCGCTGGCGTTCAAAGACAAGTTCGACGTTGTGGCTGGCGTGACGTACTCTCTTGTCGTCGTATGTTTCTCCGCTAGTTTGTCTTGTCGCACCTATGCTGACTGACAAATTACCGCAGCTCCTTGATGGTACCGTCATCCTTCTCGCCCTCATCCTCAACCCGCTGGCAAGGCGACGCCGCAAGAGGCTGGCTGCCGCTCAGAGCATGGCAGAGGCAGGTCCGAGGTCGGCAGAGTCTACAAACGGCGCCGACACAGTTGCGGCAGACGTAGCTCCGTCCACGCACGCAACAGAGCGTCAGGAACCACGCGAGAAAAACAACATGACAGACGTTGGCCTGAGGGATCTGAGAGACGCAGATATAGAACGGGGCGCTGACGCCTCGACCAGATAGATTTCTACGAGATTCAACATGACGACCTATGATGGCAGTCACGAATTCGTACTCATCCTTCACATGACACAGTAGGCTGTAGCCCGTTAGTCGTTCGTGGTGAGCTGCAGCAGGTATGCTGAAGCGTGCTGTGGTTCACGTCAAGTTGGGTAGCGGCTCGTCGACCTGAGCAGAGTGCAACTACTACACCTTCCTAATCAGGATGACTGCCGGAAGCTGCACGATGCATCTCGTTCCGAGTCCCCTCGCTTTCCAAGTCGGTACTCTCCATTCATCCTTTACTCTGACAGGATGAGTATATTAGGCGACCTTGGGTTACTTCATGCTTCCTTTGCTTCGGACCACCATCTCGCCGCCCCTGCTCATGCTGCTTGGTCCAATCTGAAGGCTGCAGCTCGGCGCATACAGACTACGACGACCTTGAGGTCCTCACTCAGCATCGTTATCGACGCCGCTCGGGTTGCACGTCGGCTCGCAGCTGCGCGTTGCTTACACAAACAGCTGTGGTACTTTCACTGGCTATATGCGCATTCGCCGTCGCTGATCGGAGTATATAGGTGAACATGACGATCCCAGCGGAGATACTGGACCACATCGTGTTCTGGCTTCTGCGCGAAAGACGCGCCTTCTCGTCAATCAGCGCTTTCGCTCTCGCGTCTCATAGGTTCCGCCAAGTCGCATTCAGGCGCTACTTCGCTGCTCTCCACGTCCGCTCAGCGGTCCATTGGGTGAGGACGTGCCAGATTGTAGGCACGTTCACCTGGGTTCGGTGAGCATTGACTGCCGACGCGACGGGAAGTCGACGTTCACCATTCAGCCGCATATATGCAGCTCGCTCGAGGCGTCCACAACCTTCTTCCGCTACAAGATGGACGGGCTGTCCCACTTCACCTCTCTGCGGTCCCTCGAGCTAGACTTCTCTGGCGACGGACTCTCGACTCAGAACAGCCGCGCCGGCCTGCTCTTCAAGAATATGACGGCGGCCTTGATTCGTCTGAAGCTCACCCACTTGCCTCGTATCGACTCTACCTTGCTCTCTCTTGTTGCCTCTCGCTTTTCGTCTCTCGAGACTCTGGAGCTCTCTTGCACCGAACGCCTGGATATCCAATGCTGCTGGCTCTGTTTTGAAGAATCCTCGACCTGCGTCGTGCACTCTCCAATTCCGGATGCTTATGTGACTGCCGAAACTCTCGCCGTACGTTCCACCGATATTCTCCTGCATGCGCACCTACATCGAACGTCTGTCTGCTCTCCAGCGCAGCTTCTGTAGGGCGTTAACGCCCCTCTCGGCGCTGAAGAGTCTGCACCTCGGCATCTTCCTCTCTGACGCTGACGTCCTGATTCGCCATCTCGACCGCTGCGCCGCCGTCGCCATCGCCTCTCTCCGGACAGGCTACTACCCGGCTCCGCCTTTCGGTCCTAGCAAGTGCGCTGTCTGTCGCGCGAAGCACGAGACGGCTGTGCTTGAGAGAGAACGTACCACGGCAGCCCTGTTCAAGTCTTTGCTTCCGTCTCTGCTAGTGGTCGGCTTCAGCTCGTGGTTTTCCGCAGATCGGCCCAAGGATGCCTCAAAAGGTGCTACCTAAGAGTATAAGCCGGCGATATGCCCCAGCGACGCACAACTTCGATGTTGTGCTCTAGTGCTCTAGTGATATCATATGCTGTAATGCTCGTCTCTGGATCAAATCGAGTGCGCTGCTGTCTGGCGCTGTTATTCCCGGCAAAAGGACGGCCGCTACATGAAGCAATGACGAGGATGGCGAAAGGAAGCGGATGCAGGCTCTGAGTTCTTGAGGAGAACGTTGCCCGAGAGAACGAGCCCGACTGCTGAGTGAGCATGATCACTTTTATGTGGTACGTCAATGTGTACGTGAGAGATGATGTTCGGGAGCTGAACTATGCTCGGATGAAGAGTGACTGAACTGGCCATCGACCAAGTAGCAGTGCGTTTCGAAGCTCCATGCTATTCTCAGTCCATATGAACTGTGGGCAACTATGTTTAGCAGAGAATCGTATGGATGCATTTTACTGCGGCGATTATAGGATGCTTCTCACCATGTACGAACATTCCGTATGGCATATTCGCATGCCATCCCTCAACACACCTTGAGCAATGGGTACGAGGGCTGTAGGCATATAGAGCGAGAATTTGCGAGTGGTATGAATGCGGCTTTGTTCCACATGCTAGGCACAAGAGAAGATAAGAGTGCTCTCGAAGCACTTGGGATGACAAGAGAGCGTCTTGCGGCGCGCGCGAAGTCAACGTTCTCGATGATGCCAATGAGTACGAGCGGATTTATGCGGTCCAACACAGGCTCAAGCTATCAGATAGGCACGTAGAGGCGTTTCTGCGATGTCATTGCTAGCTCTATGCCTCAGCGTAACTTATGACCATATGCATGTCGAGGAGGTTGATTGAAGTGGTGGAGCACTGCATTTGACGAACAGCGACGGAGCAAACAGGGACAAACAGAGATTCGGCGAGCGAAGGCCACTCTCTGGACTACGCTCTGGCGGCCATCTCAGCTCTCTGTCAATCTCCCTGCGTCCAACGCCCAGCAGTCGACGCTCGACGCTCGCTGCCCATCCTTATCGGCCCTCTCAATCTCCATGCGCTCATAGTTGTCCTACAAGAACCCTACGGTCTCTGTTAATTGCTCCTGGGTCTATCCTCATACTACTAGCACTATGGTCGACAGCAGCTGGGCTCAGCAACAGCGCCGCGATGCCAGCGGATGGGCTGCCTTCGATTCCGAAAAGCCTCGCCGTTCTGGGGGCACCAACTGGCTGGCCAGGTTAATCGGTGCGAAGGACGAGCTTCCCACACATATCGACCCCAAACCCTCTTCGGACGAGGTCGCGCAGCGTCTCAAAGGCATCAAGAGGTCTTTCCTGCGGCGACTACCCTCCACCGACTCATTATGGCCGCAACAGAGGGGGGAGAGGCTTACGACCCAGGGCAGTTCTACTGTCACAATCCCCTCTGCCGCAACTGTGCGGTTTGTGCTCCTCTGCGCTCTCTGGTACACTACGTCCGCACTCTCCTCGAACACCGGAAAGTCCATCATGACCCTTTTCCGGTATCCCGTCACTCTCACCTTCGTGCAATTCGGCTTTGTGGCCGCATATTGCCTGCTGTTCATGAGCCCGCTCGTCCGCTTCTCGAGGTTGCGGAGGCCCAACAAGGCGATCATCCAGAGCACGTTCCCCATGGGTGTTTTCCAGGTGGGCGGCCATATCTTCTCCAGTATGGCGATATCGCGTATTCCTGTCAGTACTGTGCACACCATCAAGGTCAGTGATAGATCCCGCACCAACGCTGTTCGCTATCTGACAGACGTGTACAGGCGCTGTCTCCTCTTTTCACGGTGGCGGCATACGCGCTCCTGTTCGGTGTTAGCTACTCCCCGAAGACCTATGTCTCGCTATTGCCGCTGACCCTCGGGGTTATGTTGGCATGTAGTTTCGACATGTCGGCCTCGAACGCAGTCGGCCTACTGTGCGCTTTCGGCTCGGCCATCGTCTTCGTCTCGCAGAACATCTTCTTTAAGAAGATCGTCCCATCCACTCCTGGCGCGCAGTCCTCGCATAAACTGGACAAGCTCAACCTGCTCTTCTACTCGTCCAGCATGGCGTTCCTGCTCATGATCCCCATCTGGATGTACTACGACCTTCCGGCGCTCCTCTCCGCGCACTCGGATCCCACGCATGTCGTGCACCCCACACACGGGCACGCAACGCCGCACTCGGTGACCTACTACTTCATCGCGAACGGCACGGTGCACTTCGCGCAGAACATCATCGCGTTCGTCATCCTTGCCTCCACGTCGCCCGTCACGTACTCGATCGCGTCGCTCATCAAGCGCGTCGCGGTCATCTGCATCGCCATCGTCTGGTTCGCGCAGCCGGTGCACCCGATCCAGGCCGTCGGCATCACCATGACCTTCGTCGGCCTATACATGTACAACAACGCTAAGGGCGACGTCGAGAAGGGCGAGCACAAGATGCGCAGGGTCGAGGCCGCGCGCGACCTCGCGCTGCCCACGACGAAGGCCGAGCTCAGCAGCGATACCGAGGCGACCTTCGCGGACGGTCGCGTCACGCCCGAGCCTCTTTCCGACGTGGTCGAGGTCGCGATGGGCTCTGCGTACGGCCGGCACGCGCACCCTCCGTCAGCGGCGGCGCCGCACCCGCCCATGCACCCGCCCCAGCCCCCGTCCTACTCCCGCTCACATCCGAACGCGAACCTGCACATCACCATTACCCCGCCGAGCGCCACGAAAACGACGCACATCGTTTCGCCAGTCGACTCCTATCCCTCACCCCCGCCCTCGCTCGACTCGCCACCCTCGAGCGCGGTGCAGCCGACCGCGGCGGCGCCCTGGAAGCTCCAGAGGCGGCCGTCGATGGCGACGGGGCACCCTCCGCCGCACCAACGCCCGGGCGTTGACGTCGGGAGGAGAACGTCAATCATGGCGTGAGGTCGTGAACGTGCCGGATATCTGTATTGAGTGGCTGTATGTATGACGTGTGCGGAGGATGGACGGGAGCTTGGATACCCTGCGGGAGTAGCGAGGCCTGATGTTCGGAAGGCGGGGGCGGAGGTAGAGGGAGGGAGGGAGGCGCGGATGCACGACTGCTTAGATCTTACCTTACACTATAGCGCGGACCTTCACTACTGGAAACGAGACCCAGACCAGACCATGGCACGTTGGACGACATAGACTCCTCGATCATCTCATCGCATACATCGTACTCTCGGCGTCTCACTTTGTTTCCTTCGGGACGCTGTCAAGGCGTCTTCGGACCTCGTAGGAGGTATCCTGACACTGTCGTTCTTTGCGACGCCGCTTCTTCATTTACTCGCGTATATATGTCGTATACTGAGCTTGGCCACGAAAATACGAACGTAGGATTGTGATGACCACCGCCCGTCGAACTTGAGAGGAAAAAAGATGGTATTGAAGCAACTCGCGCCGTTAACGAACACAGAGGAATCAGGAACTGTCCGAACGAAGTCTACGTAACTGGGGACGACCATGACGCACGCGAGCGCTCGCTCACGCGTGCGCTCACTGGCGGATGAACTGGGTCATGCCCTGGAGACTGAGCGGGTCTAGCGAACGCGGCGTTAGTCGGCAGCACCCAAGAGTACGACCTTTGGTAGCGGGCTCACCGATAGTCAGGCCAGCTCTGCGCGCCGAGGTGGTGATGTTCATGGTGAAAGCCCTCTTCGCGTTTCCTGGTCCGTTAAGAGCCAGCACGTCGACGGACGCTGCCTGCGCGGCCATGACGAAGAAGAAGCTACGCGAGCATGGGTCAGCTAAGAAACTCCTCAAGCGAGAGAAAGCCATACGTACTCCTTGCCGTTGATCGTGGCGACGTCGTTGTCGATGGTGGCCGCGTTCGGGCCGAGAGGGTATTGCTATTGTAAAGGCCGCCGTCAATGCACGCCCCGTGCCTCATGATGCTGAGTTGTATACCTTGACAATCGAGCCCTTCAAGTTGCTGTCCACGTGCACCTCCGTGATGATTGCGGTGTTCGCGTCGGACAGGAAGAAGTTCCCGGTCTTCGGGCTGAAGCTCGACCAGCACGTCGCGCCCTGTCCGGGGATCGCGATCGCAGAGGACTTGCTGAAGTCGTCGAGGTCCAGGATGGCGAAGCCGACGCCCGGGTCCGTCGACACGAATGCGTTCTTCCCCGGGATGGGCGTCAGCGAGAACGTGAGGCTTCCGCCGGAGACCGTGTCCATCTTGGTGAACTCGGACGAGAGCGAGCCGTCGGACGCGACATCCCAGATGGCAAGGAAGCCGACCGCGGGCGGGTTGCCCTTGACGGACGCGATGAGCTTGCTCTCGTCGTGGTTGAAGACGATCTGGCTGGCGGTTCCCGGAGGGCCGGACGGCGGCGTGGTCTGGTTCAGGCTGAGCTCACGGCGAGAGTTGGGGATCGACACGAGGCCGAGCTTCTTGTCGACGTTGAAGCAGCTTAAGCCCCGAGTCAGCGGGCGGAACGGTGACGAGGATCGTTTGCAGGACGTACTTCACGCTGGAGACAGCTCCTCCATTGAGCACGCAGAGACGAGTTCCGGCGCTGTTGAACGTGAGGGACATCGGGAACTCTCCCTCGGAGGAGACGGGATCGCCGAGAGGCGTGATGTCCGTGGGCGACCGTGGGTTGATAGAGAACAGTGATATAGTATTTGAGCCAGCCTTGAGAATTTGCGTCAGGCTGTATATGCGTAGACTGGAGGTGACGGCTTACGTTCACTGTCGCCAGTACTTGGCCTTTAGTGGAAGCCTGGATGCCTCCCTAGAGAATCCGTCAGGTAAAGTATGCATACTGGAGCAGTCGGCATACTTGAGAGAACAAGCCATCGGCGCCTGGAGGAGAGGCAATACCATGCAATCCCCGACCGCCAGCTGCAATAGCCTTCTCAAGAGTCTGCACGGTCGATCCAACTGGTGAGAAGGAAGCCTCGCTTCACAGCGCACCCTAGACGTACGAGGGAACCATCCCTGCCAATACTTGCCGCCATGATGACATTTTCGTCCGGTTGGTTCGTCATGACTGCGGTCGGACCAAGTCAATACACGGAAAAGTACGATTCAGGCAACCAAAGGCTTACAGAAGATGGCTCCTTGGGAGTCGAGCCGGCTCTCAGCCAGCTGTATCAACCTCGCGATGGCCTGGAATGGTCCCGCAGAGGCGGTCGTCGCCGCGGAAAGCAAGGCCATGGCGGTGGCGATGGCGAACTTCATCGTGAATTGTGAGGCGATCAAGTGGAAGTAGCGGGAGGAAGCGGAGGAGCTGAGAGACGAGCGGTGGTATCGACCAAGCAGCTGCTGGAGCTTCGTCAAGGAATCACCAGTCCACCCTTCTTATATCCTTCCTTGTTATGCACCGTGGCGGCGCCGCGGGAGCTATACAGGCACCGTGAGTTAGCCGTTAGACTTCGCAGGCGTTGATTGCAGGAAATGTTGAAAGAGAATCTCATCCTGATATTGTTAGTCAGAGACTCCCCTCCGGAGACTATAGAACTGTCAGCGGGGCTAGCAGCGTACAGGCGGAAGTTGGTTCATCTCGCTTGATCTATTCTGAGAAGTTGACCCGTATGTGAAAGGAGACGGACGGCGAGTCGACGGCCTGTGGCCTCTCTTCGAAAATTGTCCGATTTTAGCGGGTCTTCTCGCTACCCGCCCTATGGCAGTGTCGACCCGTCAGCATAGGACAAACACGAACATCACCACATACCCGTATACACCCGTCATGCAGCAGGGAGATGCAGCTCCATGCGTTCAATGCCATAGGACTTCGGAAGTTCATCTAGTACAAATGCTCACAGTAGCCCCGCGCATGGCCCCTCGTCTGACTTCTGTTGGACCTTCTTCAACTGAGCCCACACCGGCATCAGGTGTCGCATAGCCACAAGGCATATTCACACACCGCCGGCGAATCTCCCGAGCACGACGTGCGTGGCACAGTGCAGCTTGCTAAGCTATGCTGCCCTCACACTCAGCAAGAAGGTCATTTGCAAGCATTCCCCAGCCACGCGCCCTCGAGCTTACTCACCTGGGAACGAGGGCTTGGAGACTGCCGATATGCCGACCACGAGTAGTGGCCCAAAGCGTGAGCGTGGCTGCAGCTCCCTACTTGGAACCTGGGACACAGTGAGCGCACTGCAGCTGCCCGAGACCAGCGCTGCAAATTTACCTGGTTCTCTGGCCCCAGGCGATCGGTAGGATCGAGACGCAGGACAGCTTCCGCCGACGGGGAAGTCGTATACATGACGTCCGTGGTGAATTGTCTGTACAGTCGGTGGGAAACTCGGGCATGCCTCCAGCAAGTGGCCTACAGGAGCCTACAAGCGCCGCCGTACGGCGTTCTCTACGACCGGCGAAGGTCGTCCCTTTACAAGCCGCATGGTCTGCCATGACATGATGGACCCCCTTCCGCCACCCAGGTAGTAGATGCGACAGCAGTGCAGCTGCTCACTGACATCCGAAAAGGCCGATGCTACAACGTGCTAAAGGCCTGAGCAAAGTCCTACCATCCATGGTGAGAATGCAGATCTTCAGCGAGGGTTGTATCGCAGCGAAGGAACTTGGCACTTACCTCACATTCGCGACAGCGCCGTGTCCACACCGGGTTGCCCGGAGCTCAGCGCTCAGCACCAGTCTTCCCGCTGCAGCAACAAGCAGCTACCTGCTGCGAGGTCGATGTGCCGTATCCACGACCCATCCGGACATCGCATAGGGTCTCAGCCCCTTACAAGGACCGGGCGTAAGTGGTTTGGCTGAGCGCCCTCGATTCATTTACGGACGCAATGCGCCCTTCGGTACCATTAAATCGCACAAGTTGCAGAGGCTTAAGCGAAAGTCCTCCCTCCAACTTCACAATGGCTACTACAGTTGAAGGAAGGACAAATGTGAGGGAATCGCGGTCAACATTCAAGTGTTGCGATCGCGCCCGCGCGGCCATCGTCCAAGACTCGGCGAAGGCCGAGCCGCTTGCCTGGTCCGAATATGGCAGGTCTTCAGGATGGTCGTTCACCTCCTGGCTCAGACGAGCCTCCGACGCAAGGACGCGCATATCCTCGAGTAAGTCTATGCATCCAATTTTTCATTGACTGTGACGAATTACAAAACAGAAATAGAGAGAACGCCTGATGCGAGTGCCGAAATCAGCGAGGGGGAGGGGGGAGTGGTTGACGATTGACTGGCTGTCGTCAGTGACGAGGTTGCACGCTAGGCAGCTCAGAATCTAGGCTGCATCCGAGAAGAGACAGTCAGCTATACTGCTCGCTTCGCTCGCAACAACGTCACGGAACACGCAGGGCGCGTACAATGACGGAAGACCGCCCAAGTGAACACAGCGTTTGGCCGCAGAGTAATGCTCGCTTGGCTCGCAACAGTGGTAAGCGCAAGAGTCGTACAGATGTCATACATCGGGATGGGTGAAAGATTTCCTGGTACATAGAGTAGTCATGGTGCGTGTGAAGGGAAGAGATGGTACAAGTAGGTAGATTGAGACGCGTCCGTCTACTCGAGTGGTGGCGGTAGTCACGGTGGGCTTGCGGAACGTGGTGCATGAGCAAAGATAAGAGTGAGAGGCTGCAGCAGCACCAATAGTAGAAGCGAAGGGTCTGGGCTGAGGTAGACGTACATTCAGAAGCCCCTCGCAGCGAGCAAAGAGAAGCGCCGCTTGCGCGAGCTATAATCCGCTTCGTCGGACCCTCCAGCGTGGCCGTATCGCGACGGCGACTCCCCTGCAGGAGACATCGGCGGCAAGCCTTCGATGAAGGCAGCATACGATGGGGAGATGGGCGACTCCACGGACGCAATTGCAGAGTCGTACACCCAAGCGTGACTGTCTGTCTTGTCCCCGCTGCCCTCAGTGTCGACCACTGAGAGTCTCCGCCCAAGGCACCTCTTCTTCAGCGCCCTCACGTCCCCGTCGAGCTCCTTCTCCAGCTCCGAGAGGCGATCCACGCTCCACAGCGAAGGGGAAGACGGGAGCGTCGTCTCCGACGGAGACGCCATGGACCCAGCGGACAAGAACGACTCGGCGTCGCCGGGGTACGCGTACGCGTACGAGAACGACGCGCGGCGGCTTGTGAGCTCCGCGGGGAGCGGCTGGAAGCGCTCCTGCGACGTGCGCACGACGTCGTCGACCATCTTCGCGAAGTCGTTGATCGTGTACAGCTCGTGGATCATGCGCCGGAATGTGAATTGGAAGGCCTCCTCCTCCTCTGGGGTCTGCTGCTTCGTCGGCGAAGATGGGCCACAGATGAGAGACACCGCGCGCTCGAGGCCTTCGACGGCGGGTTCGAACGTGAAGGAGTCGAAGGAGTCGAAGGAGTCCTCGCCGTCCTGCTCATCGACGGAGGGCAGTACGGTGGGTTGCGGGCGAGGACGCGTACTAGGCTTGGAGATATTGAGCTCTTTGGCAAGACCGTGGTAGTCCCCCGTGGCTAATCGGTCAAAGAAGTTGCGGAGCGCGTCCACCTCCATCCGCGGCCCGGGTGTGGCTAGAGCAGCACGTTCGTTGGTCGTATCCTTCATCATCCTGTGCTATATTGTGGTAGGGGGTATTGGAGGGTGCTCAGGGGTATCGCAGCTTGGGTGACAGCGGGAGATGAAGGTAGAGGTCAAGGCGAGAGAGCCTTGGATGTTGTGGTCCTGTTCAGAGCGGTATTTCTGCTGTTTTGACCCGCAAGCGCCCAGGGGGCGGCTTTGTGGCCAAAGCCACAGGCGCGACATTCCATTGTCCTGTCCTGTCAAAGCGCGTGTTAGGCCACCCTTCTCTTGATCTTCTACCATCACCATGATGGGCGACCCCATTGGACGATTCTGCATACCCCGCGCGCTGAGACTTCACGGTCTACAGACCTAGCGCATTACCTGATTCCGGAACTCGGGGGTGGCTAAACGTCGCCACTCGTGAGGCTGGGCTGCCTATGTGAAGAACGGCAGTCCTTCAGTTGGATCCACGAGAGCGCGCCCTTCAATTCAGCATGCAATGCACATCTGCGCCTGGAAAACAGTTCATCATCAGTCAACTACCGAATAGTGAGAGACCGTAGACGTACTCCCGTCCAGGTGAGTCGAAACCGTTGCTGTATGCTTTACGTCCTCCCCTTCCAAGCTGACCTTCTTGAGCTCATATCTACACTTACGGGACAGCTTATCGGCACGGGCGTGGATCACCTATGAAGACTAAACGGTGAGTGCAGTTCCCTTACGCATACCTGTCACGACGTTTCTCAGCAGAATCGCGTCCGGAAGAGATGTCTGAAGAGCATACGACACACCGACTGCAGCATTCAAGCCAACCAAGATGGATTGCCAAAGTGGAGGGAGGTAAGTAGTAGAGCTACAGAAGATGTCGCATTGCCGGGCCAAGACGCGGCGGCCGCGCGCGTCTGGTACGCTATTACAGGTGCCCTGCGCCCCTCGCAGGAGCACAGCAGGCGGAGGTGAGAAGAGATTATTGGATCGTATGCAAACACGGTGGTGCGCGCGGTGCAGGACCGGGGGAGGGTCATGAGAGCGGCGTGCGGTCGGTCTGGTTGACGCGGAAGCTGGACTTGTCCTGCATCGAGTCTGGGGAGCCCGGTGAGTGTCAGTATGCTGAAAGGATTGGGAGTGATGATGCACGTACCATTGTTGGATTTGTACTCCATGATGGTCGTCGGAGGAAGGTTTAGAACTCTTCGGATGGTCTCCCTACAGCGAGAACGCGATGATCAGTCCAAAGTCCGGCAGAACATCGACGTAAGCAGGTACGTACTTGATCTTCTCCTTCGACTTAGCGTTGCTGTCATGACGGTTCCACAGGGAGATGATGTCCTCGTTCTGCCTTACACTGATAGTACAGCCGCAGATCTCAGGCCACTCCCCTGGGGGCACGCCCTCCGGGTTCTGTGCGGGCTGGCTCTCGCCCTCGGTTACGCTGTCAAACTGGTCCCCGATCACAGCGAGCACGAGGTCCTCCCAGAGGCGGTCCGCGACGCCCTTGCGGAGGCGGATGATCCACTTGCCGCCTGAGAGGTTCAGCGGGTCCTCCCAGACGGGCCGGCGGACGCCGGAGTGGAAGAGGAGATAGTCGGTGGTGGGGAGGAGGGAGGATGGGGGATGGACGTGTGTCCAGAGGGACCAGAAGGATTCCACCTGCGTGAGCAAGGGGCATAAGACGGAGAAGCGCGAGCGAAATGAAGAGCGACGCACAGAGCTGAAGGCGGAGATCTTCTTGATCCCCTCTTCGTAGTTCGTTATTTTATTGCCAGGGGCGCGCTGTTGGCGGAACCAAAACACCCAGCTGCACGCGCGAGGGCAAGGGAGCGCATCAAGCACGGTGAGCACGCGGCGGGGGGCAGACACGACAGCATACGAACATACGTATTTCGGAGGGGGTGCACGGAGAGCGAGCCGTTGGCCGCGCCGTTCCCGGAAGCCTTGTCCTTCCCCTGGGACTTCTCGTCCCCAGAGGTGTTGGAGACAAAGGTCGAAAAGTGCTTGGAAGAAGTCACGCGCGAGCGCGGCTGCGCAGCCGGGGCCGCCGGCGGTGCGTTCTGCGTCGTGGTAGTCGTCGTGGTCGTCGATGCCGAGTTCGGGTTCGAGTTGGCGAGGAAGCGGGACTGGGAGTGGTTGGAGAAGTAGCCAGCCATGGGTTCAGTGAGACGCAAGCGACCGCGCGGTTCGGGTTCAATTCAATTGAGTCGCGGAGGTAGAGGATCTGGGAAAGGCGAGCGTGCAGACAACGCAGAGAGCAGTACAATATACGAATAAAAGGCGGCGGGTAGATTGCAGCACGGCGGGGCAGACGACGAGAACGGGCTGGAGGACGGCGGGGGAGATGGCGGAAGGGGCGTGAGATGGTCGGCGCGCAAAGTTGCCTGGCAAATCTTGGATCGCGCGGCCGAGCTCAGCACCAACTGCCAGCCCGAAACAGGATCACCGCAGCTTGTCCTCGTCCTCGTCGTTCCTCGCGGTCTCTTCGCCCTCTCGTTCTGCCTCTCTTCTACTTTTCATGTCCTCATAATCGCCACCAACCTCGTCGCTCATGAAACTCACGCTCCGCCCAGAGTGGCGCCTCAGGCCGCTCTCCTCGTTCCTCGGCTTCCTCGACATCAAGACCGGGGTCACCATCGCCCTCCTCTTCGCTGTGAGTCGTCTCGAGTGTGAGTTGCGCAACGAACTGACGCGCGAGGCGACCCACCCACACAGCTCCTCAACAAGGTCGCAGGCGTGTATGGCCTCGTCGCAATGCTGACGGGCGCAGGCGGCTCCGCCGCGCAGCTCAGCCTGTACCTCTACTCTGTCCTTGGTCTCGTCGCCCTGACATGGGGCCTGAAGGCCACATTACATGTATGTTGCACCATATTGCGACCTCGCCACTGCTCACACGAACGCTGGTGTACAGGAGGACCCAAAACAGACTCTGTATTTCGCGCATCTCTTCTTCGCCGACCACATCCTCTCCACCGCCTGGCTCGTATTCTTCGGTGTCCTCTGGTGGTTCTATACCCCACACGACGGTCGCGTGCAAATCAATTCGGATGCTCAGAAAGAGGTCATGGAGAGCGGAGCCGGACACAACATGACCGACGAGGAGCGCGCTGCAGCCGCGATGACCATCTGGAACGCAGAGAAGGGCATTGCGAGCACTATGATTGTGATCGGTTGGCTTGCGAAGGTACGCTTTTCTCCCTTTCGACGTCTCAGGTTACGTGACGGTTTCGTCAGATCTACTTCGCGGCACTGCTGTACTCGTATGCCATCCATCTGCGGAAAGGCTCATATCGCTCCTTGCCGCGGTCGCGGCCCTACAACGCCAACGCCTCGGCTAACGGAGTTGCATACGCCACATCTGCCCTCCCTGACGGCGATGACGACGACGTCGAGGAGTTCTACCGCCTCCCTGTCCGCGCCCCCGCCCAAGGAGCCCCGGCTAACGGCAGCGCGCACGGTGGACACACGCCCTCCTCCTCTCACTCGAGCTTCGCGGACTTCGTGAGCGCGCCGGGGCGCACGCGACGCGGGAAGCCGGGCAAATCCAACCTCAGCATCAGTGCCGGCGCGAATGGTGGCGCGAATGGCGCGGAGGTGCTGTTTGACGAGGAGGCGGACGCAGGTGCAGTGGACGGGAGGCCAGAAGACAGAGTGCCGCTGATGGGTGCTTCGGCATCTTCGTCCTCGCACGGGCAGAAGGCGAGCAGGAGCAGGGATTGAGGTGCACTTGGGTTGCGTGACGGACCTCACCTCTCATATGACCCCCTCAGCAGGCACATATCATGCCGTCGCGGATTGCGGTACCCTCGTTGTAGCGACGAACGCTTGCATAAGATCGGGCTTCCTATTTCTACAACTCCCATAATGGCATAGCTAGATACCTCACCTTGCCTCTCGCCTTGCTTTGTGTCTTCGCCTGAGACAATTACACGTAAATCCAGATACAGCGTCGGACACCCCCAATTTCCGGTATCGCAGTATGCCCATCATCTGCGTGTGCATGCAAGAACAAATCCGATATCCTTTGTGGGCGTCGTCCGGAGACAGCTCCGCCTTCTTCTCCTGGCATAGTGGGCCGTTGCGAGGGTCCCGAAGCGGCAGCGTTGCATACTCGGGTCCAAGGCGCAGCAACAGATGCGATGCATGACTCGACGTGCAGGCAGATGGACGAGGAGAACAGACAATTGCGGATATTCTGTTGGTGATGGCAGGGAGGACAGCACGGGCGCCTGTGTGCGGGTGGACCAAGAGAGAGGAATTTCGTGAGCGGCAATCGCCACAACGTGTCCTGCAATGTTCAGCTCGGTCGCAGAGCATCTCACCAGGTCCTTCTTCCCTCCGCCAGCTGTCGTTGTCTGTATAAATGTCCTTGTTCGAACGTCTCGTTGAACAATACGCCACGCTCTCCTGAACGACCCTCGACAAAGCAAATCCAGCCTACTACTTAGCGCAGCGCTAGTCTGCGACAACCCGCCCCTCCTCTCATCGCACCCATCCAGCTTCATGCACTCCGATGGATTGTCCTATTCTAGTATGGATGCTCTTCACGAACCGCGAAATGACCAAAGAAGTACGCGCAGCTTCCTCTCTCATCCTCGGTGCAATTTCTCATCTTGTGTTTCGCTCTGTAGGAATATGCGAAATGCCACGCCGTGCTCCGCGAATGTGTGCCACACGCGCCCGTCCGCAACTCCCCAACAGAGCCTGAGACGATGAGTGAGTGCTCGTTCTGACCCTGACTGCTCTCCTAGGGTGTTTCGCGCTGGGGCGACCGATGACGAACCCCGTGCCGCCGCTCTGCAGGACAAATGGTCGCGTTCCTCCTTCCACTCCTCATGATGCGCCATCGCCGCGTACCCCGCGCCCGCTGGAGAGACAACATAACTACCGTCGGGAAACACTGGATAGAGCAGGCGCGTACCTCCCGTTCTTCTCCGTGCGCTCCGAAACCCATTATAGACCGCCACTTTTCTGTGATTGCTTTCGCGCCGCACTCGTGCCACGACGTATAGATGCACCACATAACGGACGACAACCCGGTCGCCGCGGCAAGTCGCGCCCGCTCGATGATCGGATATCATACTTCGTACGACCATAACCTCGTCGGGATGGCCATGACGCAGGGGCGTCGCGAAGACGTCGTGAACATCGGGATTGGAATCAAGGAAATCTCCGCGCCGCCGGGGATGAGTGGCCAGGACTTCGCGATATCTCTATACCACAAGGTCCGTCAGCCCTGCCTCGGTGATTCTCCAGAAGCACGATTGACGCTCTTGCCCCCACGCAGCTCACGCCGGTCGAGCAAAGCTTCATCAACCCGAGCCAGGGCGAGGAGGTCGTCATGCGCCGCCTCTGCCTCATCCTCGCGCTCAAGCAGGCGTACATCAAGGCCATCGGGCAGCCCATGGGCTTCGACTGGTCGCGACTCGAGTTCAACATACCCGAGAAGACCGCGACGGGCGACGGGCGCCCGCTGGCGGGCTGGGAGTTCCGGGTGTGGACGTCGCAGCTCGGGTGGCCCATCCCAGGCGAGAGCGGGCACCACATGCAGAACTACCAGTGCGCGGTCGCGTTCTTCCGCCGCACGCGCGACACCAAGTTCATCTGGCAGAACGACGCGAAGGAGCTCGAGTCGTGGGTCCAGTTCATCACGCTCGACCAGCTCCTGAACGTCGCGGACAAGCTCGTGGAGTGAGTGCCGTGGAGGGGGGAGGAGGAAGAGGAGGGTTTCCGCTGCAAGAACTCGTTTTGTGTGCTCCTTTTGACTGAAGACTTTCCTACGCCCTGGCGCGAAGAGCGCGGCGCTCGCTTCTCGATTCCCATGCTTGCTTAGATTCCACGCCGCTCTCATCCAGTTGCCGACTCTCACCAGTTCCCGATATGTGCTCAAGTTCTATCTCGCCTGCTCCGCCTACGTGCACCAGATATTTGTTCGTGCCGAATTTGTCCAGCTATAGGCTGAATCTCTGCTGTACTCATACGCTCCCATCTCGTCCGACGTCCGTGCATCGTCTATTTGTACAACATCGTTATCTTTGTCGTCGCTACTGGCTGGCCTACATACGTTTCTGTCACGATCGTGGAGGGTGAGCCTTTCTGGAGGTACGTGATGCTGGAGACAGCCTTTGCTTCCGATCTCGCTGGGCCCTGTCTGAACAGGACTCGGAGTTTCGGCAGCGACATGCATCGACTTTCGCATTGAGGATAAAGCACAGAGTACCGGTCTTACTAGTTAAGCCGAGAGGTATACGGTTAGACACACCGTGACTATTCACGGGCACGTCCCGTCAGTAGAGGCGTGAAGGGAAAAGGCCAGGTTGAGATGTAACAGCACAATATCTCACACAGCTCCCCTGCACGGCATGTCAACCAGCTCTGTATATCCGTGCACGAGAGCTTACACATGGGTAAGCACAGACCTGCAGCCTTCGGCTCGATAGTCGATGCTGTCTGCTAGGAACCCGGAGAGTCCCGGAGAGATATGTATTACGTCCTGTTATCGTACCAACTTGCCTGTGCCACGAGGCTATCGAACCTCCCGCGAATGAACAGATGTTGCGCATCTATATACGTGATGGCCTCTTGATCCGGAGCCGTGGGCATGCCTGGGTCTCTGCCAGTACGTGTACGCCATGTAATCTTCCAAGCATCGGTCAAGACCGCGCAACAGCTGACCGGACACGTAGCACGATCGAGGGCCATCGTTCACGCATCCACGGCGCCTGCTAGTAGTTAGTGTGCTGCAACACATTTATGCAGCGCTGGGCACCAGCCTGCACGAGAAGCACGAGTGGATAGGAGAAGGTGGAGAGCGGGCTCTGTAGGGCGCAAGTCGATCCTGCAATGCCCAGAAAGGCAATCCAGTCACGGGCGGGACATGTGTGACGGATCAGAGATTGCGTCATGTGATCTAGGCCCTCTCCCGGGGAAAGGAGACTTGACGTACTCGCTGATTCGCAGAGGATTCGATGGACTCCGAGACCAGAGCCCAGCTGAGGGGCTTCCCCAATCTCTTTCCCCGACCACCACCTCCTCCTCGTCCTCCCCGGGCGACGAAACATATCCCCTGTACACCGCCAGCCTCTCACAAACACCCCTCAGACAAGGTACGCACCCTGCAGCCGCCATCGATCGAAGTCCGCTCACCGTATTCCCCACGGCGCCCCGCATTCAGCCGCAATGAGCGCCGTTAACTCGCCCGAGTTCAGCCCTCTTGTCAGTCCAAACGCCCGTGCCCGGAGGCTGTCCGCCAGGCGCGGCTCAGTCGCCGCAGCGGACCCCTGGGGCGAGCACCACGACGTCAACATGAATCCCGCACGATCCCTCACCAGCCGCCTCACCATCGTCCGCGTGCCGCATACAGACGTCGAAGAGCCCCCCAGACGGCACAGACGGCACGGAAGCAATGCCTCATTGAACTCCAATGCTTCTGGGAAGAGCGACGGGCCGGGCGGGAGGCTCAGCTTCGCATTCACCTCGTTCTCGCCCTCCGGGTCTTCAGGTGCGCCCTCCGGTCGCCCTGCGAGCCCTCAGGGCTCGCCGCGCATGCGCCCTTCGTCTCCAAGCGCATCCAGGTTCCCCAGTTCCCTCCCAAGCCATAGCAAGCTCTCCCCGGAGCAGATCGTAGACCTTGCCCGCAATTCTGTAAACCCCCGCTCTCCGCTCCCGTCGCCCAACGCTCCCCACCCGCAGCAGCCAGCTCCTTCCCCCGTCTCCTTCACTCCACTCCCAGACTCGATCTATCTCCCCTTCATCGATCGCCCGGAGGAAGTCACGTCCCTTATCGAGTCCCAACCGAACGCGCGGCTGTTCGCTCTCCTTCAACAAACGTTCCCTCCGGATGCACGTGCCCCGATGGGTTCCCAGTACGAAGCCTCGAACGCGTCGCCTGACCCGAAGGATTGGACGTTCGCCGACCTCGAGTACTGGCTGAAGAAGGTCGATCGGGACGTTGCGGACGACACCACATGGGTCCGCAAGGCGCGCCGCTGCATCATGTCGCACAGTGAGCTCATCTGGGAGCGCGTTAAGGGCGCCCTGGGCGTACCGCCTGAGCTCGACGTTGAGGAAGAGGGCCTCGAACTGCCGCCGGCGGAGCCTTTGACTGCCGAATCTCTCGATTCGGCCGTCTTTGAGCCGGACTCCCCTGTGGTGTCGCAAGAGGAAATGCGATTTGGCGAGGAACTCATGGTCGAACCTGTGTTTGCGAACCAGACGCCGCCGCACGGACCTACGGAGCCTGCAGGCGGCCTCGGCTCTTCGCTCTCCGACCTGCGAGAGGAGGACGAGAACGAGGGTGACGAGAAGCGCGAGCAAGAAATGCCCGAGATCCAAGGCCTACGCTTCATCACATCTCCCAGCGCCCCCGCGTCGCTGCCTGACGCCCCCCTCACGATGTCGCCCATGGTCGGCCTTGGAAGCCCTGCTTTTAGGCAGCCGGTCACGACCATGCCCGGGTCCGGCAGCGAGAGGGACCTGCCGTACGACGTCCTCCGCGAGCGAGGGCCCGGGCATCCTCTCTTCCCGAGCAACTTCGCGCAGCTAAGCCTGTCGCCGACACTCCGGCCAAGGTGAGCATGCTCTCCCGTCTTCGTCTCACGCCCCCGTACTCATAGATCTGTGTAGTAAGCGCACGATGAGCATGTCGCATCCCCCGAAGCCGATGTACCTCAGCCCGCACGCGATCCGGGGTGGGGTACACCGCACGGGGAGCATCGACGGGGGCGCGGGCCGTGCAGCGCGGATGGCGCGCCCGGAGTGGGCACGTAACTGGGACTCGGGCAAGAACGAGTACGCGGTCGCGACGGAGAGTGCGAGCAGCGTCAACGGTGGAGACTGAGACCCGTCGCTGTCCAGGCATCTCTGCATATCAGTCCCGTGTATACCCCCGGCCTTGGGTGGAAAAGTGAAGTGACCATAGACGATGGCTGTGACCTATGTATATCAGGATAGACGGAAAGGAACGAGAAGAACGAGTAGTTGTATTCCTGTACTGCCGTAAGGCTGACGCTCTCCTTGCATGGAGTATGGACAACCTTGCCGTCTCTACGTTTGGCTACGCTGTGGCACCCTGTGCTCGGACCCGACTCGGGAGTCGGACTTAGAGGTACAGCTTAGAGGAATTTCTGGAAGCCAGCCCCTGATCGAGACGAGATGAGGCTACGCTGACGAGTTTTGATCGAGCCTCGGTCGAGATGAGGTCAGGATGACACGGACCGCTATCTCGCTGGACCGGCAGATACGTTTCCAGCTCAGCAAACGGCATATGAGTATATCTGAAGATATTTGTCGCAGGCCCTGCAGGACTCGTATGCAACCCCCCGCTATCCAAAACCATCATAGGGAGGCCAGAGAGGTAGTGAAGAGCAAATCTTCTTGAACGTGTCGCACAGCTAACCTCAACATAGGAGCTGCTCCAGGGTTTCGTATCAGCCTGGCCCCTAGACCGGTGGCCTCCGAGCTAGCCCGAGCCTGTTCTACTGCCGCTGTCAGTTAGCATGCCGCCTTTCAGCCCGCACTTTGAACCGTACTTGGAGTGGGGCGTCGCGAACGCCAAAGGCCCAAGGCGACGGATGGAAGACGCGCACTCCATCGTCGTGCCGTTTGGCAAAGTTCCCGGCCAAGGCCTCTTCGCGGTGTTCGACGGCCATTGCGGGAAGAGGGCTGCGGAGTGGTGCGGGGAGCACTTTCCTCAGGTCAGGAACGCTTGACCGTTTCCGACACTGTTCGCCACGAATAGATTGCGTTGCGCTGACGGTGTACTTGCAGTATCTCGAGTCGGCGATGGAGGTTGACCGGAAGTACGGCATCCCGGAGGCGCTGAAAGAGGCCTTCCATAAAGCAGACGCGAGCATACAGGAGCTTCACAAGAAGACACTTGGCCCGGTCCGTTCAGGCTGCACAGCCGTCGTAGCCTTGGTACTCCTCGAACCTAGAGATCAGAGCGACTCCGAGGGTCAGTCAAGGTTCACATCCACCGCGCCCGCGGTGCCTCGAAGCCTCTTTGCAAAGCGGAGAAGCGGTGCGTGGCCTTGATGCATTCTGTCAACTAGTACCTCCTGCAGCATCAGATAGGCGCGCTCATACCAGTGTTACACATTTTGCAGACCCGCGTCGTTCGGACCCGGCCGCCGTCAGACGAGTCTTGTATACTGCGAACGCGGGCGACTCGAGAGCCGTGCTGTGTCGTGGGGGGAAGGCTGTGCGGTTGACGCGAGATCACAAAGCTTCGGATCCGGACGAGGCGAACCGCATTGAGAGCAGAGGCGGGACCGTCCTCGCTGGGCGCGTCGATGGCAAATTGGCACCGTCGCGCGGCCTGGGAGACCACCACTTGCGGACGGATGTCGAGAGCGCTCCATTTGTGGCGCGGACGGAGATTGGGGACGACGACGAGTTTCTAATATTGGCGTGCGACGGGGTAAGCGCACCATGAAATATATGTTGAAGGAATGTACACTCACCTGTGTTCATAGCTCTGGGACGTGATCGACGATGAAGAAGCAGTAGACCTTGTGAGGGACTTCGACGACCCCGAAGACGCGGCGAAAGAGCTTCTCAAGGACGCATACCTCAGAGAATCAGGCGACAATGTCACTATCATTGTTGTCCGTTTCCGAGAGGTTCCCCCGGACGATATTCTCTTCGATGCGTTGGAGGACGAGGATCCGTACGAGATTGACGCCGCCCATCGAGACGATGTAGAGACCTGGGACTGGGCCACCGAGGCGCTATCTCCGGACGCCATTGGCAGCGATACGGAGTCGGTAGAACAGCATCCTAAGCGGCATAGATCTGCTTCCGAAGACCTCGAAGAGAGGGCCGCCGCTGGAGGAAGTCCAGGGAAGAAACGGAAAAGCCGCGGGAAGAGCGCGCGTAGGCTCTTGAAATCTATGTTATCCGCTAGCATCTGAGTGCTCAGGAGATCGAATAACTCTGACTTGCATTCTTTGGGAAGCTGCAGCGAAGAAGAAACAACGGTTATGACCTCCCAGAGTGTCTGCTGCCGTGTATTGCAGTGTCCTTTTGCTTCTATAGTAAACGTATCGTTGACCAGCGGATAGTGAAGGACACCCACCACGTATGGTAACCCATCTTCCCAGGTCGTGTACGACATGCCAGAGGCATAGCATTCTGTCCACGAAGTTCGGGTCAGGGTGCAATTCAAATTTGGAGTCCCTGTGAGGAGAGCTATGCCCAAGACGACCACGATCTCTCTTCAGTGTGAGCGCGCCGATCATTCGCGCCCAACGCCCACAGATTGATGGAACAATCTCTGGGGAAGACGATAGAGGGAAGGACATTGAAATACGCCTCACCTGCAGCGCATATGTATCCGCCGGCTTTAGCAACAACACCCGGTTGCATACCCGCGACGTGCGATGTCCTGGAATGTGACACCTACTGTGATGTCCGGCCGCTGGTCAAGCTCGCACTCGGTGTCTGCCGAGCTTCGTATACGAGGGGAGTCTCCCCAGCCCCCGCTTGTCCTACTGATGCCGGCACTGAGGTGGTGGTTTTGCATAGTGGCTTAAAGCGGACGAGTGTCGACGGACGTACCTAAGTCGTCACAACCTGCTCGTGCGGGATTCAAACCACGGTTGTGCCGCGGAGGAATGATCCTGGGGTAACAGGAGGGCGAATGGCGTCTCAAGCGATGGAACCGATGGCGTCGTTGTCATGTTCCATCCGCGAGAACTAGAGCACGCTCCTCCGGCGCCGAGAGCTATCCGGTACTGGACGCGAATCCGAACACGTGTGGCGATATGAGCGGATCTGTTCCAGATATCTCAGTGGTCGGGTTCCAGAGCGTCGGACGCCGAAGGAGTAGCCAAACCTGGAACGACGAGCATAGGAAGTTGATGGACACCTCTACCGACGGTGCTGTGGTGGCATTCCTCGTCGCTCCGCCATGTCATTGCTGCGAACCGAAGACGGCGTACGCACCACCGGTTCCTCTCTCCAAGTCCAGATTGCTAAAATAGCTGATAGCTCAACGTGCCATGTTCTAGCAGACGCCGAGTTTTGAGGGCAGTTCCGTGTGACCGCACTCCGGTGAAATCCTACCCATAAGTAGCGTTAGTCCCTGGCCTCTCTTGATTGACAGAGCTATATGAATATGTATGCAGTTACCCATCAGTGGCGGTGAGCATACTCGCGCGGAGCTCACAAAACCGGGAGGATGCCAATCCAAGTGCTTCGATCCGGACGTATTCTCCCATCGGTCGGCTAATCCTGTCCATCTGGTTTCGTGATGCCTGTGTTGTGCCTGAGGCCGGAGGAGTACCAGCCGTTGCAACGCGCAGGAGCACCGACCATCAAAGGCGGTCTCGTAGGGTCGAGTTCATATGGCGGAAGTCCATACAAGGCATGCCAGTGAGCACTCCTCAGTGAAGAGCGGTAGAGACACACCGTACACGGCGTCCATTAGCCCATAATAGAGCTGCATCGCACCGATGTAGCGGCACTCGGGTGCGCATGTGGGGTTCCCCGTAGAGGCCGAAGTAATCTGTCTCAGCAAGTGACGTTGATGGATAGCGCAGAACATGGACTCGCCGACTCCCTCGAGACCTCGATGCCACGGCCGGCATTATTATCAAGAAATGGCAATATAGCCGACACGAAGACATAGCAGCGGCTGGTCAGCCAGTCCAGTCGAGTCTTGTACATATGTTCAACAACGGTGGCTGAGGCTACAACTGGTCTGCCGAAAATCAAAGTGACGCGGCGGCTCGGAAGGTTAATGGGCGTCTGACCCGGCGCCCATCTACGATTGGCATCCAGCGTCACCGCATTGACACCGCATCATGAACGACAACCACGAGCACCACAAGAAGCTGTAGCGCAGCCCTCCGGACGATCCATGCCACCGGAGTAGCATGCATCGGGACGTCGTAGTCGTGAGTGTTCATGACGTTATTTGGATTCAAATAACTCCCGGTAACCCTGAGCTCGCTAGCACAAAGTGCGATTGATTCGGTGTCGTCGTTGATTGTGGCAGCGCTCGCGGCAGTGTGGCATCAGCCTGGTCCAGCTTGCACACACAGAAATGCCGCGGAAGGCGTTCTGGATGGCACGGAAATGTCGAACGTCTGCGCGGAGGCGGAATCCCGTGGACAGCAGCACCCGGGTCTGCTCTGCGGCTGCTGCGGCCGCTCTGGAAGGCACATGAACTCCGGAGTGATTGTGAGCCTAAGCAGATCATCTCTATTGCTCTCGCCTGTGCGGCATTGTTATCACAGAAACGACTCCAAAGTGACCAGAGGAGCGATATGCCATTGGCCTGATGGTTCTGTCACGCAGTTGTGAGGACGGCCGCTGTTCTCGTGCTATAAAAGCCAGCACACTCCGAGTCCGCAAAACACATTCCCGTTTCTACCTTCCGTTCCATCAATCCAAGTCGCTTCTAATCCCCTCCGCCTCCCGCTAGCCGCCTACACCGTCGAATTTCCAGTCTGGATCAACCCATGTCACGTTCAGCAGCAGCGGCTGAGGAGGGCCAATGGTATCCTCCGATTATCGACATCGGTGGAGGCGAGTCCCTCTCGCAAGCCAGCAAGCAGTGGCGTTCGCCGCGAGTAGCGTCCAACAGTCCTGCGGACTCCTCCGACCTGGGCAATCGCAGCAAACTCCGCAAGGTCGATCGCGCCTGTGACTATTGTCGCAAGCGAAAGTCCAAGTGCGATGGCCGCCAGAGGAAAAATAACATCTGCAGTGCATGCGAAGCAGAGTCAAGGGTCTGTACATACCTGTGAGTTTCTCGCGTAAGTCAGGACTTCTTGTGGGCCGTTGATTGACGGAACGGCCACAGGGAAGACTCCAAACCTCGTGGGCCACCCAAGGCGTAGGTCGGAATCCTGCTCGTCCCATTTGTCGAATCTCAATGTCATTTTCCAGTTATATCAATGCCCTCGAGCGCCGCATGGCGAAGGCGGAGGCACTGATTCGGCGGGTGAGTATCGCGTCCGCTACCGTTCTGCATAAGCCTGACATCACCTGCGAGTATAGCTCAGTCCTCAACTAGACCTTACAGCTGAATTGGGCTGCCTCCCTTCCTCCGACGGTTGGAAGAGCGAGAGCACCTCGCGTCAGCCTACTCCGTGCCCTAGCTCAACCCGTCCTCGATCGGCTGGAGATATGTCCTTCTCTCCAGCAAGCAGCGCATCTGGTCTGGTTTCCAGCCCCGAACTCTCGACCCCATCGCCACCCCTTCTCCAGCGTAATCTGGAGGGCTCTCGTCGGAGGAAGCGTACTCGAGCTAGCTCCGAACCGACGACTCCCATTGACTCCAATGAAAGCCCACATAGCCATATCTTCTATGAGCCCTCAGCCTCCGGACTGGCGGACGACATCATGCTTGCTTTTGGCGCTGGAGGCGAGCAGAGTATCTTGGGAGAACCTGTTCGGCGGTGGAAAGGCTCTCCCGCCATGGTGTGAGTGTTCGCTCTTCTGCGTACGGCAGACGTGATTGAATGCTGTTTCTTACAGGGATCGTATCGGGCAGGCGCTGCCGATCGACCTCGTCCATGCAGAGACCGAGGGCTTGACAATGACTCGCAACTCACCTCTGCTCTTCCCCACCATCGACCCGCCTGGAACCAATCCGCTTCCTCGGGCCAGCAGCTCCAACAACTTCCACGTTCCCACCCCCATGAGGCATGAGCGGTTTGATGGTATGATGTTCCCGGAACTCTCAGCACTATACGAGAGCACCTCTGGACATGTCTCTCCCGATCCTCCTGCCTACGGGATCGACCTCGGAGCCGGATCTGTATGGCCACCTACTACGGATCCAGATCAACGGTTGACCTTCCCTGTCTACGCCCCCGGACAGGCTACCCCGTCTCCCGCCCTTGCGTCTTCATCACATTCCACCGGTGCCATCCCGCGACCCGTATCTGGTTATGGGTTGCTTCCAGGGACATCGAACTCGGGGTACATGGGGGCCAGGATTCCTCCGCTACTGGAGCGGCAAATGTTCGCATCTCACTCCACACCGTCACCCAATCCACAGGGATATCATAGCCCGAGCCCCAATGCGTACTACATCTGATTGTCCAATCGTCCCAGTCGAGACTCCGCGACCTCTCCGGCTGTACATTGCCCTCGAGTTGTTGGTTGTGACTTATCTGAGTAATTGTGAGTGTGCGGGCACTACGACGTGTTGTGTACACTTCAACTAATTGGAGTCCAGCACTTCTGTCCGGATCCGAGACCACCTCTCACCTCCCAGAATCTGGGTGCGTTCGCCGCGCCGATACTGAGGTTGATGAGCTCCACGACTTCTCATCGAACAATCTGGTCACGATCCTGTCCAACCCGTTAATCCCTGTCCTCATTGTAGTTCTCTGTGATCCCTGCATCGTTAGCGATGCCGCATCCTCCTATACCCGACGACTCATCAGCCTGACTACATCATCGCTCCTGTCCCGTTTTCCTTAGCTAACAGTATAATCGGTCTCCCTGGGACCCAACATATGATCTTAGTACGCTTCCTGTGTTGTTCCCAATAATGTGTATAATCGCCTGTCTCTGAGAGCTAGAGCTTCCGAGCTCACGCTCGAAACTCACTTGAATAATTCTGAATAGCTCTTATATTTCGGCTGGTTTCTGATATTGAACTGGACACTCATATGGACCCCATACGAGCCATTATGCATTATGTGTAATCACAATCCGGCCCAGCAGTGAGTACTTCGTGGATCATCGCGGGTCATGCAAATGGCCGCAGAGGCGCTCATCGGAGGGACGGCTTAGCTTCCGCAGAATTCCAACGCCAAGCCCTCCTGACTCTTGCTTCACGCCGAATCTGCTTGAACGCTACCCAGCGCTGAGTCTCTGCAGACATACCTTGCATTCGGTCGACTCGCGCACAGCAAACTGCGTCGCCGACTCAACCAACGAAGACCCCGGAAAATGCCTGCGAACGCAGCCGCTGAGAACGCGCTCGGTACCATCGGTGAGAACAAATCTGACATCGTGATGTCACTCGTCTCTCCCCGGCCGCGAAGCAGGCCCTATCGGTTGTGCGGCCGTTTGGAAGAGCAGATTCGCTGAAGATGTTTTGATGCAGGTACCATCTGCTGGACGGTGCAACTCATACCGCAAGTCTGGAAGAGTTGGCGCACCAAGTCGACCGAAGGGCTCTCCGAATGGCTCGTGTGAGTTATAACCCTCATGCAGTTCGCCGACGCCACGTCCCAGTGCCTAGCGGCCTTGCGAGAGCACGTCCTGATCATCATTTTCATTTACCAGGTTGCTCTGGGGCTTCTCAGGGGTCACCTTCGCTGTGTATGCCATCGTGCAGAATCTCAATATTCCCCTCATCCTGCAACCGCACCTGTTCGGCACGCTGTCGTACGTCTCCTGGGCACAGGCAAGTCCTCTCCCGGCTCGCATTGCCGGGGCAGATCCCAGCTGTCCGCTGTCAAATTCTAGTGCCAGCACTATGGTCGAAAGCGGTCAAAGGCCGTGTCCGTGGCGTTGTATCTGGCGGTCATGACCGTTTCGGCAGGCCTTGAAGTCGGGATGATATTTGCCGTACAGGTCTGTCTAAACTCCCTGAGGAGTCGCCGAACGCGTTCCAACATCTACCCACAGCCTGCGTATCGCAACGGCAATTCGCGCCCTCTGCAATTCTTCGGGATCTTCAGCTCCGTGCTGATTGCGGTCGCATTGCTGTGAGCTACGCTAGCACTTGAATTCACGGAAATGACTCTAAGCATCGCCCACCACAGTCCACAGTACTGGGAGATCTACAAGCACAAGGAAGTCGTCGGTATCTCGATCGTCTTCATGCTCGTAGACATGCTTGGCGGCGTCTTCAGCGATCTCTCACTTGCTTTCAAGGAGCACTTTGACATCGTCGCAAGCGTCACATATTCCCTCGTCGTGGTACGTTCCCTTCACGGACTAATAACCATAGAACACGGACGGCCATTTGGACTCACTGGATGGCAGGTAATGGACGCGATCGTCATCGTATGCGCACTCGTCTTGAACCCAGCGGCGAGACGCCGCCGGAAACGCCTGGCAGAAAACGATGTTGTCCCCGAAGGTATCGCAGTCCATTCACCGCAAAGCGTCGCGGAGAGGCAAGGCATGTATCCTCCACGAGGGAACGAGGTAGCGTCGGTGAGTGACAATGCACAGCGGACGCCAGCATCCGATGGGACGCCGTGAAGGGGACTCTTGAGGTAGATGGTGAGACAGCATTTCCGATAGAAAGTATTACCGTACGCGAAGTGCTGCATGTACTCCGCGGTCTGCGTGTCATGCACAATCGACAAGACGACAATTGTCAGGACTCGCAACTTGCTTGCTGCGCTGCACGGCACAAGTTACTTGAGTCGGGATATCATTGTACTACACAGAAGAGCGAAGCACACAGAAATGAATGTCCCGCCCTTTCAAAACATCAGCCTCATATGAAAAGAAGGGAGATGATCTGCAGGACGAGCGACATCCAGAAGGAGTCGCGAGCAATTTTGCCGTACCGTTTAACGCCCCAACGGTGGAGGAATGACCGCATGGGACGTAGATAATTACGGCGATGATACGAGAGGGCGGAACAAACGGGGCGCGTTGAACACACGAAAATCAAGCAGGCATAGAACCAGGACGATTCAAACTCGACTCATAAGTTAGCGATTGTTGCACAAGAGGAAGGAAGGCGGACCCAGCACAGAGGCGCCGCATGCGCTTCTTATACGGAGAGTTACATAATACTTTCCCACACGCACCCATAGCGGCGATGGCTCTGAGCCGTGACTCTGAGCCACTCTAACTGAGTGCGACTACCACGGCATATCAAGTCCTCCGAGGCTCCCTGAACCTGCATGAAGACCTGTTGGAGTATTAGTATGATAGGCTGACTTGTCCAGGCTCACCAGTAAACTAGTGAGGCCAGAGAGGATTGAACTGAGAGGTGGCAGAGTCGATGTAAGTGCTACTTGCGCACCGCGGTAATTAGGTAAGCGTTTGCCACGGCGAGTCTAGAGGTGCTTCAGGCGTGCGCGCGTGAGGCAGGGTCGACCAACGGCCTCCTGCACGGCGGTATAAAAGCACCTGTCTCACGGTTTCCTCGAGCCTACTTCGACTGGATTCTGCCTCTCCGCCTCCATCTCCTGCATCTCTCGCTGTTGTCACGGATAACTTGAATGTCGAGAAGATATGCAGGCGCCCACACGCTCCCGGACAACCCTGAATGGCTTGAGTTTCCTCGTTCCGATGGAGACCCCAGTGTACTCCCGAAGAACACGAAGCAGGTAGTAGACAGCGAAGGCCAGGTCAACTTCATGCGACCGGTGCCGCTGGACGAGAGCTTGGCCATAGGCTGGCGTGTTTCGGTCGGCGCTCAGTTAGCCGTCCGTATGGGCCTCCCTGGTGAGTCTTGCTGGGTAAGTCTGTCCCTGTAGCTAACAACATTGCCTGCAAGAGGGTCTCCAGTACGTGCTGAAGTCCTTCCCGGAGGGCTACCAGCTTTACGACCACAACAAGGGCCCGGTCAGGGCACCGCGACACGACCCATACCTCTGTGGTACGTCGCGTCGTCCGCACGCGTGATGTGTGTCTCTGTGGTGTGGACTGACGTCGCGCAGGCTCAGTGCATGTCAATCGCTTCCGCTCGACCAACGAGTTCATTCCGCACGCGCTATGGCTCATGCAGGATGCCACCCTGAACCGCGCGAACTGCTCGTGCAAGTACTGCACGAAGCAGCCACAGCGCATCATCTCGGACAGTCTGGGGCTCAGCGGTCTCAGCGGCAGGCGTTCCGCTTCCGTGGCAGGCGCGCTGCCTCCCAGCGTAAGAGCGCCACGAGCCCGCCGCGAGCCTAGAGAGTCGAAAGATTCGCGACCCCGCCCTCTGCCTCCCAAGCCTTTCGCCGCTGTTCGCCGGGCCCCGAAGCCACCGACGGCGATCACTGGTCCGGAGAACTACATCGTGCCCGAGCGCGACCTTGATATCCGCGCGTCGCTCATCCATTCGGAGGATCAGCGGCCTCGGTGGTTCAGGAAGGGTGAGCTGCTTTGGTGCCACCTCGGCTTGCCAATACGAGGCCGCGCGCCAGAGGAGGACATCGAGTTCTGGCCGGGTATTGTCGAGGACATGCATATCAAGACGCAGGCAGTCCCTCAGCAGAACGGTGATACAGACATGGAAAGGCTCTACCAGGAGGCGGCTGACGGCAGCCCTGCTGCCGCAGGTCCCTCCAGCACTCCCTCTGCTGCAGGCTCCTCAACGTCGACGGAGCCTCCGCTCGAAGCCGAGGGGACCGTGCCTTGGAAGGTGAAGCAGTGGTACGTTTACAAGGTGAAGCTGCTAGGCACCGCGCAGCATTGCTCCGCCTCGGACGAGCAAGTGTTGCCGTACCTCGCATATTCCCCCTCGGAGCGCATCCTCGATCGTGTCCGAGACGAGCTCTCGAGTTATCTCCAGACTGTTCCCATAGACGAGATGGACCGAAACGTGGAGCTGATGTCCACGTTCGACCCCATGGAGCCCGAACCTCAACCTCAGGAAGGTGCTGCAGATGCATACTTCGATAAGTACAGGCGCGCTGCTGCGCCTTACACCCTGGCCATTCAGATAGCCGCAAACGTCGCCCATTACTGGCTCCCGACAGACGAATGGGACTGCAAGTTCCACGTTCGTCCAACTTCTGCTGCTCCTTCGTCGTCTGCACCTCCCCCACAGACCAATTCGGAGGCTCCTATTCCTTCATCCTCACAAGCCCCACAGCCTTCCCAATCGCAGCCACCAGCCGAGCCCACGTCCCTGCACACCATTATCAACCAATCCCTCTCACAAAACGCCCAGCCTCCCTCAACCAACGGCTCGGCCACTACCATCGCAGACCACTCAGAAAGCATCAGCACCTACGGTCGGCTGCCCCGATCTTCCAACCTCCCGAAGACGATCACGCAGACACGCTTCCAGGGCCTCTGGTGGGGGACCGAGCGGATCTGGACGGACGAGCTGGTGCGGCTCAAGATCGCGCGGTGCCAGTTCGCGCCGAAGGGCACGGACGTGATCTACCCGCCCTCGGGCCCTTCGCCGTCCACGCTCGAGAGCATGAAGGAGAACCCGCAGGCGGCGGAGGCGGACCCGCAGAGGCTTGGGGCGAGCGAAAAGGGCCTGTTCTTGAGGCTGGAGGGCTTGTTCATCGTGGACGTGCCGGATGCGCAGGGGACCGGGTTCACGAAGGAGTGTAGGGCCAGTGGGATGGTGTATGAGCTAGCGGATGACGATTGGGAGGAGGTCGCAGAGGGCATCCGGTCCATGGAAGTAAACGGTTCAAGCGAGGGTAAGGAGAAAGCGACGTCGACATCGAACGGTAATCACATTTCTTATTGCGATTCGGTGCGGCTACTGACTCTTGCCATTCCACTATTGCAGACGACGCTTCCCCCTCTCAGAGCGAGAGCTTGTCGCAAGGGCCGAACGGGGCGCCGACTTTCATGAACCAACCTTCGCCTCTCAAGCCGCCTCCGCTTCCCAATCCCGACCCTACTGTGCCACCGTCAGAGACTGCTGCCTCCATCCTCTCCCAGACATCGCCGGAAGCAGCAGCGCAGAATAAGGACAAGGGCCGTGAGCTAAGCGCGCCAGTCTCGCACCCCGTTCTCTCCACTGCGTATCCGTTGCCACCGGCTACGAAGGGCTTCAAGTTCCGGCCCATTCTTCCGCCAGACCACGAGGCAGTCCTTTCGCTCTCACTGATCAGCGGGCGGTACTACCCAGGCCTCTTCCACCATCCTCTCATGGCACCTGCGGTAGCGCACGCGCTGTCCGTCTCGTCGACAGACGGGGGTGTGTACCAGCACCGACATCTATGGGCGATGGAGGGCCTGCTTCCCGGGATACATCAGTCGATGGACCCGAGACAGTGGCGCAAGTCTCGCATGGTAATGCTGCAGGAGGCGGACAAGGAGGCACGAACTCGCCTCCGGGCACGGTGGGAGGAGACGAAGATGGCACGGCTGCACCCGACGGAGGAGCAGGCGGAGTGGGAAGAGGGCAACGGGCATGAGGCGATGGAGGTCGACTAGGCTGCCAGAGTGTTGTTGTGATCACTGCACTCGCTGCGGCTGCTCTGGATTGGTGGAACAAAAGCCCGTATGTGTGTCGCGCTTCGGACGTTGCTTTGCAAGGGCGGGGGCATTAGATTGATCGTTGCCGAGTAATGATTGTGTATTAGTGCGGTTGTAGTGCGTATATAGTGTCGATTAGTAATGCTGTTATTATCGTGCATTCCTGGCGTCCGTGGCCTCAGCCAACTCAACCGTCATCGACGACGACCTCCGTCGAAATCCTTTTGTCCCTGTCTGCCGAAGCGCTGCTGGTCGTCGACGAGCAGAGGATCCGTCGCGTCTTCCCCGTCAACTTGTTGCGTATACCCCACCATCTCCTGCGACATTAGTTTCGACCCGGCGGATCCTCTGAGGCACGAATCTTGTTCGTTCGTCTCAGATTCTCTGCCAATTGCTCACTCCCCCGACTCACCTCCGTAACCCGTCCGAACCCTCACGTTTCCTGTCTACGTCTACGCTCTCGCTCTTGCACAGTCTCGCTCCTTGTTATGGTCTCTCTTACCCTCACGTCCTCTCGGTCATCTAGCATACGCTCGTCTTCGTCCAAGAACAGTCTCAGCCATGTACCACCCTCGCCCTCGCCCTCCGCCTCAGCAAAGTCCACATCCAGCTCCTCATCCGGCCGTTCAAGCGGAGCTGACGATGGTATGCATCGTGTCTGAGTGGCTAGTCCCGAGCTCGTGGTTGATGAACCTCGATAGAGGACGTCACTGTCACCGTTAACCGCGTGTCGCTCATCTCCCATGGAAAGCAGAGGAGCCAAGAGTACGCCTTTGCTTCCTTCATATCGTCTCGTATCTTGACTTTCCCCGCAGCGACCTGCGCCTTCTCGCTGTCTCAACCCATATGACGGAGCTATCCTACGCTATATCAGATATTCAGACGCGCATTTTCGGTAAGTTGCTCTGCTGACTTCCTACATGGATCACTCGTAACCTTGCGTCGGGTGCCAGAGATCCAGGAACTGCGACACAAGTCTCAGTCATCCGGCGACGCCAGTAATGCCTCCAGCGTTATTGATCAGTCTCTCGTCAGTCTCGATGAGCGCGTGGACGCCGTCTCGAAGGGCATCAAGTCTATCAGTGAATCTTTGGAACCCATCCTACATCGCTCAGAACAGACACCGGCACAAGCCAGCTCGGCGTCCGAAGAGGAGGCGGCTATCATGCGAAAGCATGCGGACCTGGTGGCCGAGTGGGATGCAGTGCAGAAGGATATTCAGGTGTTGAGGGAGGAGCTGAAGGAGGACAAGTGGTTGACCGTGTTCCGGACTGTAACCGAGCAAGCAGATGGTATGATGTCCAGTCTCGAGAAGGCCGTCAACCGATGTCAGGTATGCACACGCTGGCTTCGTAAACTGGACCACCCAAGCCTGACTTCCTTCCCTCCAGGATTTCATGTGGCAGGTACAGAAACGGGGACTGGACGAACATCTCAATGCTTCGACTGCGTCGTCCTCCGGACGCTCGGACAAACCCCTCACGTATGACACTTTCCAAGCGTTGATAGAGTCGTATGAAGCAAAGAAGAAGTGAGCATATCAGTTCAATTCTGCACGTTATGTACTGAAGCTGTCTAGGCACTACATGCCGGCCACCACGAAGGTGCTCTCTATCATCGACAAAGGCGTGCAGGACCGCGTGACCAAGAATGGCGAGTGTTTGAGACGTCATGCCGAGTGCACCCAGCGGTGGCGGAACCTGAAGGAGCGAATATCGAGGACTGATGCCGACATGGAGAACCTCCGCCGACTGTTCCTGCAGGGCGAGTCCGCCTTGAGCGAGGGCGGTTCGAGCCATTCTGGGCAGACGACCATGTCCAAGAACGGGTACCTGGCGACGCCGCCGAGTGGTGGAAAGACCAAAGGCAGATCCCCCAGTACCGCAGCCAACACAATCTCTAGGTCGATATCACCCTTCCGCAAGATCGCGCGAAAGCTGAAGGCGGCCGGCTCTGGCACCAAGTCTCCCTCTCCTGGGAAAGCGACTCCGGTACCATCCCGGAGTCCAGCACCGAGCCGTACACCCTCGTCAGAGCCTACTCGTACGCTGCGGCATAGGTCTTCCATGTTCAACTTCCTCAACGGCGGCCAGCCTCCTACACCAACCACACCCGAGCGTCCCTCACACAAGTACAGCAGTAGTCTGACGCCGGATTCCTCTCCAGCGAGTAAGAGGCTTGAGGCCAACTCCACGCTGAAGTCGCGGCCTGCGTGGAATAGCTCGACAAGGGTTGAGGCAGACGAACGGACAGCAACTATCAAGAAGTCCCCGCGGAGACCGTCTGTGTCTGGTCTCCCGCGTTCTTCCTCTGACGATATACCCCCAGTTCCTCCCTTGTACAAGCGAAGCCTATCGCGCAGCTCCATGGCCTCCTCGCGACCATGGTCCCCTGTTACTTCTTCAGTTTCCACGGCGCAATCTTCCAACACGCCCTTCTCGATATACCGGCCACCGTCGCGTTCCCAGACGCCCGGTCTACCCTTTGCTATGTCCCAAGAAGCAATCATATCCCCTCGGTCACGCCCGAAGACCCCGAGCCATATTCCCGCACCCTCGAAGAGCCATCTTCGATCCATGTCTGCGGCGGGCGATGTCAGCCCGACATCGCTCATGCAGCGCGCACTGTCTCCCACTCGCGCTCTATCCCCCACGATGTCCGTCAGCGGGATCCCTATGCGTCCACCCAGCCGCTCTATGATTCCGATCCCCAGCGTGCACGTCTCGTCTGCCTCGCGGCCTGGCACTGCTATGTCGTATCGCCCGGACAGCGCGATGTCCTTCCACGCGTCCGCTCAGCGCGCACAGACGCCTGAGAACGCGCTGCGCATGACGCCGCGGCCGTCTCTCCAGTCGCGCTTGCCTCCGTCCAGCTTCAGGGACGGGACTTCGCCTCGTACGCCTGGCTCGCGGCCTGCGTCACGCGCGGGTGCGGCCACGCCGACGAGGGATGGTCCACTGAACGGCCCTCTCCACATCTACACTCCCGCGAACCCGAAGGACCCTCTCGACGCGGAGGTGGCGAACATAATCAACTCCATCCCGCACGGCCTCCTCGTGGAGCGCATCGACCCTCCGCTGAGGAGCATCCCGAAGGAGGGCGAGGAGATCCGGGCGCAGTACGCGTTTTCCAACATGCTCGGCCGGAAGGTGATCACCTGCAAGCTGACGACGATGACGCGCTCCGGGGGCAAGGGCACGAGCAAGCGGGTGATGTGCCGCGTCGGAGGAGGTAAGTTCTCGTTCGTGGTATCAGAACTCAAGAGGATGCGCTAAGACGCTACTGTACAGGCTGGCAGGATCTGCAACTCTATGTTATGACCCGTCAATCCGCGGTATGAGAATGGGAGGAGCCAGGGAAGCGATCGTATATCATCACATCTTGGGGGCTGGGAGCTCTGGATATGGACACGGCGGAAGGACGGCTAATCGACGAGTTACACTACTACCCCACGCTCGCGCACTAATCCTCGGCGTATGTCCATCTCTCACGTTCGTTTATGCAACATGCGTACTGCATCACCACCGTGACTACTTTTGTCGGGGCTGAGACAGTGCAAGCTCGGGGTATCTGGGTTTAGGTTGCAAATTTTTAGCCGACTACGTCGTGGGCAGCTTGAGGCAGGTGGTGCGGAGGCCATCTCCGGCCCACTTCGCGACTTCAACGAGGAGGTCGCGTTTCTTGTCTGCGCCCGCAGCCGAGCGCAGCTCGTAGAGTGTCGCTGCGTAGAATGTCAGCGGCGAGAAGGAGCGATGTCCGCAGATCGACGCTCACAGAGGTTGAACAAGAACGGCTCCGCCGCTGCGATCGTCGCAGGAGAAGTGCGCAATGCGTCCTCCAGCACCTGTATCGCCTTTCACCGACATGAGCATCCATCCAACTCGCACCACACGAACACAAGTAGCATACCTCCTGCTGCCGCCCCTGATTGAGCAGCGCGACGGCCAGGTTGTTCACAGCGACGAAGTTCTCCGGGTCGGCCACGAGGATGCGCTGCAGCTCGGCGGCGGCGCGGGGCCAGTCGCCCTCGGCGGACGCGAACAGCGCGGCGTTCATGCCCTTCTGCACGGGGTCCGCCGCCGGGTCCTCCGCGACCGCGGCGAAGTGCGTCGCCGCCATCGCGACGTACCCACCCTGCAGGTAGATGCGCGCGACGGCGGAGCGGAGCGCGGGCGAGGACACGCCGCCTGCTTGCACGCAGAGCGGCTCGAGGAGCTTCGCGGCGGCCGTGTAGTCCTATCCGAGGGTCAGCACATGCGTCCGTCGTGGAGCGGAAGGAGTGCGGAGCGACCCACCCGCATCTCGATGAGCTGCGAAGCGATGATGAGGCACACCCGCGTCCCGCGCTCGGTCCACATCGCCTGCGCGGCCTGGTCGCCCCTCGCGGCGCGCGCCTTGGCCTTGCAGCGGCGGAGGAGCGCGGCGAGCGCGTCGAGGTAGCCGACGTGGTCGCCCGCCCAGTACTTGAGGCGCGCGTGGAGGACCTCGAGCTCGAACGGGAGCACGCGGTCGAAGAGGTACTGCCGCGTCTCGCGCGGCTCGAGCGCGTGCAGCACCGCGAAGAGGTTCGTGCACTCGGCCGCGGTCTGGTTGAAGAGCCGCATGCGCGCGAGCGAGGAGAGGCGCAGGTACCAGAGCTGCGTGCGGGGGCGCGGTCAATGGATGCGTGGTGGAGGGGAGGCGGCTCGGGTGTGGACACTTACGGAGAGGATGTATGCAACCTCTTCTGGATCCGCCTCGACGATACGGTCCCGCGCCTGCCGCGCAATTGCTCTCCAGCTATTCGTCATCTGCACATTGCATTCCGCAGTCAACTCATTGCCTTACGCCTTACGAGCTACGCATTCACTCACAATCAGCGGGTGCAGCTCGCCCCCGGCACGGGAGTAGTCGCCGGTCAGGTCTCGCGGGGGACGCTTCTCAGGCGGGATATATTTCGTCAAGAGCGTGCTCAGCGGGTCTGTCTAGTAGTCGTACACGGCGAAGAATAACTTATCAAACTCTGCGGCAGCCACCACGTCAGCGACGAGAAGACGGGATAGCGTACGTTCGGGATCGGCAGGAACATCGTCGGCAGCGTCAGCCCCGGCAGGTACAGCTCCGGCGCCTCCTCCTCGTCCTCCTCCTCATCGTCGCTCCGTGCCGCGGGCGCTAGTGTTGGCGGGACGGACTTGTTCAGATTGGGCGAGCGGGGCGTGGATGCGAGTGCGGGCTGCGAAGGGGCGAGGGCAATTTCCACGGCGGCGGGTGCCGCACATGGAGAGACGGCCCCCGATGCGCCCTCCCCGTCCGACGCATCCGAAGAGTCCTCCTCTGAGGAGTCATCGGGCTCGCGGAGAAAGGGGTCGGGGACCTCGGGCTCGCCGACGGGTGCAGGCGGGCTGACGAGGGGTTCGGCGCGGGGAAGCTCCATGGACGCTGATAGTTGCGAGTCGAGCGTCGCTGTGCGAGGCTCGCTGCTCGCGGCCGACTCTTCTGCGCCAGAAGCATTCACGCCGCCTTCCGGGGGAACAGCGAGCTGAAGAGGCGGCACCAGAGGTCCCGAAGACCCTACGGACTCCGATTCGGGATAGGCCTCTTGCTCGGGTGTCTCCAGGGGATGTGATGGTGCCATTGGTTGAATCAGGGGAGAGTCAGGTGCAGATGGAGGGAGTGGGGTCGAGAGGGCCAATTCAAACGGGTCGGGAGTGGGTGGTGGCTCCTGTAGGGGTGAAAGCACGAAGTTGTCCTCGGAAAGGACGAGGGTTTCAAGAGGTGCTGTGAGCGATTCGATGGAGAAGGTCCGCCCTCGGAATGACGTTGAATTGTTTGTTTCTTCCGAGACCGGCGCTGTGACTTCGAGGGAGTGGGGGAAAGCGTGGTCCTCAGAGAGAACGAGAGTCTCAATGGGAGCTGTGAGCGACTCAATGGACGCTAGTGAGAGCTTCCTTTCTCTCGGTGCTTCCTCAAGAACGGAGTCGTCGATAGGTGCTGTGAGGGACTCAAGCGGAGGCAAGCGGGCAGATAGGCCGCTAACACTACGCCGGTCCTCCTCAGCTGGCTCGACGGGCGCGTTGAGATTGGCCTCGCCTCCAGCTGCAACAGGTGGTACGTCTTGCGCGCCCTTCGAGGTGCTCTGCGCGATCTCTGGTGGTGGAGCCGACGCAACGTCGTCGCCCTCGAGGTGTTCCTCGGGGGAAGTGTATGAGTACGAACCTGATTCTGAGGATTCTACACGACGCCCCGCGCCCGGTCGTCCTCCGAAGGAAGAGCCGCAGCTGTAGCTCGAGGTGGAGTCGGACGAGTCTGAGCAGTCGGCGACGTGCTTTCCGAGGCCGCCTGCAGTGACGCTCCTGGTGAGGGTGTCGACGCTGTGGCGGGGATGCGGAGAGACGGAGACAGAGATGGGGATGGGGACGGGATGGGGGTCGTCGGCAGAGACGACGTCGAGGATGAGGGGGGAAGGGAGGGGAGGGACGTCGGGGACGTCGGCGGGGTTGCTCGCGTGGTGGCGGTGCCCACGGAGGAAGGTGTTGCTGATCCGGCGCTTGAGGCCGGACACGATCCGCTTGACGCCCTTCGACTGCGGGCTCGGACTCGGACTCGGCGGGGCTGGGCTCATGCTGGGCGACGGTGTCCTCGCCGTCGTCGGCGGGCTCTTGGACGGAGAGGAGTGGGGCTTAGAGAGCGGGAGGTGCATGTGCATGGTGGAGAGAGCGGAGGTGTTTACATCGATGCGCGAGTGCAGCCATGCGGAAGGGGGGCTATATAGGCGGATGCGAGGACATCTATGAGTTCCGCGCCCGTCCGGCGTGGCTGCAGCGCCGCGAGCGATCTGGACGCAATGCACGGAACGGGGCGCATCGGCCCCCCATGTCATGATCATACTCTGTCAGTGCGCATCCGGATTAGTGCGACCGCCAGCGTCCGAGCAACGCTCAGCCAAACGTGCACTCGCCCGCTCCATGCCCCTGCCGGATGGCACACATGAATGATGCGTGCCTCGTCCTCAATGCGGCCTTCCTCCAGCTCGTAAGCTCTCCCGTCGTATTCGCTGCACAGCCTGCGGAGCACGAGAGACCCCGCGGGGCATCCCGATCTGAGCGTGGGTCCCGCCGGGTCCGTTCTGGACGAGCTCAGATAGGAGGCATCGAAGACCGACCCAGCCTCTCTAGACCGAGTACGAGACTGCTCGACGAAGGCGAATGTCTGTGCTACATCTGCGGATATCAGTATCAGCTACATCTCTATGACCTCAGTGCTGCGAATGCGACTCACAAGACTGTGCTCGACCTACGGTGCAGGTTGAGAACGCGACATGGCCATAACATATCTCTCAGTCGCGCTCGCACTCTGATAGAGTTAGCACTAGCTGAGCACCGCAGTCGCGAACAATACGACCGCTGCCTTCCCCGTCAGCTGTACACTTAGAGTTGACCAAGGGACACGTCCGGGACGTCCACCTCCGAGCGGATGCAATCCGCACCTGCATACTAGTGGAACCGAGTTTTCGTACCTTGTGTCGACTTCCCGCTAGTATCTGTCAACGTCCATCCAGGGACTGCAAGCTATCAACCCCGTAGAAATGTCGCGCTGAAGATGTCGATGTGAAAATGTCTCGGGCTTCCGTGCCATGAGGATTCATCCGCTTGCGGTCCAGAGAGAGATAGCAATGCGCTGCGCAGCTTCGACGATCAAAGGGCAGCAGTAGTATAGCGTTCGTACCACCAAGCAAGGCGATGTGATATCATGACTTCGCCTTCTTATCCGTATACGCCTTCAGTCTGCACGATCATGTATCAGCAAACCGATAGTCATAGACCACCCGCGAAAGGACTCACCTCTGGTAGTCCCGCTCGACCTTCGCCTTCGTATCCTTCTCGCTAGGCGCTCCCCCGCCTCCTCCCCCACCTCCCCCAGCTTTCTTCTTCTCCTTCCTCAGCCGCCTCTTCTCTGCCTTCTCCGCCTCCTCGCTCATTGCCAACAAGTCCTTGATAGACGGTAACGCAGACGACGCAAGCGGCTGCAGCCGCACCGGCCTTTCCTCCTCCTCCTCCCCCTCCTCCATCTCCGCATCCTCCACCACAGGCGCCTTCTGCGACGCGCCCGCACGTCGCTGAGGCGACGCCGACCGCGACGGAGAGCGCGTCGAGCGGGCTGGCGGCTGGGAGATCGCACGGCTCGACTCGCGCTCGTCGTCCGACGTCGCGAGCCATTTGCGCGGAGGCGGCGCGCCGCTGTCTGGCACCTCGCCCTCTTCGCCGCCCGAGCGCGCTGGCCGGTCCGCGTCGCTCTCGTCGGACTCGTCCCCGAGGTCCACGCCGGTGTACTCGCCTGCATCTGCGAAGATGTCGAAGTCCTCGTCTATGGGCTCCGGCTCGGGTGCAGGTGGTGGTGGCTTTGACGGCCCTGCCTCGGGCTGCCCTGCTTCCTCGCTGCTCTTCGGCTGGCCTGCAGCGGAGGAAGACCCGCTCGCGTCCTGGGTAGTCTGCTCTTGGGCAGAGGTCGTAGCCGAGGACGATGCGACCTTGCGCTTCTTCTTCCGCTCGCCGTTCTCCTCCTGCTCGCCCGCCTTCACCTTCTTCTTCCGCTTCGCCTTCTCCCCTTTCTCAGCTGCACCGCCGACGGGCTTGAACCCGATCGGCTTGAACTTGCCCGCCTTCTTCGCCTCCTCCAGCGCCTTGTCCGCCGCCGCCTGCTTCGCTGCCTTCGCCTCCGCACTATCGTCTCCCGCGCCAGCAGCGCCGCGCTTGCTCTTGAGCTCGCGCAGGATCTCCTCGCGCGTGCGCTTCTTCGGCTGCGCGGCGGACTCGAGGTACGCCTGCTCGAGCGAGACGTCCTCGGTCGCGGCGGCCTCGGCGGCGACGCGCGCGCGCGTCTGCTCGAGGAGCGCGAAGTCGAGCCCTTTGACGAGCACGGTGTGCTCGCTGTCGCCGCCTAGGTACTTGCGTTTCTCTTCCACCTGTAGATTAGGGCGAACGGGGATGTAGCAATGAGCATATGGAGGATTGCGGTTTATCTAGGAGCGGACGTACCGCTTGACGATCCTCATTGTCGGCATTCCTGCGCTCGAACTCGTCCGCTAGTGCTTCCACCTATACATGGGTGGTAGAGTGCTTAGTAATTCCATGAAGACAGTACCATAGAGCGCACGAAAGGATCCGCACTGATTCCAGGCGGGCCAGATCCCGCGTGCACATCCCCCACTCACTCAGTACTCACCTGCGCGTAATCATTCCCGATGCCCAACCTCCTTTCCGTCGCGCGGTCCCTATACGCGTCACCCTTCGCGCCCTTCTTCACCTGCCGCGGCTTGAACGCGGGCTGGGACGCGTCGATGGTGTTCTTGCCAGCGCCCTTCTTCCCCGCCGCCGTAGCCGCCGCGAGCAGCGAGCCCCGCACGTGTGCCGAGGAGGCAGTTGGGGAGGTCGGGGCCGCGGCTTTGGGTGTTTGGAGAAGTTTGCGGAACGATTCTTGGTCCATGACCGGTGTCAAGAGTAGTTAGAGATGACGGCGCGAGCGTGAGCTGAGCAGCACAGTCACGGCGACTCTGGCGAGGACAAGCTTCACTGCAGGCGTCACAGCATGTACGATCGCGGGCGCCTAGATGCATCGGGCTGCTACGCCTCGAGCGTTCCCCACACGCGGGCAAAGCTCAAACCGAGTCCATTCATTCGAATGCAGTATTCCTCGATCCCGATACTATCAGGACTCACGTATCAATGGGATTATGCTTCCTCATATTTTTCTCTCTGATGGCACCCATCCCATGGGTGGTAGGCATACAGGGAGATGCTGGGTCCACAACTGGAAAATCTGGGCCGGCTCGCACAGGCTTCCTGGGATGCTGAGCCTGTCCACAAGTCACCCTTTATTATCATCCAGTTGGTGAGTGCGCACCTAGCTCACGCATTTCGACAGAGTCGCAGCGGGAGACTGCCGTCGACGAATACTGCCCCGTCTGCAGACCCCCGCGGACACGGGCAATGACTGAAAGTGTCCTCTCAGCAAGAGCATGCAGTGAGTACCTGAGTGATAGTTAGATGGCATTCAGCTCAGGGAGTCGTGGTCGACGTGTCCATCCGCGATACTCGTTTACTCGCAGAGGTACTCAGTGGGATGGGCGCATCTCCCGGTCTCCGCCTGCGATAACCGCTGTCGTGCCTCCGAAGCCGCTCATCTGTTATGGACAGTGGGCGGCGCCCATCTGCCCTACGTTGGCAATACGATTCAAACCTCAGCCATTACCGGTATCCGGTGGATGA
Source organism: Trametes cingulata (assembly GCA_022385765.1). NCBI lineage: Eukaryota > Fungi > Basidiomycota > Agaricomycetes > Polyporales > Polyporaceae > Trametes > Trametes cingulata. The sequence continues at coordinate 128,531 of MU277988.1, forward strand.
CTGAAGCTGTACGGATCCCCGACGAATTGGCAACCGCGTCGAATGGGATTGCGGCGTGCCCGATGCCCATCCGACTTGTGTATGCATCTATGTGCGGGGAGGCTAGTGTGTGGTAAGTACGCCGTCGTTCCGGATTATAATTCCCCTCCGCTCATTATTGATGTTCTGTTGCCGAAGCAGAGTGATACGCCGGTGAGCGGAGTTGGACGACAGAGCAAGGACAGCATCTTTTCAAGTCGTGCTGATACGATCGACCCCACAGGTTCTATGCAGCTTTGCGGTAGCAGCCAGCTTAGAGCCAAATCATTCACTCTCTTCGGTGCAAGACACCCCTCGAAGGTCTGTCATCAGTGGCAAGCCCGATGAGTAATTTGCCCGATGAACGTCAGGACGCTCTATTTGGATAGGTCGCCGGGCTCTCAAGGCAAGTGCAACGCTACTCGACCTAATTTTGCCTCGTCCGACTTAGGTTAAATAGACAGGGGTCTCCCCGATGACCAGCCTTCATCGTGCACTTGTACGTTCCTGGCTACGCATTCCTTGAGGCAGGTTCCTCGTCGCACTACTTCTCTACTAGTCTACGCTCGACGCTTCTTTCCGACTCTCCTTCATTCGTTCTCACCGCCGCTCCGCTGTCCCTCACGCCCTCTTCGAAACCCCTACCTGTCATGTTCTCCAAGACTCTCATCGCCGCCGCCGTGCTCTGCTTGAGCATCTCCCTCCAGGCGCACGCACAGGCCGCCATCTTCCCCGCCCTGGGTGTCCGCGGTACTCCTTCCAGGAGCGATGTGCAGCGCCCCTCGAAGCACGGCGAATGCGGCAAGGTCGACATCCACAAGGCGATCGACTCCTCTCAGGCGGTCCAGGCGGATGGGAACGGCAAGTTCTCCGTGAAGGTCCTCAACTTCGAGACGTGAGTGACACCCGATTAGCGAGCCAAACCTCAGCTGATCATCGTTAGGAGCAGTGGAAAGGACGGTTCTCGTGAGCTGACCGAAGCTCTCGTCGACCCGACAGGGAAAGGCAGCTCGTTCGAGTCTGTAAAAATCGTGCAGAATGGCGACAGGGTCAGTCTCCGTTGCCAATCCGGCAACGCGCGAACTGATCGACATTCCCATCCAGACCCCTACCAGCACGGGCACCCAGGAGATTGTCGCCCAGCTGCCCAGCAATGCTGACTGCTCTGGCGGTTCGTCGGGGAACAGGTGCCTGGTCTCCTTCAAGACGGCGGGAGGGTTCGGCAACTGCGTCGTCGTGCAGAAAGGCGCGGCTCGCGCCTCGAAGGCGACCTCGGCAACGTCGACACCCGCCGCTGCGTCGAAGACCAAGGCCTCTGCGGCGAAGAAGACCAAGACGACAGCTAAGGCGAAGGCGAAGGCAAGCAAAGTCAAGTTCCTTCGCGCGGTGTCTGCGTCCGCGACGCCTGGATCCGAAGAGTATCTGCCGGCCACCCAGGATCAGGTTGTGAGCGAGCTTCAGGAGACAGAACGGCCATCTTCGCAGCAGAGGGCCCAGGCCGCTGTACGTGCATATTTCATTTGACCCTTGTCTAGAGGTGTGCCTTAACCTCAGTCTTCTACACGCCTATAGGGTACGCACAAGCGGCGTTCTGTGCGCTTTGCAAGGGATGCGTGAGGAGGATGGAGAGGATGGGCGGGGCCGGCAACTTTCCGTTACGAGTACTTCAGCGTGCCTGAGTATGTATGACTTGGCGGCCAGCGGCCATCGTCGCTTCCTCGTATAACTTTTACCCTGACAATCAGGACTATGCTCATGTTGCTTCCTATGCCGCTACTGAAGAATGTGTTCACTGGAATGTGACTGAGCGGCTGAGCCCTGGATGGCAACACCAAACCCGGCTCGATTCAGGCTCTCCCGTCGAATGCCTCTTTGCAGTAACCGATACTAAGTATCTCCAGAGGCCGCATGTGCCATTGGTCCATCACGAACCTGCAGACTTATGTAGATAGGGACAGCCTCAGCTCTCAGGTGCGAATATGCGCGCACACGATCCACAAGGGCCCAGTGAGGCTCGTGCTGCAGTGCCTGCACGGACGGTGACGCGCATATACGCCGGCCCACGCACACGCATGACAGTTCGATCCTTATTCAAATATACATTCTTCTTCTACTGGGAACTACCTACCTACCGACCCCTTCTTCTTTGTATGTATGTACGGAATGCGGCGAACACGGAGACGGACGAGTACGAGCGATGGGCGCCCACGCGCAAGCGCACGAGCACAACTACGAGTACGAGTAAGGATGGGGGCGGTATGTGGGTGAGGATGAGGATGAGAGCGAGAGAGGTAAGATGATACAGCCGACACGAGACGTATGGTTCACCGGAGGGAGCTGAGAGGGGACGACGACAGAGGGAGAGAGAGCGATCAAGACAAGACGTGCGCGGGGGACAAGGGGTAGTGCGGCTAAGGTAGAGTCAAAGTCCGATGGGGCACGAAGGCTGACGGGAAGCGATGAGATTAGTGGCGGGTTGTGAGGTAGGGCGGGTGCGTCCGGCAAGCCAGGCGGCGCATCGGGCGAAACGAGTGGCGCAGCAGCGCGTTTAGATAGCGTATCGGGGGCAGGGGGTGGAGTGAGCGGTCGTGAGGGGCGGGGAGCCAGGCTGGTCGTGACGCGGAGGATGCGGGGAGAATGCGCGGAGGGGCGGGGGAGGGCCGGAGGTGAATGGATGCGAAGTCCGTCTGTGAGTCTCGGTATCTTGGGTCGTCTGTCTCGGCTCTGCCGGTGGGAACGATGCGTGTCGTGCAGCAAGACGGATAGGAACGTGGTATGTACGGAGGATGGGGAGATGGGGATGAGGAGGGAGCGGGCGAGGAAGGGCGGTGGCGGGCTGCGGGGGCAGGGGTAACAAGGCCACGCCGACACGCGCTTATGCCGCGCTGTACAGGAACAGGTTGTTCGTCGCTGCGATCTATGTTCGCATACGCACAAAAGACCCGGAAAGCTCAGCATGAGGTCATAGGTACGGAGAGACGCAACGAAACTCACCGCGATGGTGTTTTCCCGCGGATGCCAACTCGCATGCAGGATCTTCTTGTTGAAGTCGAGCGTCTCCTGCGCCATTGTCTCCCGCATGCCGCCTGGACGCATGCCGTTCTTCATGCCGGGCTTGTTGCCTGGCAGCGGCCCACCGAGCTTCTTCGCCTTGAACGCCGATTTGTCCGCTTGCAGCACCACGTCATTGAGGGTGTCGGTGTCGAATATGCGGAAATAGTTGTGGTACGAGCCCGTGAGGACGTGCCTACGTCATCGCACACTGCTGTCAGTACCAAGCAACAATGGGATGAAGGTCGCAGGCCGAGAGCAAACGTCGCCGCGCATGAGGACTCACTTGTCGTCGCCGCTCCATACACACTCAAACTTGTCGAAGATGCAATCGTTCTCGTATAGGTCGCACAGTTTGCCCCGGAGGTGATCGTGGATCGGGATCGTCTTCAAGGGCTTGTTCTCCATGTTGATGTCCCAAATCTTGAGGTTCAGGTAGTCGCGCGAGAGGATGTACCGTCCGTCGTGGCTGAACTTCACGTCCGATATCGATGAGATGATCTCCGAGAAGAAGGATCGGTTTGTCGGGTCCTCTTCCTCCTCGAACACTGATTCGAGCACACCGCCACAATGTTAGCGCCTCCGCGATGGCTCAGATGAGATGACATACTCTTCGCGTGTCTATCGCACAATGCAGAGTCCCGCATGTCGGCAAGCTTGATGTTGCTTTTCGAGCTGCTGTACATGAAGAGATTGCAGTGTACCGGGTGGAACTCGGCCGCCGTGATGACTTCTGTAAGTTCCTCCATGTTTGCCGGCTTGATGTCGACGATGTCTTGACTGATGTTCAGCACGAGGCGTACGCGTGCACACAGAAGCCAGACTCACTGAAGCTGCGGTCGCTGATGTCCAGGTTCCACAGGTTAATCCGGAGGTCGTCTGCGGAGATGAACGTCTCCTGGTCCGAGTTCACAGAGATCGAATGTATGTGATATGCATGCGCGTTCGCATACACTTTCCGCGGTACGGCGGCGATGATGTTGTCTTGGAGCGTCATACGGGGAAGTCTCAGATTCTGTGGAACGATCGGTGCGGGTAGTGACCTCTGGCCCTCGAGTAGGTTGCTCTCCGCCACCACCCGTAACGACTTTTCGAAGACCTTCCACAGCTTGATCGTCTTGTCTGCAAAGACGTGAGAATGCGACGCGTAGATGCACGACAGCTGAGAAGGCGCACCATTGGTAGACAAGAGAAAGTGAGCGGCATTCTGCCGCTTGCACCACTTGATCTTGTTGATCTTCTCCTCGATCTCCAGCGACTTGAGGTAGTCAAACTCGGGCTCGTGTGATTGGAACTCAGTGTAGAACTTGTACTCGCAGCCCTTTTTCTGAGCAAACGCAGGTGACGCGGGTGAGCATATAGAACGATCAGCTATGTGTGAAGGCGGTGATGGCGGAGACGCGCGACGTACCTGCTCATTGCGCTCGAAGAGGACGACTCGGCCGCCCTTGTCTCCGGTGGCAAGGTAGTTGCCTGTGGAGTCAAACTCGACGGTCGAGATGATGTCGGCTGAAAGGGTCAGGAGGACACGATAAGACGCTGAACGGGGCAGAGTGGCTCGAGGAGGAGAGATGCGACAGACCTTCCGTGATATCTTCTACCTCGCCCTTGTCGCCGAAGCATTGGGCAAACCGCCAACCGCCTGAAGAGGACGCGTCTTGATCCATGATCAAAGTGCGAGAGGGAGATGCGATGGGCTATGTGGAGTGGAATGCGGGGGTGCGTGGCTGGGCGCGAGCGACGAGCAAGTCGGAGTAGCTGCTGCTGCGGGGGTCGTGCTGGGTGTCGAGCGGGGTGTTGCGGACGTCGAGGACGATGGCGGCGAGGAGTACGGGTGCGATGAGCGTGGATGGGTGAATGCAGGTGCTCCAGTCGCCGGCTGTCCGACTCCAGTCCTGTCCACGGCAGGGCCTCCCTGTTGACGCGTGTTTGGCTCGTGCTCTCCGTCCTCCTCGCGCCGGCGCCTCGCCCTCTTCATCCCGACTTTGCCCTCCCCGTCGTCCTCGTCATCGTCCCCGCCGTCGAGCAAGCACACCACGATGCCCATCGCACCCATCACCGGAAAGCTCAGGAAGCGCTTCTGGCTCGACCTCACCACGGCCCTCGGCCTCGGTGTCAGCGCAGGCTACGCGTTCTGGTCAGTCGCCCTCGCATTTCTGCCTCGTGCGTCATTCCAACTCACACCCTCCGAACAGGTATGGCGTGCACCTCAAGCATGGTGAGCACAACATCCTGCATCGCGCATCAGCACCACGCGCCGTCCTCGCCGTGCTGCTGCATGCAGCTTTCCTCTGGTAGAACTCAGATACATCGCTGACTCTTTGCCTTTCCTCCTATCCGTATACAGTTCAGCGCCAGGAGGAGTTCTACCTGAAGCTCGAGCGGGCCAAGCAGCAGGAGCAGTAAATATGGGGACGTTCTGTACCACATCCGCAATCCCATCGCTTTGCTTCTCCTATCATCCTCGCACGGGCTGTCAACAGCAGTCGCCCGCTCACGAGTAGTACGCGCCCATGGCGAGCCGCGACCCCCCGCCTGGACCGCACCTAGCGCGTTCTGGCACGTACCCTTTGCTGCGTTTCGCACCGTCAGTGCGCCTCCCAACAGCAACAAATGCCGACGCAACGTTCGACAATGACCTCCGGTGCCCGTGAACGTCATAGAAAGAGAATAAATACATGATTAGTCGGTCTATCCTGAAGTCCCCTGCACAATCATCTCTCGCATATCATATACACCATACATGACATGTGCACCCCCAATCACTTCAACAGCCCCAGGCTCTTCAGCTTCTCGCAGCTCTCCACCGGCTCCTGCTCAATCTCCCGCACCTTCGTCCAGTCCGTCCCAATCCCGAAAAGCCCGATCTCCTGCTCTTTCCGCCGCTGCTTGTAGTCCAAGCCACGTTGACACTGTGCGAAGAGGTCCTGCGTGTACGCGCGCTCGACGTTGCTCTCGAACTTGCGCAGCGCAGGTCCTGGCTTGTTCTCGTTTCGGGCGAGCTCTGCTGCGATCGGGTGCCCCGAGAACTCCGCCGCGTTGACGTGGTATTTGACGTGCAGGTCGCCGGTCGTGCGCTCGACGTTGTAGCGCGGCGATGGCTGGAAGGAGAAGCGTGGGTCTGGCGTCGGTGTTGAGGCGAAGAGGTTGGGAAGCGCGTTGAGGAGGGAGAAAGCGAAGAGTAGGAACAGAGGCAGTAATTGCACCCATATTGATCGCGACTCGGCCTGCGGTTGCTCTTGCCGTACGTTCGTGCGCATGCGTGTTGTACGGAATCCACCGGGTCCAAAAGACGCCGTGAACACTGTTACAAGCGATAAGGACGGTGAGCTTAAGACATACAGATTGGCACTTACTTGGACCGCCGAAGGGACCGCCACCAAACGAACCCCCATTCATGGGCATTCCGCCACCGAAGAACATGTTGAACAGCTCTTCTGGCGTCATCTCACCCTCGAACCCTCCACCTCCATACGACCCTCGGGAGAAGGCTGGTGAACCACGGCCGGACGACATGCCGCTGAAGCGCGAGTCTGGGTCGGAGCCATGCTGATCATACGCGGCTCGTTTATCAGGGTCTATGCGCACATTGGTGGTGAGCAAGGCTTGTGCGAACATGCATAGACTTCGGTGGGGGGCTCACCTGACAGGACCTGGAACGCTTTCGACACCACTTCACGGACGGCTTAGCGGGGATGACACGATTGTGTACACGAGCGACTTACTCTTGAACGCTTCGTCGGCGCCTGGTGCGCCATTCTTGTCCGGATGTAACGCCAGCGCGAGCTGACGTGCACGTCCCAGTAAGAGACAGCGAATATACGGTAGTGTACGAGGAGAAAGAACACACCTTGCGATAAGCTTTCTTGATGTCTGCCTCCTCACAGCCCCGCTTGACGGCGAGAATCTCGTAGTACTCCGTTGCCTTGCATTTGCGCACGCGCTCCACGACCGCGACGTTCTCCGGGGTATAGTCTCGCTTCTTCTGCGCACCGCCAGGGGCAGCATCTCCGTTCGCCTTAGCCTTGCCCTCTGCTTTCGACGATTCTCCTGTGTGCCTTTGTCGGGCGCCCGCCGCGGATGGGTGCGTCTCCGCTGCAGACGTACGTCCCTCTGCGCTGGACGAGCCCCCAGCCTGCGATGACGACGCTTCGGACTCTTGGTACTCGAGCTCGATGATTTCGAGCAGTTTGACAGCCTCAGATGTCGAGAAGAGCGTGAGCGACTTTTGGCAGAATCGTTTCGCGGAGGCGTAATTGCCTGCGCTCCGGTGCTTCTGTGCGATCGCGAGGCACTTGAGGGCCTCGTCCTTGTTGCTCTCCATACTCATCAGAGGAGGAAGTAGAGCTTCTTGAGAAGCCGCCGAGTGGAAAACGGGAGGGAGGGAGAGACGAGGTGGGAGGGGCGAATGGTCGTGGGGAGAGTGGCGACGAGCGATTCTGAAGCGATGCACACGTCTCGACTTACTGGATAAGAACACTGATGCTCCGGGGGGGCACCTCTTCCGGTAACCATGACCATCGGATTTTTCCCACGGTCTAATACACGCACGAGAAGTGACGTGGACCCTATACCCCGGGGGAATATCATGAAAAAAGACAAAGAAGAACGGTACGGAGCATTCATACGGACAGAAAGCGAGCAGGTAGGTGCTTGGAGAAACGAGCACATGATTGGGAAATGCACCCGGGATTGGCAGCCCGCAGAACGGGCAGCCGGAAACAGACACGCAGTAGCAGGACCCCAGGTGAGGACCTGAGGGCCTGAATGGGACAACCTAACACGAGAAGAGTGTGGGCCCCAAACGGGAGCACAAGAAGCCCCCAGACTAGAGTCGAGGAGGGACACCGGACGAGGAGGACGGAGCAGGCGCCGACGAAGGGCGCCTCGCGTGGGAACTTAACCGTGATGAGGCGCCGAGTGGCATAGACCTGGTGGGGTGAACTCAGAAGTCGTCCCTCTGGAGGCTGAGCTGCCCAACTCAGCTGGCCTGCCACGCCACAACACCGAACTGGGAACTCCCCCTACAGAAACAAGCAGAGCGGAAGCGATTTATGCCACAAGAAGACTGATGAGCAAGCAACTACAATATAAAAACCCACAGCAGTGCGTCCAGCTTAACAACAACCATGTCCTCCCTGACCACCATCCATGCTAAAGAGAGGGGTGCTGCACCGTCAGTAGGGGAACAGGGGGAGGAAACAAACATCCTCTACCTGGACGTCTCTATCCCACCCAGCGACCCACTCCACACTGGCCAAAGAGTCAAGGTCCTCTCCATAACATCCTGCGATGAACTATTCCCCTCCGAGGAAGAAACCACCACCCGCTACTACACCGCGAGAGACATCGGAGTCTGGGGGACGGTAACGAGAGTGAGAGCGGAGGATGAGGGAGTGGTGGAGTTTGTGATTGAGAACGACAACATCCGATCGGCCACGTCGCACGCATATCTCGCTGTCCCCAGGAGAGAAGGACTGATGATCAGGAGCCCAGGCTGGAGGAGGTGGGCGGAAGCGGCGTTGGCGACGCTAGCGAAGGCGGCGAGGACGATCCCGATCGAGGCGAACACGGTGATCTTCGAAGACACAACCACGCTGAATTTCGCGGCGCCGGCCGGAGTAAAAAGAATCATATGCGAGGACTGAAGGAGGAAAGGAGAGTGGTCAGAGCGGAGATACGCAACAAGGGAGGACGAACGAGTGGACGTCGAAAGTCTCGACGAGATGAACAGGGAGGAGAACTACCGAGTTTGTAGCGACCGACAGCTGTGGGAAAGCGGCTGATACGATGTGCTCGATTGAGAACGGGAGGATGCGGACAAAGCCGGAACGGGAAGAGCCGAAGTGGACGACCCGGGAGAGCGGCCGGAAACGGGCCGGCCCGGGAAGACCGAAGCAAGCGGGCCCGGGAGAGCGCTGCCATCAGGTGGCGTGAGAAAACCGAGAGAAGTTCGAAGTCCGCGGCGGAAGCCGAGAAGAACGGAACGTCGTGAGCGCCCACCAAAGCCTGCACACGACAAAAAAGGCAAGAAGAACGTTAACTCTGAACCACGTCCCCGAACGGAGGATGAGCAAAGCCAAATCAGAAAGTGGGAGGCGAGGAGGACGGCCGAGCAGACCTCGGCCTCCCGACGCGAGAACGGCCCCCCAACTCGCTCTCTCCCACTCTCTCCAGCCACATCCTACGAAGCTGGCCTCCGCCCGAGAACGACAAAATGGACGCGCCGCCGCGAGACGAACACAGGCAGAAGCGCACTGCGCTGCTCCAACCCAGGACACCGCCGATGATCGGCAGGCCTAGGCAGCGGGGAGGTGCGAGCACTGTCCCGCTGTCCTTCAGAAGCGCCTCCTACCGCGAAGAGAGGGCGGCGATGAGGCTGGAGCGATACGGGGGAGAGAAAGAGAAGCTGAACGAGGTGAGAGCACCCCAGAGCATGCAAATAAGAAGTGAAGGGGCGAACTAAACTGCTAGTCCCTGCAGAAGCAACGGGCCAAGACGCCGGTGACGCGAAACGAGGATGTCGACGAGATGGACTACAGCGACACCCACGGCACCCCGACACCCGCCCAGGCGAAAACTCGTGACGAGGACGAGCCTCGAGGAGAGGGAAGTGAGTGCGAAACGGGGGAAGAGAGCGAGGAGGAGGGACCTTGCAGGGCCACGCCGGACGAAGGTACGAGCAGGAGCCGTAAGAGGCCCCGTGTCGCCTCGCCGACAGAAGAGGACCCCGACGAGAGCTGGACCCAACCGAGGCTGATAGGCGCAACTGGGACAGGAGAGGCCGCCGAGGAAGGAGACGAGGAGGGAAGGATGGGCGAGCGCGAGGAGCACCGACAGACTGACGCGCCGCGCAACGCCCTGGACAACGCGAAAACTGCAACAGAAGCCCCTCCCCCGTACCCGACTCTCCCCTCGGCCGAAGACTGCGAGGCCATGATCGAAAGAGTAGTCCAGCAAGCTACGACGAGCCTCAGGACCGAGCTGAGAAAGCTTGTCGACCAGGCCCGGGGGCAGAATGCGAAAGAAACCCCCACCCAACAACCACCACTCAGCCAAGAAACCCTCGACTACTGGCAGTACTACGAGGACCCCACGGCGGCGCTCCTGGGCGACGAGTTCGAGAGAGCCCTGGAAGCGGCAGGCGCGAGCCAGTGGACAGCCCAGCCAGAGGCACCGCCGCCACGAGCCTCGCTCTTCGCTTTCCCGGACATCAAGTACGACGACATGGAAGTGCTCCTCGCGAAGTGCACGGAGAGGGCCGCGCCGCTGGCATCCGCGCCGCCTCAGCATAGGCACGAAAGCATGGCGTTGCCACGGCCTCCCCAGGCGAGCGAAACGTCGGACCCCAGAGCTAGAGCGGCCAAGGGGAAGGAGAGGCAGAGGAACGACGCGCAGGTGCCGATGGACATCGACAGGACCCTCGCCCAGAGCGCGACAGCGGAAAGGGCCTCCGACAGAAGACCCCAAGCGTCATGGGCAGAAACTGTGGTGGGACCGGCACTGCGCCAGGAGACCGACCGGGAGAAGGCGGAAGAACGGAGGCTCGAGGAACTAAGGAGGAGGTGGGACGAGGCCAGACTGGCGGACCCCATTGCCGACCGTGAGGCGTCAGGACAGCCGGAGCACCGGAGGAAAGTCGATGAAGAGGATCTGGCGATGGCCCGGGCCCTCCAGCGCGACCGCGCGAAGGAGATCGAGAAGCTTGGACTCGCCCCGCCGTCGGAGAACGGATACCCGGCGGTCCACGCGAACTCACCGAGAGACAGGGTGAGAAACATACCGGAGTCGAAGCTGAGGGAGTGGAGGCTCGAGACGCCTGGGACTTACGTCCTACTCGACGTCTATGGCGAGGGCGATATCGAAGACACCGACCCCCAGAGAATCTACGACGACTTGCAGGCGGCGCTCATGAAGATCACGGGCCTGGGGAGAGTCAAGCTCGAGCAGCCACCGAGGACGCCGAAAACGGTCTCCAAGGAACACGCGACGACGGTATGGTTCGCGTCCGGCCTCTATCCCGCCGCAGTCGCTCTCCTCGTAACGGTCCACGCGTGGCCGACGGCCAACATCACGTTCTTTGCATACAAAGAAACGGAGTTCATCCCGCGCTATCTCTTCGCCATCAAAGGCTTCACCCAGAACGATCAGAACGAGGTCAGACTGGCGGTATGGGAATTGTTCCACAAGAGCCCCATTCTCCCTTCCATCCAGAATCTCATCATGAAGAACCCGGACTATGTGGGCATGGACCACTACGAGGTCACCAACGCCATCCTCAGCACCATCGAGGTGTCCATCAGACCGGTGAACGAGGAAAAGCACGCCAGGCTAATCACCCATGTCTACATGACAACTCCGACCAGATCGGCCGCAATGTGGGAGTCCTGGCGAGACGGCCTCCGCTATCCACCCAAGGGCAAGCCGCTCTCGGAAGACCACGCGCACTTGGAAGTATCCCAGCGGATCACTCACTGCAAGGCCTGCCACGGCGCAGACCATCTGACCACCCAATGTCCGTACGGGCACCTCGAAGGGTGGGCAAAGGTCACTGAAGGAGCGGGCCCGAGAAAAACGGATCAGTGGAGGACCAGGACGCCGAGGCCCGGAAACTCGCAGTACGCAGGCGAGCGCGGAGGCGCGATCTCGGAGGACGAGAACGGAGGAGCAGGCTGGACCTATGCGGAGGGAAGAGCTAAGGGGGCCAGGACCCGGGGCCTGAGAGGAGGCGGCCCGACGCGAGGAGGGCAGCCCAAGCCAAGGAGGAACTGACCCCTGCCCTCCTGTCGAAGTCCCGGTAGCAAGCGCGGCGATGCGAGAGCCGATGTACGTACGAATAAGACCGCTAGACTGAGTATCTCTTGACCAAATACTATCCCCTCTTGAGCGAAAGCTTGAGCTGGCTCCGCGCCCTGACCAAGCGCGGAAACCGCGGGTGTTGCAAGCGTCTCGTTTAAGCTACCTGGCAAGGCGGTAACGAAGCGCTTACATGGTCCACACGCCGCCCAAATACACTGGCCCGAGGGCGCAGGAAAGCGGTGTGTGTTGAATAATCTCCCTGAAACGGCGGCCTATTGAGGCCACGACGTGCCGTGCCGAGAGGCTGAAGCCAGAAGAGTCCGAATCCCGAACGCCGACGGGAGGATGGGCCCTACGTAGTGCATAGTCGGCCATGGGGGCTGGCTAACGCCCCCTAGCCGCGCGCGACGGTCGCAACGCGCGGCGAAACAACACGACCGCTGAAACAATAATCAACCACGAACAACTAGGGATAAACATACCGGAGACTGGAAACCTGCGCCTCAGCGAGGCCGGACAGCACGGGAGCCCGTATGCCAATCCTGAGCCGGATGAAGGCCTCGCAGAGAACGGTGGCAACGCGGAAGTACCCAGCCCGAGGGCCATGCCGGAGGGAGGGGGAAACAGCGAGGGGCGGAGAGAGGACGGGCCTGGGCCTGAGCGAGAGGGGGCCTCGGGGAGGAGAAGAAGGAGGAGGAAGAACAGGAGCGAGAGATTATCCCAGAAAACGGCCGTGCGCGTAGCAACGCTCAATGTCAACGGCTTTGGCTCCCTAGTAAGGGACCATGAGGACAACAAATGGGGTAAAATGTACAGAATGATGACAGACCTTAGAATAGGTGTTCTTATGATCCAAGAAGCACACCTAACAGACGAGAGGGTGGCAGAACTCCATAGGATGTTTGCGAACAGGATCAAAATTTTCCACTCGGCCAATCGAGAAGCGCCGACCCAAAGGGAGGGAGTGGCGATAGTACTGAACAAAAAGATCATCAGCACGGAGAACGCCAAAGCGGAAGTGATAGTCGAGGGCAGAGCCATCCAGCTGACCCTACCGTGGAGAGGGGGAGACACTAGAAATGTGCTCTGCGTGTACGCGCCGACGTCGGACGGCGTCGCAGAGAGAAGGAGGTTCCTGAAGGAAGTCAGGGACTACTACGAACGGCACCCAGAGACACCGAAGCCGCATTTGATGGCGGGTGACTTCAATAATGTGGAGGACGTTATCGACAGATTCCCCGTGGCTGAGGCAGTGGACGACCTGTCGGTGCAGGACCTGGACGAACTCAAAGGGGCCCTGGGTCTCAGCCTGGTCGATGGCTGGAGGAGAACGTACCCGACAAGCAGGGAGTACACGTTCCAGAGAGGAAGAGGAGAGGCGCTAACGATGTCCAGACTGGATAGGATCTACGTGAAGGAGGACATGTTGAAGTGGGCGTGCGAGTGGAAGATAGAACCGGTGGGAGTGAAGACCGACCACAACTTGGTCTCGGTCCTCCTGACGACACCTAGGGCCCCGGAAGTGGGGAAGGGGAGGCCGATATTCCCACTGCACCTACTCCAAGACAAGAAGCTGGCCGAGGGAATGAAGCGGAGAGGGCTTAAAGCAGTGATGGAACTAGAGGAAGCTGAGAGGTCAGGAAGGTCCGAAGATAGGAACCCGCAACGTACCCTGGAGGAGATGAAGAAGGACTGGCTGGCCATGGCAAAAGAAAGGGAGAGAGTGATAGTCCCGAGGCTGCTCAGGGAGATCAAAGAGCTCGAGGACCACCTGAAGGACCTCCAAGAGGAGAGCAAGCCGCTCGACAAAGACAGAGCAGCGGAAGTGGCGGCGGTAACGACGCAATTGAGAGCCCGGAAGGCCCAAAGGTTCAAGCAGCAGCAGCAACGCTCGAGGGCAAAGCACAGAGTGGAGGGCGAAGCACCAACGAAGTACTGGACAAGGCTGAACAAGCGACACGTGCCGAGAGAGATGATCCCCGCTTTCGAAAAGGAGGGAGCGGCGACGCCAGAGGGTGAGAAAATGTACGAAACGGATTCCCAGAAAATGGCCGATATGGCAAAGGTCCACTACGACAATGTCCAGAAGGATGGAGAGGAGGTGACAGAATGGCGCCAGAGGGAGGAGGACATGAGGGAAGTCATCGAAAGTATCAGGGCTGAACTGACCTGTGAGCAAGCAGAGTCGGTAGGCGGAACCATCGAGAGGGAAGAGTGCGAACTGGCATTGCGCTACGCGAAAACAGGCACAGCGCCGGGCCTAGACGGCATCCAGTATGAGGTCTGGAAAGCGTTACACGCAAGATATGAGGAGGATAAGAAGCGGGAGGGGAGGACGCCCTTCGACGTCATGAGGGTCCTGGAGAGTGCATTCAGAGATATACAGAGCTCCGGCATGACCGAAGAAACGGACTTTGCACAGGGATGGGTATCGCCGATATGGAAAGAAAAGGGCGAGCTCACGAGAGTAGTGAACTACAGACCCATCACCCTACTGAACACAGACTACAAGCTCCTGACAAAGGTGCTGGCAGTGAGGCTGGCGGGGGTGGCACAAGACATCGTCCACCCGTCCCAAGCGGGCTTTGTGCCGGGAAGGAAGTTGCACGATCACACCCAGCTGGCGCGGATGATGATCAACTGGGCGGAGGCAACGGAAGAAAATGGCGCCATAGTGGCACTGGACCAAGAAAAGGCCTATGACAAGATAGCGCATGACTACCTATGGAGAGTCATGGACAAGTTCGGCATACCAGCAGGGTTTACGAACATAGTAAAGTCGCTCTACGAGAAGGCGGTCACGTCGGTAGTCGTTAACGGAATGACGAGCGGGACCTACAAGATATACCGAGGGGTGAGGCAAGGAGACCCGCTGTCCTGCCTCCTGTTCGACCTGGCAATAGAACCACTCTCAGCAATGATCAGAGACTCCGAACTGAAAGGATTCGACGTACCGGGGACGCTGGACACCCTAAAAGCGACACTGTTCGCGGACGACACGACCGTCTACCTCTCGGAGGCAGACGACTTCGCGAAGCTGCAGGAGGTCCTGGACAAGTGGTGCTCTGCTGCGAAAGCGAAATTTAACCTAGCCAAAACGGAAGTCATCCCTATCGGCACAGCGGAGTATAGGAAAGAAGTGGCGGAGGGTTACAGAACGTCGGGGGGCTGGAAGAGCTACCCGAGAGGAATTCATGTCGCGAGGGACGGGGAGGCGGTCAGAATACTCGGCGGCTTCTTCGGAAACAAGATCGACCAGTGTGCGGTTTGGTCGCCGAAATTAGCCAAGGTGGCGAAGACGCTGACGGACTGGAGGCAAGGCCGCTCCACCAATGAGGGGAAACGGCACGTAGTGCAGATGGCCGTGGGAGGCATGTCCCAGTTCCTCACGGACGTCCAAAGGATGCCGGAGGAGGTCCTAAAACGCCTGGAAAAGATGGTGAGAGACTATGTCTGGGAAGACAGAGTGCATACCCCAGTGGCAATGCGATATCTGCATGGAGGGTTCGAGAAAGGAGGGCTCAGAGTGATGGACCTGCAGGCGAGAAACGAAGCGGTGGACGTAATGTGGCTGAAGTCATACCTGACGATGGGACCGGGAAGGCCGCACTGGGCTCAGTTCGCAGATGACCTGTTTGCGATGTCAGTACCAAAGAACGTCAGCCCGAAGGACAGGGCGCTCAGGGTCAACCCCTTTCTGCAGCACTGGAAGCCCAAGACGCGGGGACTCGCACCAGAGCTCAGAGCGATGACGAGAGTAGCGGAGAAGTACGGACTGAGGCAGGAAGGCCTGGCGTTCTCGAGGGGGATAATCCGAGAAATGCCGATGTGGGACCACTCCCAAACGGACGAAAAGAACGCTAGGAAGCTGACAACGAAATCGGCGGTCGTCAGCTGCCTGAAGAAAAACCACAAGGCAATGACGGTCGGACAAGTCGAAGAGCTGGCAAAAGGGCTGGAGCACCCTGGCCACAGACCCTCCCAGAGATGTGTGTGCGAGGCGTGCGAGAGGGCGGTGGTCGGGGGAAGATGCGCGAACCCCCACAGGTGCTTCACGAGGGCAAAGAAATTGCTTGACCTCCTCCCTCCGAAGTGGGACCCGAGGGGGGAGCACCCGGAAGACTACGAGGAGAATGAGAAGGACGGTAATGTCCCTGAAGAGCCGGACCTGGTCCTGTTCGACAGGAAAGTCACGACGAAGGGCGGAGTGGGTGAAACCTTCCGGATATTCACGGGACAAGGCGCGGTCTGGAACGGAAGAATAAGTAGAAGAATGGCAACGCACGGCACCCTGGTGAGAGCGGCAACGGACGGGTCCTGTGTTAGAAATGGAGACGCGGACGCCGTTGCAGGAGCTGGGGTCTACATAGAGGATTCCCACCGAGGCAACGTCGCCTTCAGGCTCCCGAACGCACTAGTGCAGACAAACCAAACCGGGGAAATGGTGGCGACAATCTTGGCCTCCAGAACCGTTGAGGAGACGGAAACATTAGTACAGGAAACGGACTCGAAGCTAGTCATAGGAGCACTCACGAAGCATGGCAGGAAGCATGAGGACATGGGCTACATCCTGCAGAGGAACGCGGAAGTCGCGGGACTTATGCTGGCGACAATGAGAGCAAGGAAAGCGGCAGTCGCCCTCAAGTGGGTCAGAGGGCATAACGGCCACCGGCGTAACGAAGAGGCAGACAAGCTGGCGGCGGAGGGAGTGAGAAAGCCAGTGGCCGACATCCTGGACATGAAGATCCCCGAGGACCTCAGGGTGACAGGGGCAAAGCTCTCAGTAATGACGCAGAAACTGGCGTATAAGGCGATCAGGGCAAGGAAAGAACGAGCGCTTCCCCCGAGACCGAGCACGGAGAAGGTCCTGGAAGCAGTGAGGAGCGACATCAGAAGAGTCTTCGGCAGGCAGGTCACCAGGGAGGAGGTCTGGACTTCGGCAAGAAAGCAACATGTAACGAGAGAATGCAGACAGTTTACATGGAAAGTCCTGCATGATGCGTTCATGGTAGGGAAGCACTGGGCAAAGCCGTCCATGCCAGACGTACTGAAAGAGAGAGCGACGTGTAAAAAATGCAACACAGAGGAGTCAATGGAACACATACTAATAGCCTGCGAAGCGGTGGGTAGGGACAAGGTATGGAGGATGCTCAAAGCGCTCTGGGCCAGGACGGGCAAGGAATGGCACAACCCAACGCTAGGAACAGCGGTGGCCCCGGCGTGTAGGCAGATAAAGGCGGCTGATGGAAGAAGACTGATCGGCCTGGAAAAGCTGTGGGCAGCTCTCTGGACGGAGGCGACGTACCTCATCTGGAAACTCAGGTGCGAAAGAGTGATCCAGAACGGAGGGCAGGACTTCACGGAGAAGGAAGTAGAGAACAGGTGGTACTCCGTCTTGGCCCAAAGGATTGACCTGGACAGAAGGTCAGCCGCGAAGTACCTGGGGAGGAGAGCTCTGGACCCGAAGGATGTAGAAGAAATGTGGCAGCCGATCCTAGAAGACTCGGACAGACTAGTCCCTGGTTGGGCAACAAATGGTGGGGTTTTAGTGGGTATTGGCAGGACGGCCTGAGTCCCACACGATGTGCGTAAATGCATTTCCCCGCGGTGGGGGTGTTCTTGTCTCGAACTGACACTGCGTACACCGCCGGAGGGTGAGCATCCTCTGGTGGGGTAGGCATTACTAGCGTGCTTGGGTAAACGCATGATAAGCCCTAATGGGGACCATTGCGGAATACAAGCGAAACGCTCCACCAAAAAAAAAAAAAAAAAAAAAAAAAAAAAACACTGATGCTTACCAGCAAGTAAGAAGGGCTTACCTCTATGACTAGCTCTACTAGTGGAAACTATAACACTATCTTCCGTGTGAAAGATAAAGTAAGCAAAGCTAAGTAAAGAAATCATAGCACTGGCTACGATAGTAAGCAATCTGTGGGCGCCCTTGTTCTGAGCTCCACTTCTTGAACACGCTCACTCGTCTTCCCCGCTCCTAGCTATGCCTGTATCTGCGGAGACTGTGTCTGACGAACCGGAAGAGCTCGTACGCTTCAGACAGCAATGGCTGGAAGAGTTGCGCAGCAAGAAGAAAGCCGCGCCGAGCCAGGACGCTAGCACCTCTTCAGCTGCAGCCCCGCCTGCCTCGCCGGAAGCCACAGCTCCTCCTCATTCGCCCCCGGCACACCACCACACTCAGCGCCGGCTCTCCCATGCACGTCCATCCTCCCCGCCTTCGGCCAGGAGGCCATCTGCTGTCGCTCCGGCCCCCATCGGTCCCGCGCTGCAGCGAGCCATCGAGATCTATAGGAATGCCGTGTATCATGAGCAGCGCAGCGAGCTTGACGAGGCGCTGCGGCTCTACCGAACGGCTTTCAGGCTGCATAGCAACGTAGACCGTGCATACCACATGGTCGAAGAGGAGATGTTGAGGAAGGCCACGGCCTCGTCGGATGCCGCAGGTCCGCCCAAGGCTCACCACCGCAAGACCTCTTCTGGCGCGGATGCTGTGGACGCGCTCGTGCAAGGCATGCAGAACGTAGATCTGAGCTCTGGACGTGTTCCTGTGGCGCATGCGCTTGGGGAGGGCTTTGTGACTGGGACACTCGCAAACCTCGTCTCGTCCTGGCCGCCAAACCTCTCCTTCGAAGCGGAAGATCCTCAGCAGGGCGTTCCCATACGGAACATTCCCGATGAGCTCCTCATGATAGTGCTCCGTATGCTTGACCATACAGCTCTCGAGCGATTTGCTCGAGTCAACCGCAAGGCTCGTGTTGTCACCTTAGATGCGTCTATATGGAGGTTTGTCGTGCATGCACTCCGTTCATAGGCATATACTCATATCGTGCGACGTCACTACAGACCCATGGTTCACCGAGTGCTGAAGCCACCACAAATACCGGAAGAGGAGGAGCTCGAAACGCTGGTGCTGAAGTACATGACGGACTACCGCCGGATCTACATCGAGCACCCGCGAGTGCGCTTCGACGGGGTTTACATCGCTGTTTGTCACTACATGTACGTACCTCGGTCATCAATGCCAGAGTTTTCCATTGAGAGGAGACGTACTTCCGCGCGACTGTCAGTCGGAACGGCATAGGCGAAACCGCCTGGGTCAACGTACGTACGCCCATCGCAAGGAGTAGGTGAAGGCCTCATTGACGGTGTGGTCCTGCAGCCAAGCCACCTCATCACATACTATCGCTATCTGTGAGCGTCTTTCGCTGTACTCCTATCACAGTATGCTCACTACCTTGGCATAGACGATTCCTTCCTGATGGCCAAGTGCTGTCCCTCCTCGCGAACGAGGAACTGAGTCCTCAGCAAGTGATTCCTCTCCTCAAGCCCACCTTACGCACGAAGGTTGGTGTCCCGCACGCCAACAGTGTCTTTGTTGCTAAGTTGCGCGTTGCCTCCAGGGTTTCTTCATCGGGAACTGGTACTTGGAAGGGACAGAGGTCCATATAGAGGATCTCGTGGAGCCCGGGGGTAGCGACATGCGTTACTCTTTCCAGATGATCCTAGACCTCCGCTCCCGTCCCCTCGGGCGATGGAACCGGCTTGATTTTCGCGAGTACGACTCAGTGCACATCGGCAGCGGTGAGGCCACGCCGCTGGCCCTCAAGAACGAGCGACCATTCTGGTTCTCGAAGGTCCGTTCGTACGCATGAATTCGCTACCCGCCGGTGGGAATCGGTGGACACAGGAGTTGTGTATGGTACCTACCGATGTCATGCATCTCGCGAGACGCCGGACTAACGCCTTGCGCAGGATAGCACGCCGTGCACTTTGTATATGTATCAAGGAAAGGATCATCATCTATAGAAGCCCAAGCATTCTTGCGTCACGCCCTACCAACCAGGTATGTTTGAAAGTGTACCAACTGTCAGACTGCGAAGTTGCGCAGCAGCATGCAGAACAATGTGAAGGGATGGCACAACACATCTGTACCGCTTGCCTGTTGCCCAAGGTGTGGCGGGTTTCCACCGGCTGCAACATGACAGACCTTCGACACTACCGATGGATGGCCGAAGCAGAGACTTCCAGCTAGGTTATATAATGAAGCGCTAGAGGGTCACCCAATTCTGCTGTGGCAAGTACATCTTGCTTCTCGTCGCCGTATCACTGAAGAGCCCTGACAGGACAGGAGATATTCACCAGTTTGGGGGCGGAGGAGGTGCCCGCCGCAGGGCAAGTCGAGACAGAGATTTTGGAGTCTAGCTGAGTAGAAACTCCACTCGTTTGGTCGACATGACGTTGCAGCCTCCAGGTGAGAAGTGCTATGATTCAATGCAAAAGATATCACATGCAGCATCATCTCAGTGGCATCAACTTGCCTTGCCCTCGCCTCTCAGGATCCGCGGAAGATTGACCTACAAGGCCAACAGGTCTGTTGCTGTGTGAGTAATCAACCACGCTGCATTCTTACAAGAGCAGATGCGTGCCAGAGAGGGAGGCGGAGCATCCTGTAGTAGAACCCGCACAGGAGAGGCCTCGTGGTGAACCCGTGCCCCAAGCACGCCATCAGCCCAGCGTGCTCCCGCTAGGCTGACAGGGAGAAGCGCTCATACAAGCCAGTCTCTCAAGCCTGGATCAGATTCCTCCATGATTGCGATGGTCCACGGCCAAAACACCCGGGATCTGGGGTGCTTCCGCGGGCTCTCAGAGACATCCGAAGACTGCGCAGATCCGCCGATGGAGAACAAAATGCAGGGGCACTTCGAATCTGTAGCCGAGGTGCGTTGATTCATCGCTCCGCGTGGTGGCGAGACTTGGCGAAAGCGTTAGCGAGATGCATCCGTTGTTTGGATCTGTGGGCGTGCCGGCAAGCGCCCGCGCGCAACCTCCGCCTTTCCAAAGCTTTCCGACCGCCCACGGGGCCCGGACTCCGGAGTTCGCTGCGCCGGCTTCCTTGTGGGCGGGATCTACTTTGGTTCTGTTCTGATGAAGAAAATGTCTAGCTTCTCGAGTCTGCACCCAATGCCCATATGTCCGTAGCAAACCTTGAGCGTCTCCCTATCTCGCTGGATGCCGGAGCTAACGTCACCAAACCACATCACGTCTGGTCCATCTGCCAAGTTCCCCGGACGGGGGAGCGTGCCCACGCATGCACTAGATCTGTTCACTGGATGGACGGGATTTTTGGAGTTTCCGATAGGTAGGTGTCTCTCTTCCAAGCGACCACCGCCGAGGACGACCGTATCTGAAGCGTCGTCTTAGAACGTGCGAAGCAGCGCCTTCGATGAAAGACTCGCTCGATTCCAGGCCTGGCTTGATGGACGCTCGTGTCTTCGTTCAGCAAGTAAATTCGAATACCGCATCCTGTGCCTGATGGGAGCGGGTTACCGGATTCTGCATAGTTCTGAACGCGCGAACTATGCCGTCCTCTTGACACGAAATGGCTCAAAAGCAAGGCGAGCATTCTATCCGCTCCAAACCCGCCCACACCACATCCATCATGTTCCTCTCTGCGACTGACTTGCTGCTTGTAGCCCTCGTCCTCTCATGCCTAGGGGTGTACCGCCTCCTTCAGGTCCCGCCACAACTTCGGCACATCCCGAAAGTCCCTCTATGGCCGCTCATACGCAGCTATCTCTCTGGCGAGGTGGAGGAGCAAAGAGTCCGACGCCTTGTCTTGCCCTTCGCGAAGCGGATGAACACGGATGTCGTGGTGGTGTTCTGCCTTGGCGATTGGATGGTCCAGGTACTCGAGCCAAAGGTGAGTTTGCCTCCATATCGAGCTGCACGCCTCTGGCTGAACGTCTCAACAAGCTCGGACGGCAGTTGCTGGAAAACCCAGTCGTCAGGAAACAGCCTCAGCCTGACGGTATGCTGTTATGGCGCTTGATCGGACGCAACAACGTCTTCATGTCCGATGGCGAGATGTGGAAGCGACAGTCCCGCATCATGCACGACGCGCTGCGTCAGACGACTCCGATCGACAAGTTCACCTCCCTCGCTCGGACGACGTTCTCTCTCATCGGGGATGGCGGCCGCGTTCGTTGGAGCGACTACACTCACCGATACACCCTCGACGCGGTTGGCACCACGGTCATCGGATATGACTTCGAGGCGCTCGCGAAGCCCCACGGCTCCTTCGTGCGGCGCTACCACGACGTGATGAACGCCATCGCCAATCCCCCCTACGTCGTCTTCCCCTCCCTCGAGCGCTGGCTTCCTCGTCACTCCGTGCGGGCTATGGTCGACAGCTTCGTCGAGGACTTCTGCAAAATTCTCCAGGAGAAGCGGAACAATCCTGGCAACGATGTCATCACATACATGTTCCAAGAACCCGAGATGACGGAGGTCGAGTACCGTGACAACTCGATTGTGACCTTCATCGGAGGCCATGTACGCCCGCTGTCCCATTCCTCTGGCACCCTCACTGACCATGTCCTGTAGGATACCACTGCAGGCGCGCTGTCTACGACCATCTACTTCCTCGCGAAATATCCGGAAGTGCAGGAGCGCCTCCGGAAGGAAGTGATCAGTGTCCTGGGCAACGAGGAACCTCGTATAGAGCATTTCTCGAAGACGCCTTACCTGAACGCCGTCATCCGCGAGTCCTTGCGATACAACACCCCAACCAATATCACAGTCCCTCGCATCTCCGACGAACCCCTGCGCATTGGCGGCTACGTCATCCCTCCTGGGACGGCGATCGCCCTGCACATGGGTGCGGCTCACCACAACGAGAGCGCCTGGGAGAGTCCCGACCGCTGGAACCCTGATCGTTGGCTGGACGAGAAGAAGCTCGATCAGACGAACTGGGTGTCGTTCGGCCACGGCCCGCGTCGATGCCCCGCCCGTAACTTCTCCCTCTACGAGCAGCGCGTGCTGATCAGCATGTTACTGCGGGAGTACCGACTTTCTCTCCCCGAGGACTCCATCCACCGAGACACGCTGAAGAACGCCTTCACAGCTTTCGCCCTCAGTCTACCGGAGAACCTAGACATTGACTTTGTGAAGATAGCGTAGCTCGATATGTTGTATTCTATCCGCGTACCACCGACATTTCTAATGCAGATTACCTCTCCTACTGAAGGCTGTCGCGTTGATGCCGTGCGGCGAAAGCGCTTGAATGAATATTCGGATGCGTAGACGACGACTTTCTTTCTTCATCATGCGGCTCTACAGTCCCCATATAGGTGCGAGCGATCGCGCGCGTGCCACAAGGGGTCGGCGTGCGTTGCATCTCGTCAGATTCCGAGCTTCCACATCTGATGCCAATTCAAGCCTCAGGCCTTCAGGCTTCAGACGAAGGCCGATGGCGAAGCTGAGATTTACCTCCGTATTCGCGCTCAGAGCCGGTGAGAAGCTTTCTGGGAATATTCCGAGCCATGAGAGAGTCTTCCCCAGGGCTGGCCGGTCGCGAGATCCTCATGTGGGCGCAGCTGCCTATCCGCGCGAACTCTGACGTTGTCTCAGATGACAAGCAAGGACAAGGCGGAGGATGTGGTGCAGTTGATGTGGGATTGGTGCCGCCCGCCGCTCGCGATTCGCGAACAAGTTCTAGGCGTCCGCGCCCACAAGGCAAGCGCCCGGGATGCCGTACGAGCGCCAAGCGCCGAGGAGAGACATTGACCTCTTCTCCTTACCGTCGTGAGTATTCACCGTGTTCCTTCCAGGCTTTCAACTGATCTCTTCACGACTTCTTAGGAATCTGATGTACCTCATTCCGATGAATATCACCTGGTTATGCCCTCTCTGGATGCTCCGCTGACACCACCGACAACGTGGAGTCCCAAATCCAGACTGTACCACCGACCCTCAGGGAACGATAAATCTGGAATCGTCCAGCCTCGCAATTCCGGACATTGGCCTGTTCAACAAGGATATCTTGTAGTCAAATGGGGAAATGCATACTCATCGTCCAGCAACGGGCGTACTAGGGACATCCGCACCTCCCACGCATGGGTTGGGAAGCGTGAACCTCTCAACATTTTGCCTGGCTACGGTACGTTGACGTCGGATTCAGAGCCATGAAAATCAGTCTTCTGATAGACGGTGGCAGAGCCTTCCTGTGCGCATCGGCATTTAATTCCGCGGCCGTCCGCTCGAAATCGTTGCGCGGCGACAAGACAGGGTCGCCTCATAAAGTCCGAAAAGGGGGACGAGCGCGGCGCGCCCGCCGAGCGGCGCCCAGGACTACCGCCTCCACATCTTGTGTTGTGCGCCAATCGGGCCCACATCTTGCTCAAATCACCGCCCGAGGCTTCCTACCGTTGGTGCGCGGGGTGCATCCCAGGGGGGGGGGTGGATCAGCACGGAGCGATGGAGCTCACCCATCGAGACAAAACCCAAGAGTTCAGCGTTTACAAGTCAGCGATCGCGATGTGGGGCCGGGAGCCGCAGACAAATTCCTTCCCAGCACCGCGAGCACCCAGTGAAGACGGCAGTCCATGTGTGTGGTCGGGCTTTGCGCAGCTTCAACCTGCATCAATTGCGTCTGCGTCGCACGCACTCCGTTGAGTCGAGCGGTCACTACCGTTTTCCAATTTTCCCGCACCAGCGCTCAGACACATTGACGCTTCCGACTCACCGCCAGGTGAGGTCTTGTGCGCATGGGAGAACGCCGAAGAAGCACCCCGGGGCAACACCGCCCGCCTCGCAGACCAGGGCAATAGATATACGACCCCGCCCGTCCCATCCCCACACGCGCCCACACTTCCTGTCGGCCCACTGCCATTGTCCTTCTCTTCTCGCGCGAAGGAGATCCTCGCTGGCTTTCTGGGACGTCCTGCCCATATCCCGCGCACGAGATGGCACAAATATCGATCTTGGAGACGAACCTTGCGACGGTGTGCGTCGAGAGTGCCTTCTGGGGGATTTTCTTCGTGCTTGCGACGACGTCCCTGGTGCTCTTCGTCCAGCGGTTCAAGGATAGGGAAGGGCCTTCCTATTCTTATGCGAAGCTGTGGCGATCGCCGCTCTTTGTCGCGTCTTGCCTTCTTCTGGGAACGGTGACTGCAGTGAGTTGGCGGAGTCGAACAACTGTGTTTACGTATCTTCTCTGACTTTCTTCCCGCCTGTATGCAGCATTGGATTGTGCTCGTCCGTCGACTCTTCATTGCCTTCACGGTCTTTGAGGGCGGAACGCAGCCTACATTGTTCTTCGCAAGCCTGCGGGAACCGACAGAAGTCGTACTGACTGCGCTCAATGTCGTCTCTGTAGTCATCTGCGACCTGATGGTGGTGAGTCTTCCACTAGGCTCGCGTCGGTGTGTTTATCGATTCGATCCTTTGTCCTCGCCACAGATTGCTCGTACGTGGATTATCTGGAATAAGGCGACTTGGGTTGTCGTATTCCCCGCTGTGACTACCGTTGGGCTGACGGGTAAGTCGCTATTCAAGTGTCTGTTGCGTGCCTGTCCTTGCTCACCCCCACGTCGCAGTCTGCAGCATCACCATCACCTATCTGTTCTCCCAGTACTCCTCCGGGGAGGACTTGTACCAGAGCACACTGGGCCACTGGGTCACCGCCGGTTACATCCTGACCATCAGGTAAGTTTTTCCTCCAGCGATCTCCGTCAAAATACTCGTGACTCACGGTCGGATTTTCACGTCCAGCACGAACATCTACGGGACTGGTACGTCTGCGGCTCTTCTGTGCGAGTTGCCAGTCGATTGACTTATGCCCGGCGCAGGCATGATCTCCTACCGTATCTTCACGACGAGCAAAGCACTCAAGCACGGCATCCGCGCGTCCGGTGGGAAGAGCATCATGGTCAGTCTTGCTGCGCTCTCTATCTCCGTGGTACTCACCGATATCCCACCTCCAGGAAGCTCTTTCGATCTTCATCGAAAGCGCCGCCCTCTATGCGTACGTCTCCTCCATTCCCTCTCGGCCGACTCGGAGCGTTCATTCCAGCTCACCCGCCGCGACACAGCGTCTGGGGCCTGTTCTTCTTCGTGACCTACCAAGCGAAGCTCAGCATCAACGTGCTCGCGAACGACTGCCTCCCCGCCGTCTCCGGCATCTCGCTCATGCTCATCACGCTGCGTATCAGCCTCGGCTGGGCGCACCGCGCGCCATCCTCCTCCGCGAACGCCTCTGGAGCCGTCCCCTCGATCGGCGGCGGGGGAGGTCACGGCCCCGGGGTCGTCCTGTCGCGTGGGGCCAGGCAGGGGGACGGGTACCCACTGAGGACGATTGCGCTGAATGTGACAAGGACGGTGGAGCAGCAGTCGGACTATGCGATATCGCCGCATGAGTATGATAAAGGGAAGGGGTCGGACGCACTGAGCGTCATGGAGGAGGTATAGTTACTAGTTCCTCGGGCAAGGTACGTCTCGGTCTGTCCGCTCACTTTCCGTACCGTCGCTCACACGTGCATCCGTCATCTGTATATTGTTCTGCGACAGAGCCCTTAGGAGGATAGTCGTTCATTTACTCACACCAAAATCACGCCCCTTTGACCTTCGTTCGATTGACTACGCTGATGCGCCAACCTACCATTCGTTCGCCCTTCGGCATTGTAGATCAGTTCAACGGACTAGCATTCGGCGTGCTGTACTATAGACGGTCTAAAAGAGGCGTTGTACTGCGGGCATCGCATCGCCCGGATACCACACTCCCTTACCATGTACAGCCTGTACTTGCCACGCTCGGCAGAGCATGAGTCCCTCGAGCTCGAATGTAGTTGCCGAGAGGCAATGACAGCTATATTGATGGTACACGATCCGGAGTGACAGAGGGACTACACGGGACCCAGGAGGTAGTGGAGGTGCGAGGAAGAACAAGCAGGACAACAACAAGGATTGTGTATGAGCCGGCGCAGGGCGCCGTTATCTGGCAGGAGAAAGCACACGAGAACAATCAAGAGAACAGCGGAAGGAGCGGAAAGTGTCCGGGCAGCGGGTGAGCTGAGCTGCGATGAGATGGGGAGAGGGATGTGGACTAAGGGGATAAAAACGGCCGGAGCGCAGTCTTCGATCATAGGCGGGTGACAGCCTTTGCGTCAAGTGGCATACCTGCAGTCCATGACATAACGCCGTGAGATGCACGGTAGGCGGTATTCGAACGAGGATGACTGACCTGAAGGGTCGATGCCGTGCGCAGCAAGGATGCGGTTCTGGCGAATCAGCCTTGCCTGGTCGAAGCTGGCGAAGCAAGACGAGGTTAGATCAATACAGACCCCTCCCCTCACCCCCGTACATCACTCTCCAGCCCACTCCTTACGTCTATTTCATCGAAGAATGAGACTCACTTTACACGCTCCCGTCGCATGATGTCCAGCACCTCCTGAGTACCACGCTCGTCGAGACCAGCCCGAGAGTCGCCATCACGGATGTTCGCCTCGATATCGAACGTCGAGGACGTCAGACCCGCGTCTGCCTGCTCCGCGAACGTGGCCACGGGCTGGTAGTGCGCGACACGGGGCCCAAAGAGGGTCCGCATGGGGTTGATGAGCGCAGCTCGGTACCGGAACGTCACTGAGCGTCGTGAGCAGCCATACGGGCGAATACAGCAGACGATGTTGGAGGAGAGGACGTACACATTACCAGTAATGTTGAGAGGGCGAACACGGACAACCAGAAGAACATCGGGTAGATTTGGGCGGGATTTATGCCAATCGGTTGCGGGGGGCGCGCGTATGGAGACCGGCGCCCCCCATTGGCCCAGCCCACATCATATACCCCCATGCCACGTGCGCACCGTGCTGCGTCCGCGACCCCGGGCACAGCTCTCCTTCCGCCACCACAGACTGCCTCCGCCTTGCTTCCGCTGCCGACGCACCATGCTCGGCCAATTAATGCTGCTCGTCGCGACTATCGCGCTCCTACATGGTCAGCACTCATAAGCACCAACTCTCAACAGTGATGCTGACCAGCGGTCGCGTCTTGACTTCGCAGCCGCGTACTCAACGTATGAACGTGAGTTGTTTATCTACTTTCGGACATATCTGTGGATACTGACTCAACATGGCCTCGACAGACCTTTCGCACCTGAAGGCTCTAGGGCGGCCAGAGGGCTCGCTGCCAAATGACGTTAGTCAACACGCGTCGTGCATGAGGGCAGCAGAGTTGATGACGTTCCGACTCGCGCAGATCGTGCTGGAAACAGTAGCAGCACTATTCCTTGCCATCGTAGGCGCGACTGTTCGTAGTCCACCTTTACGAGAAGTAACATGGCGTAGTGAGATGAAGCGACGGTGCGTAGTGCCATGCTGCGTCAATGCTTCTGGGTCTTCATCTTCCGCTTCGCAGAGCTCAAGAGGAAGAGGAGGACCCGAGACTGTCCTTCTCACTGTTTGCTCAACGCGCAGGACTCTCACCAAAAGCGCCTCCGTCATCTGCATCTCTATGACATTCCTGGTTACCACAATTGCCCTTATCGATTGTTCAGTCGCGTTTGGTTGCGCGGCTCGTACGCCTCCCTCGAACAGGCCAGGCGAGCGAAATGCCGTTACTGAAGCCGAAGTCTCTACTAGGAGACTTAAGGGTAGTCGCAGCATGACCCAATCCTTATAGTATGGCGATTGCGCACGACCATAACGGCCGTCCATACTCCAATGCAAGCTGCTGCTCCAGGGACTCGCACGTCAATATGTCGTTCTTCAGCGGCAGACGGCCACGCGCTTTCTTCAGCGAGCTGAAGAGGGTTGCCGACCTCACCTCTTGGGCCCCAGCTCGTATCAACTGCCGGACACCCTCAACTGGCTGTTCAACGATCACATCGCATTTGTGCACGGAAGCCATGCCCATGTCACAGCGCGTGGCAAAATGTGCAGGATTCACAGGATGCTTTGACACTGACCGTAGGGGAGCGCATGCAGCGCGATGAGATACTCCGAAAACTTCAAGGTGCGCTGTCTGCTCCTCCGGGAACGTAGGGACCGAGTCGGAGTGGATTCAATGGAGCTCACTAGCGTAGTGTCCCCATACTGCATGCACGTCAAAGGTGGCGCCCATGTGGTTGCGCAGCTTCACCGCATCCCGTGAATTGAGGTTGCCCTCAAACCGCACATCAGAAACCTCAGAGGCGGATTACGCTTATGATCGCAGCTAACATTGGAGAGGTTCCTTCTGCCACTACTAGTAGTATAACCAGTATCGGCATACCTCTCATCCTCACCGATTATCCATCGCTCTCCCTGCAGCATACTACTGGAAGTCGTAGATGTCCGAGTCCTCTCGGCAAGACAACCAAGGCGGCCGTCCGGCAGGCGACACGTCCTCGCCCAATGGCCTCGCAGCAGCCAGAGACGCGCTCGATGCGGCTGCCCAGCTCAAGGAACCCAACCGCGCAGGTGAGCATGGTGCAAGTCACCGCTGCCACTAGATGCCTGTCTGACATGCAAATCGATGTGGTAGGCAAACTGGAACGAGAGTTTGTAGATCTTGCACACCAGGCCACGGACAGCAACGACGCCTTCAAGTCTCTGCTCGACGGCGTGCATACTCTGATACACACTCTTCCGCCGCTCGTCCGTGCGCTCGATGCAGTGGGGCAGATCCATCCCTTCCTCGCTGGCGGGCGTCGACCTCCGGCTTTGTTGGTGTTCATCCTACGGATGCTCATGTAGGACGTGTGCTAGTCGCCGTGGGCGCGTTCAAGGTCGTGATCGAGCTGGAGGTCGTACGGCATGACAACGACAAGAAAGTGAACCTGCTGTTCCTCGAGATGCGGAACATAATGGCTGCATTACTACAGTTTGTTCCTTTCCTAAGACCTCGTGCGTGACGGGGTCTGGCTCATGCGACTCGAACGTAGGCTTGAACAATTGCGCACCAACCGCGTCGGCGACGATTTCGACCGTCGACAGGCGCGAGGAGGGACAGTGTATAGGAGCCTCAAAAGGTCAGAAGCAACGAGGAGTACAACATCTCGAGAGCGTCAATACGTCATGCGTGTCCCGGGACCTTGTAACCACATTTGTTGAAGAATCCTGCAGCATCGTCGGGCGTAATTGAGTAGATCGCGTTCCACAGGAACGTGATCGCCTCGCCTCCGAGTCGGGAACCGTCGTCACCTCGGAGTGCATGGCAAAGTGCCTCGCCGTTCCGCCGAAAGTAAGCCTTGATGTCATCGAAGGCGAGCTCGACGGGATTATAGTCGGGCGAATAAGGGGGGAGGAACTCCACACGCATGCCCCTGCACTCGAAGTGAGTTATCGAACCTCGGTCGGCATACCGCATCAGTCAATGCGTACGGTACGCACCTCTCCTCGATCATCCCAACGATGAGGTCTGCCTTGTGCATACGGCAGCGGTCCATCACGACGACGGAGTTGGAGCCGGGAAACGGGTTCATGCGGTCCAGGAGGCCCGCTATGAAGTCGGCGAAGCGTGCAGTGGTGAACGGTCCTTCGACGACTTTGAGGTGGAGGACGCCGTCGAGGGACAACGCAGGAAGCGCCGAGAACCTGATTGAGGTTCTATCAGTTGGATCGCTGGCCGGACATCTTCTAGTTCACGAGACTCACACTTTGCCATGGACGACGAACGCCCTGCGGGTGGCCCGCTCTCCGCAGATCGCCCAAGCCTTCCCGCGGTAGGACGTCCGCCGGTCGCACGCGCTCTCGTCGACGAACACGAGCTGCTCAGAAGAGTACTTCTTCGTCATCTCGTACATGAACAGGGCACGCGCATGCACGCTGCGCTCGATCGCCCCGCGCGTCAGCTGCAATAGAGGTTGGTGAGCTGTGAGCTTAGTACGACCTGGACGATTGTGAACGCAGTCACCTTCTTCATGGTGAACCCGCTGCGCTGCAGTGCCCTCCACGCGGTGGCGAGTGAGCACCTCTTACCTGTTGCAGTCTCTAGCATCTCACGGAGCTCCTCAAGGTATCTGTCGTCCTGCTCGGTGCCAGCCGCATGTTCAAGTTGCAGGAACTGCATAAAATCAAATGGGTCAGGCGAAGCAAAGGCAATATCGGGAATACTCACCCTAACGTCATCCATAGTGAGCTGTCGCTTCCGACCACGCCGTCCGTTAGACACGTCCACTTCGCGTCGGACGGTGCCAGAGCTCCTCCAGAGGGCCAGGATCCGGAGTATCTGCCGGGTGCTAATGCCTGTGTAACGCGAAATGGTCTCCACATCGAGCATCTCCTGCTCGGACATGCGCACGACCGCCCATCGCAGGTCGTCAGAGATCGGCTCAGGCTTGCCACGACTCAGGGCCATAGTCGTGGGACGAGCAAGTTCAAGAGGAGAAATTGTGAGCTGAATGTGGCGGGTCTGCGCGCGCCGCGAGCGCGCCCCCGCTGCGCATCTCGCGGCTACACTCGGTAGCTCTCGGTTATGATCCTTGCCTTCATCCATCTCTACCCCGCTCATGCCCCAACCCAATACATAGTCTCTGTGCTCTTCGCTCTGGGTCTTTTTTTCCTGCCCTGACCTCCGATGCAGAGCAACACGCCGCCCGTATGGAGAAGCTCGTGCGCATCAATATTGCGAAGGTCTCGGGCTTTGACAGAGGTGACAGGACATGAGGTGCGCCGCCTTTCACTTGGACCTGCTGGCATTCAGGTGTATCCTTACCCATTCATCTCGGGGAGGATTGTTCTGAGACCCTCTCCAACCACCAGGACTGCTTCCGTGGCGAAACGAAGGAATTCGTAAGTCGTGTTCATGGTGCTCTGACACGCTGCACTAACCATGCGCTACAGTCGCCCGGGGAGATTACATCCATGGACCTAACCCGCAGTACGGCGCCGCGGTGCAGCTGACGTGTGGCCGCTGGTAACGAGAATGGCTCGTGCAGATGTCTCCCGAAGTGGTGTATACCGCGAGAAGCGCGGCTGTACGGCCCGCACTGGTGATGATCATGAATGATGAGTACCGCTGGAGACGGCAGAGACGCACCTTACTCTCTCCCGGCGTGTTGACAAAGTATGCCCGTCCGCACATCCCATCGGAGCAAGGTAGACTCACAAAATTTACAGTCACTAGTCACTCACAGGAACAGCAGTATGGCGAGCAGCAGCAGCAGGGTGCCCGCGATCCAGGATATCATCTTCCCCGCGCACCTGCGGCTACGGGCGGGGAACTGGGAGAACTACCGGCAGGCGGTGGAGATCGCGTGTCGGCTGCACGGGATCGAGAGCCACCTGGACACGAGCGCGTCGACGCCGCTGCCGGGGGAGGCGGAGGGGCGGGCGCGGTGGATGCGGGAGGACGAGGTGTGCAAGGCGATCATCGTGTTCAACGTGGAGAACTTTGCGGGACTGGAGATCAGCACGAAGGAGCGGTACGCGGGGGCGATCTGGCAGAGCCTGAGGATGCGGATGGTGCACGATACGGCCGAGCGGTGGTCCTAGACGTTGGTTGGGTGTAAGGGGGGGCATGAGGTGCCTTCCTGGGATGGCTACTATATTAGGGTGGTGTGCTGAGACGTGTATCGAATGCTGCGATCGGGGACAGGAATCAGGCTGACGAGCTGAGAGCAAGGCCGGTCGGCGTGTTTGTCAAACGACTGAGCAGACGACGCCGAGCAAACGGAGGACTGCCCGAGAGCGTAGCGCCCAGAAAGGCAGGCGCGTCCGATGACGTCGCTGCTACAGCAGCAGAGACGAGCTGTGCGTATAATACAGTTGACGCCTGACCTGCCCTCTCCGCCTCGTCTCTTCTCTGCGCCACCATGTCCTCCCGCTCGCAAGCATCAGCCGCCTCGACGGCAACACAGCAACACGCTTCTACCCACAATGGCTCCGCTCAACCTGCTGCGCCAAATCCAAACACAGTCGCAGCAGAGGGCACCCTCTACGTCTCCCAGCCATACCGCTCCTCCTCCAACAAGCTTCGCGCAATGGTCACCTTCGCCCCCCGCAAGTCCCACTTCGACATCTCCAACGAGCACAGCGGCTCAAACGAGTTCCGCGGCTTCTTCACTCTCTTCTGGATCTCCCTCTTCCTCTTTGCCGTCAGCACATATGTTCGCAGCATCGAGACAAATGGATACCCCCTCGACTTCGAGTTCGCGTCCATGTTCTCCCAGGACGCCATCACCCTCGCTATTTCTGACGCTATTCTCGTTCTCAACACCCTTCTCTGCGTGCCGTTCGCAAAGGCGATCGCAAAGGGTTGGATGCGCTACTATTACACCGGCCTCATCCTCCAGCACCTCTGGCAGTGCGCCGTTCTTGCCATTGCAATCACCTGGACCTTCAACCGGTGCGTTCCAGGTTTATTCTTCACGCGACAGCTCTTCTGACAGGTGCCTCAGCCAATGGCCATGGGTCCAGTCCGGCTTCCTCACCCTCCACACTTTGGTGAGCACCTCCTTCCCTACCTCCCTTCATCACCCGCTAAGCGCGGTACTGCCACCGCGGCCAGGTCATGATGATGAAGATGCACTCCTACCTCAGCACCAACGGCCAGCTCGCCGCCACCCACGAGCAGGCCGAGAAGGTCCTCGCCGAGCTCAAAGAGGCCACCGAGGCCGAGGGCGGCTGGGACGCCGCGCTGCGCAAGGCCGAGGAGGAGCTGATCAAGACCGAGGCGCCCATTCCCCAGGGCACGCCCGACGTCCCGAGCGACACGCCCGCGGGGAGCACCACATCGTACGTCGACGCCCGCACAGCCGTCACGCTCCGCCAGCGGCTCGCCGCGCGCGCTGCAGCGGGCGCGAAGGCGGACGGCTCGGCGCCCGCCGCGTCGGCGGTGAAGACGACCGGGACGCGCGTGCTCCCGCCGAGCGCGACGGCGATCCCGACGCACCCGCCCACCCCGTCCGAGGTCCTGACGCACCACCCGTCCGAGAAGATCGCGAGCCTCGCGAAGGCGCACGTCGAGCTCGAGCGCGAGCTGACGGGCCCGGTGGAGGGGCGCGTGCGGTGGCCGGCGAACGTGACGGTGCGGGACTTTGCGTGGTACCAGCTGACGCCGACGCTGGTGTACGAGCTCGAGTACCCGCGCACGGAGCGGATCCGGCCGCTGTACGTGTTCGAGAAGACGGCGGCGTTCTTCGGGACGTTCGCGCTGCTGTACACGATCGTGGAGACGTTCATCATCCCGCTCACGCCGACGAAGGAGCAGTCGTTTGCGCGGAGCTTGTTGGACCTCGCGATGCCGTTCATGATCTCGTATTTGCTGCTGTTTTATATCATCTTTGGTGAGTGCGGTGCGTGTGTTCGGCGCGGAGGCGGGTGATTGATAGTGTTTCCTTCGCAGAGTGCATATGCAACGCGTTCGCGGAGCTCAGCTAGTAAGTTGGCTTGGATGTTGCGAACGAACTCGAGGCTGATAGTCGCCCAGCTTCGCGGACAGGCAGTTTTACGATGACTGGGTGAGTTCATTCCTCCAACTGCGTTTTAGGTCATCGACTAACACCATCCCCGCAGTACGTTCACCCCACCCGATCCCACCGTATTCCCCTCATCTTGCCGCACGCGCCCACAGGTGGAATTCGACGTCCTGGGACGAGTTCTCGCGCAAGTGGAACCGGCCGGTGCACACCTTCCTGCTGCGGCACGTGTATGCGTCGACGATGAGCAGCTACAAGCTCACGCGCCAGAGCGCGATGTTCGTCACCTTCCTCCTCTCCGCCGCCGCGCACGAGCTCGTCATGGCCATCGTCACCAAGAAGATCAGGTGCGTCCGCTTGGGCTTGCCCGACGCTCCTATCCTGGGGTCGTTAGTAAGAGTGTGTGTGCTGACGTTTGTGTTCTTGCGACAGGTTCTACCTCTTCGCGCTTCAGGTGAGTTCAGCCTACGCTCGTTACGCGATCGCGCTGCGCCCCGACAGGGGCGGAGCCGAGACGCGCATGGCATGCGATTTCGTGAGCGGGAGATGCTGACGAGAGCCCGATCGCACACAGATCGCGCAGATCCCGCTCATCGCGATCGGCCGGATACCTGCGATCCGGCGGAACAAGCTCCTCGGGAATATCGTGTTCTGGCTCGGGCTCTACGCGGGCTTCCCGCTGCTGTGCGTCGCGTATTGCGCGTACTGAGCAGCCGCGCCGATACCGCAGGTGCCGAGGAAGGACTCTCCAGCGTACACAAGACGGATACCGACCAGAACCGGAGACCGCATATACGACACGGAACATCACACCTGGAGGAGGAGGAGGAAAGCAGGCATTTGGATACGACCACCCACGACCCCGACCACGTCTACGACTACGACTCGGAGGATCCCCATCTCATTCAGTCACACGGCTCGCAGTTGGTCCCGGTTTGCATATATGCGCATGGTTAGCGGTTCCTTGGCAGTAAGTAGCAAGTAGTTGGCATTCTCCCCGACATGCGCCGGGCGTGGCCCACGTCTCCCCGGGCCCGGCGCCCTGTACCGTATTGTCGTATAGCTTCGAGGCGCGGCTCAGTTCTAGTGCTGGGCGGCGTGCTCGGTTAATCGTAGATATCCCTCTGTTATTCCTTTCTTTCGTTGCTTGTGCAAGCGATTGTAGCCAGAACGCAGTCGTCGAACGCGTATGGAGAGGTGGCATGTGGCGTGCTCGGTTTTCTAACCGCTGCTTTTCAGCTGTCTTCGGAGAAATACATCTTTTGGACGGCGGTACGTACTCCAGTACACTCTGATCCGTAGGCCATGGTACTCAATAGGCGAAACAAGCGCAACAGGTCCCGCTCAATTGTCGCGTATTCAGCTGGCCATAGAAGAAGACTGACTCGAACCCAAGAGTCTGCTTCCGCGGACCCTCTTTAGGCGGGATGAGTAGTTCGGCTCCGATGTTCTCGGACCCTGGGACGGTGCTTGTACCAATCGCCCGTGCCTGAGTGAGTTGGGATCTGCGTTCCTGACCATACGCGTACGGGTAGCGGCTCGGTCTCATCCGGGTATACTCGTCGGTATAAAGGCCGCCGCTCGTCTACAGCTTGCGTGAATGAGAGTGCCCCGGAGACTAACTGGTGTTATATCCCAGACATCGTACAGGTGCGACCGTCGAGCGCAGAACGTCTTTTGACGATGTTGGCCAACTTGTCCGAGCTCCCCGTCGAGCTGCTCAACACCATCGGCCAGCATGCCCCAGCGCGAGACCTCCACTCGCTCCTGCTCGCCAACAAGCACCTCAACGAGGCGCTCACGCCCGCGCTCTACTCCGCCGTCACCATCGACAATTACGACGCCGCACGGAAGTACATCCGCACACTCGCCACCGACCCCGCCGACGTGTACGCGCGGCGCGACCTCGCCGCGCTCGTCCGCTCCCTGAACCTCAAGTTTGAATGGTACGGCATGCCGCAGGCGATCAGGGCGAAGCTCGCGCGCCGCCTCGCGCGCGCCTTCGCGCGCACGACGCACCTCCAGCACCTCGTCTTCCGCGGGACCTACGTCTCCACGCCGCGCGTCT
The DNA here is from genome assembly GCA_022385765.1 of Trametes cingulata. Classification (NCBI taxonomy): domain Eukaryota; kingdom Fungi; phylum Basidiomycota; class Agaricomycetes; order Polyporales; family Polyporaceae; genus Trametes; species Trametes cingulata. Next base: position 164,653 of record MU277988.1, read on the forward strand.
GGGCCGCGCTCGTGCGCGCCGCCGCGCCCACTCTCCGTTCTCTCGACGCCGACCTGGACATGCCGCGGTGGTGGCCGGACGGGAGCACCGCGGACGTGCTGGAGGGGCCGCCGTTCCCGCAGCTCAGCGCGCTCACGCTGTACGTGTCGGACGACCTCCCGCGGGAGTGGCTCGGGCTGCTCGAGCACGTCCTCACGAGCCGCGCGGCGCATTTGCGCGCGCTGAAGGTGCCGTTCTGGGAGGGCCCGCTCACGCTGCCGCTTCTCCGAAAGTCGCCCGCGTGGTCCGCCCTGCGGACGCTCGAGATTGGGGGGTCGTCCCTCGTCGACCTGGCCGCCCTCCCGCCCGCGCCGAATCTCCGCTCGCTCACCCTGAACTACACCGGCGAAGAGGCCGCGGCCCTGGGCAGCACGGTGATCCCGCACGACCTGTACCCGCACCTCGAGGTGCTCGCTTGCCCGTACCAGCTCCTCCCGGCGTTCTTCCCCGCGGACGTGCCTAGGTACCGCCCAGTGCACACCGTGCGGCTCGACCGGGCAGCCTACGATGAGGACGGCGGCGGGTACGGCGACTTCGCGCAGGGTGAGCAGCCGGAGTGGGAGGACGTGCGGGAGGCGCTGAGCTGTCTGCCGCGCTCGGCGGGCCCGGTGCGGGACCTGAGCTTCTTCCTCGACTGGTTCGACGCGGAGACGTTCGGCGCGGAGCTGGCGGAGTACGTTGGCTCGCTCGAGCGGCTGCTCATCGTGCTGTACCAGGACCCGGGGAACGTAGGTATTTAGCGCATTCATGGGATGCATGCAGGCTGACTGTATCGCTCCTCGCAACTAGGAACCCCACCTGGCGACCCTCGGCGAGACGCTGTTCGCGCACACGCCGAGGCTGCACACGTTCCTCCTCTCGGACGCGCCGTACAAGTTCAGCGACTCCAGCACCGCGTTCTTCTTCGCGTGGGACCGGAAGAAGCAGCTCCGGTGGCTGGAGGAGTGGGGGAAACATACTGGCGCGCTGAGGAAGGTCGCGTTCACGACCGAGTTCGTGTGGAGGAAGACTGCGGACGGGTGGACTGCGCCGGAGAGAAAGGACGAGGACAGTAGCGACGAGGAGGATGATGAGGATGAGAATGAAGATAGCGAAGAGGAGAGCGAAGGCAGCGTTGCGGCGGCGGAAGAGCAGAAAGACACGGCGAGCCTCACTAGCAGCCGCTCGCAGGACTCTTCTGACGAGGACCGAGCGGGGGACGAAGACGATGAAGACGATGATGAGGAAGACGACAATGATGATGACAACGAGGTCGATGAAGAGGATGGACACTCTGAAGACGGCGACGACCATGAGGATGTAGCAGATGCGAATGCTGAGCACAATTACCGGGAGGAGGACAGCGATGGTGACAGTGATGATGAGGACGAGGAATAGGGTCATCATGACCGTCCCAGTTTACGGAGTGTTGGAAGAGCCGCAGCGCTCCCAGGGAACAGTGGCATAGCGGATCACAGACGATAGGCAGAGCACTGCGATTACATTACCCAGTCACAATTGTGCAGTACGATACAAGTGAATAAGTCCCAGGTCAGACGAGTAGTACTTGATGGCTCTACAGATGACGGCCCAAGTGATCTCAGATCGGAGGCTCATACACCGGCCTCGGTGGCGTCAAGCACTCCAGCTGGAGCCTGACATGGACAACCAGCAGCAAGAGAAGCACGCAAGCCGACCCCAGCGACATCATATACACCCTCATCAGCCACCTCCACTTCTCGTCCACGTCCTTCCAAATCTCCAAGTCGCGCTCGAGAAGCATCTTCCAGACCTCCGCCGCGGTCCACTGCTCGTGCTCGAGCTCCGCGAAGCGGACGTGGTCGCTGCGCACGTTGAGCAGGATGAGCGCCTTGCACAGCTCGTCGTCCGCCCTCCACCTCTCTCGCTCCTCCTTCGAGTTGTCGGCGGGGAGCGCGTACGGGCACCCGGCGGGTTTCAGATGGGCGAGAGGGAGACCCTTGACGCGAAATACTGTCTCGATGGCGAGCTTGAACTCGAGCCAGTTGGTGGGCCCGAGATGCAGGTGCACGGGTAGGAAAAGCTCGGTGCTGGGGGCGGACGGAGTGATGCTCGGATAGAGCGGGTGGCTGGTGGCCCTGTTGAGGTATCCTTGGTTGGTGTTGGTGTTCAGCATCTCCGCCGTGCGTTAGTAAGGATGCGTCAGCGCTTACGACGTGGGAGGGAGAGGGAAATTGAGCAGCGACGCTTACGGGAGGGTGGGAGACCGGCTTTGGCGCGGTGAGTTGAACAATGGGCGCGGGACTGCGCGGGAGTGATGTGGGCCCGGGTTCTGTACTCAGCGAGAGTCGGGGAATACGCCTTTTAGACGTCTCCAACGATTATCGACCTGAAGAAAGGCGATTCTGGCCGTCATGCATTCATGCATTCATGGTGCTTCGTGAAAGCGGCTTTCCAACCACACGGTCCACACCATAAAGGCCCTTACGCGATCACGTGCACCTCCTACGCGTGACGAGGGACTCATTCCCGTCTACGTTTTCGAGCACCGAGTAACCCCATGGAGTCTATACCTGGATTATAGGAATCGATAGCTCACACGACAGTGGGGAAAACTCCGCCATTACCGACTGCGCGCACTCACCGGCTTCTCCTAGGGTCGTATGGAAGTCGCAGAGGTGCACATAGACCATTTGGCGACCCTCGGCAAGACGCTGTTCGCGCACACGGCGAGGCTGCACACGTTCCTCCTCCCGGACGCGCCGTACAAGTTTAACGACTCCAGCACCGCGTTCTTCTTCGCGTGGGACCGGAAGAAGCAGCTCGCGTGGCTGGAGGAGTGGGAGAAGCATGCTGGCGCGCCGAGGAAGGTCGCGTTCACGACCGAGTTCGTGTGGAGGAAGACCGCGGATGGGTGGGCGGCACCGGAGAGAAGGGACGAGGACAGCTGCGATGAGGACGATGAGGACAAGGACGAAGAGTCGGACGAAGAGAGCGAAGGGAGCGTGGTGGCGGCAGGCGAAGAACGCGGGGAAGCAGCTCGCTCTGTTCCCAATGCGTCGGAAGATTCCACTGAGGAGGAGCAAGGAGAAGACGAAGACGGAGACGGAGACGAGGACGAAGAAGACGGGGACGAAGAAGGCGAAGATGAAGGAGGTGGTGACGATGCAAAAGCGAGCAGTCGACGAATGCGACGAGGGCAGCGGAGCCGGCGGTGACGACGACGAGAGCACCGGAGCCGGTGAGGAGAGCGATGGTAGCGGTGAGGAATTAGCATGAATGAGCCGTGAGTAGTCTCGACACACGCCGAGTGCTGTTAGAGCAGCCGCACCGCATCTGACGGCGACAAATAGATTGCAGCCGGTCTGCAGGAGCAACCCTGCAGATACGTATACAACAAGAAGTAGTAGCTGTGCTCAAGAACGCCATCCGAGTGAGGGCCAACCACGTGGAGACTGGTGCGACGGGGGTCAGCAGATACTGTACGGTACTCACAGATAAGCCAACCCTCTGGGTTGAAGGGGCAAAATCTTCCCGTGAGCCCAAGATGGTCCGGTTTCATGCATGCACGCCGCCTAGTCATTGAGGCCTGAGGAGCAACGTTACAGTTAACAGCAAGTCGCAGAGCAAGCGCAGGGGCGTTGGCAAGGCCGTGGTCAGCAGCTGCTGTGAATTGCCAATCGGGGCCCCACTCATGTTGTCGCGGGCCGGTGCGTGGCCGGAGCCGATCCCTCGAGCGGGCCTTGCTGTGGAAGCCGGCCAAGTAGCTGGGTTACCGGGGAATGGTTGTCGCACGAGCGATGTCGATGGGAGAAAGGGGCGCGGGAGCTCGAGGACGATGACGCTGGACGCGTCTGGGCGCCGGTGGGGAGAGCGATACGATGCTTCTCTACATGGTGTATACAGTAGTAATCTACTTTGATTAGTGTCCGCCATGCTGTCGGTGTGGACGCCGCACGCTCTTACGGGATCCCGAAGTTCGAACGTGGAGCTGCGAAGGCCCGGGATGCGACTAGTACTCAGACTCTGGGCAGTGACGTACAGCCGCTGCAAGTGTCTTTCGCGTACTGTACGTCGTCGACGCCGTCGCAGAACGTGAACGTTAACTCTGAAGTGCTGCGTCGGTCGAGCGAAGCCTCGCAGCTGCCCAGCCAAGCTCAGCCCCGGGCCACATGCACGTACGCCTCCGAGTCCTCGCCATCCGCGCCGACCGCTGCGATGGCTGGGGCATTGATAACGCTCCCCACAGCCAAGCCGCCGTCTCCTCGGGCAGCCATGGCTCAGATGGATCCGCGAACGCCCTCTCGCACGCTCGCCCGTCCAATCCGACCCCACCTCGTGCCCCCCCAGTCCCAACATCATCCACAGCCGAGTCCCCTCCTCTCGCGCCGTGCCAGAGCCCTTTGAGGAGCCCGTCCTCGAGTACCCGGACGTTGGCTCTCCTCTCCTCCTCGCGAACGTCCATGCTCAGGAAATGGAAGATTACGTGCGCTGCAGACGAGGCCCGCTCGAGCTGCCGAATCGCGTACTTAGCCCTCGCCCTCTCACCGTGCTCATGAGCCCCTCGCCCCACCATCCCTGCCCCCACCCTCGCACCCCGCCCCTTCGCCATGGACACCATAGACTGGGATAACGCCTTCGATTCCGTCTTCGGCATTCCAGACTCACCCCTCCTGTCCAACGCAGTCGAGTACGACAAGCTCTTCTTCCAACCGACCGACGGACAGACGCAACCGCGATATTATCGTGACCCGCCTCCGCAGGTGCTCACGCCTCCCGTGAGTATTGCCCCCGAAACTAAGTGATATATGTCAGCTTCATTCACCCTTTCCACATTTAGGCGTCAGAAAGCGGCTCCGTCTCCGGAGGCGAGGACACCGCTCCAGAGAGCGACGCGCAGGAGAGCACGGTCGTCTCGGTCTCGACGACCTTCCACCCCTCTGCCGGCCTCCTGCCCATCTCCCCCGACCTCGTGCTGGTCTCGTCCGACGACGTCCACTTCTACGCGCACACGACGCAGGTCCTCGCCGCCTCCGCCAACCACTTCGACAACATCGTCCCCCCTCAGGCTGATCAGGTCCGCGTCGCGCCCGACAAAACCGGAGACGGCCGCAACAACAACATCCTCGCGCGCGTCGCGGACGCCGCCGCCGTCCTCAACGTCGTCCTGCACTGCGTGTACGGCCTGTCGTGCGCGCAGTACAAGCCCGCGCTCGGCACGCTCGTCGCCGCCGTCGACGCCATGCCCGCGTACGGCCTCTCTCCCGAGCACTTCGTCTCCCCCTCGACGCCGCTGTATGCCCTCATCCTCGCGCAGGCCCCCGTGCAGCCGCTCACCACGTACGCGCTCGCGGCGCGGCACGACCTCCACGCGCTCGCGCAGGCGGTCTCGAGCCACCTGCTCGCGTTCCCCGTCCACGCGATCCCGGACGACGTCGCGCGCCAGATCGGCGCGCGCTACCTGCAGCGGCTGTACGCACTGCACGCGGCGCGCGTGCGCACGCTCAAGGAGCTGCTCCCGCCCGCGCCGCACCCGCACCCGCCCACCGCGGCGTGCGACTTCGCCGCGCAGCGGAAGCTCACGCGCGCGTGGACGCTCGCGGCCGCGTACCTCGCGTGGGAGGCGCATCCCGGTATGTCCCCGTGCGCATGTCGGGGCTCGGAGGACGTGGTGCGCTGACGGCTGACGGGGCGCTCATTTGCTCTTTCCCTCTCCTTGCAGACGTCTCCCCAAGCGCGATAGAGAGCGCTCTCGCGCCGCTCGCGGATCATCTCCCGTGCGAGCTGTGCAAGCAGAGTCTCGCGGCGCGGATCCGGCAGCTCCTGGTCCAGTGGTCGTTCGTCAAGGTCGGTGGACTGAATTCGTGGAAGAGGAGAAGCGGGCTGCTGATGCCACCTCCTTCCTTGCAGCGGACGATCTGACCCTGCACCTGCGCGACGGTACGGCGCAGTGTGCAATTGGCCGACCATTGGGTGGAGTCCGAGGACGGCGCCGTATCGCCCCGGGTAATACCCACTACTTACATCCATGTGACCGTGTCTGGTCGCATTAATAGGAGTGACTCCCGCGCGATACCCGACGGTCCCACAGATCGAATAACCGCACCCCCATGCATGCATGCATGCTGAGCTACACCGATCCCCAGATATAAGCACATCCTGAACAGACGCCGAGCGCGCCGGCCGCTGCGCCTCGTTAGATTTCGTGCACAAGCACCTCTCCGGGCCTTCATGCTGATCGATCTATAGATTTTTGTCTCACGCGTGCTATTCGTGCTCTACTGCGAAGGTTACAGTCTCTCTTCCGGCTCCGGGACATGTACTATACAGGTAAGGAACATTGTCCATCGCAGATGCACATCGTGTTCATGTTCAGCTGCCACCTGCAGCTAGCCTCATGACCGCCCGCCGCGCAGATAGCGACCCCAAGCAGCCGCCACCACCGCCGCCGCCCCCAGCAGCGCGACCGCCGCAGTACACCCGCCCCACCCGCCCCAGCCCACCCACGGCGCCTGCTCCGGCTGGCTGCCCGCGAACTGCTCCTCCGCCGCCCTCCAGAACGCCGCCGCCCCGACCTGCCACACCGCGCCCGGCCCGCTGCCCAGCTGCTCCTCCGCGTCCTCGATGTTGCACAGGATGACCGCGCGGCATGCGTCCTCCTCGGCCTCCCACCGCGCGTGCGCCGCCGGGTGCTCCTCCGCGCACCACGGGTTCTCGTGCCGCACGAGGTGCTCCTCGAGCCCGTAGCGCAGGCACGTCAGCTCCACCGCCGCCTTGTACCGCGGCCAGTTCCCCGCGCGCAGCTGTAGGTGTTTCGGGAAGATGAAGTCTGGGTGCGCCAGCCTGAGCGTCGACAGGTGGTCCATGTTCGCTGCGGGTGTCCGGAGATGAGGACGTTCGGTTGAGGAGGGGGCGCGCATCTCTCACCTGCAGCTGGGCGTGTGCAGGGTCGCTCAGCCTCGCAAGTCTGGCGATTGGGGGCAGACGAGTGGTCGGAGAGCCGGCCTGCTGTCTGCGGTGGACTTTGCCGTATATATACAGTCTTCTGCGAGAGCACCGCGATCCACACCTGAAGCCGACTTCTCTGCTGCTCTTGGCGATGTGAGCGCATGAGTCCAGGGAACGAGCGCAGGCGAGCCTGCATTCGATCCCTGAGCAGTCTTCTCTGAGTCGATGCCTCTTCACCGGCTGCAGCATATGTATCTTATGGGTTGTGGCAATCCTAGCTCCGATCTGCACCCTGTTCGAAGGCTCGCATCCCAGCAGTCTCCGTAGCTGATCGTATGTGCGGGTGCGGATGGCAGTGAATTTCGATGAACACTGGGAGCAGCTCGCGACATCAATAGCATACATATCTCTGTCCCAGCGTCGAGCGAGGAAAGCTTGCTCGTGCGCTGAAACCGTTCTGCGAACGCACTGGCTACACGCGTCTGAGTTATTGCCGGGTGCGGCCCCCGCTTTCCTAGATCCGAAGATGGTTCACGGGCTCCGCTGGCTTCACGTACGCTGTCCGAAGCCAGAACACGTACAGCAGCGGGGGCACGCACGCCGGCCTCATCAATTGAACGACATACAAAGCCTCAGGCCTCAGGCCTCAGGAGCCATAGCCACTTTGCCAGCACCTGAGACTCTTCCTGGACTTCCAGAGTTCGAGCGAACGCGATCACGTGCATAAAAGAAACGCGTCGCGGCACGTCGGTGATGCGAAAGGGACATGATGCATGAGACATTGAAGTGAAATGAACAGCTCACAGACTGATGTAGAATGCAACTGAGCCCTCAATAACCGAAAACCGTTTCTCCGTCCCTGAAGCCCATCTTCTCGAGGCCCGGGAGCGCGGCCTTGTCGATGAGACCAGGAGGCCCGCACAGGAAGGCCGCCACGTTGTCGCCCGCTGGGTAGAAGTGCTCCTCCCTGCGAGCAAGCGGGTAAGCTACATGACCTTCCGCTCACGATGGCGCGAGCCTCACATGAAATTTTGGTTCAAGCGACCCTCCGAGCACTGCAGAGCTAAGCGTGAGAGTTGGGCCTCATTCAGACAGCCAGATCCACGTACCTTGAAGTCGGGTTTGTCCTTTGGTGCATGTCCGATGACATGACAGAGCTTGAACCTGTCGGAGTATTCCTCTGCGTACCTCTGAAGCTCCTCCCGCATGAGGATGTCATCGTAGCTCTTGTTGCTGCAATGGTGTAAGTATGAGTGAAGCTCGTCCTTCTGCCATCCTCACGCACCTGTCGATGAGCGAGACCACCGTCTTGTCCGACGTATCACTCAGGATGGCGTGGATGAGCTGCCAGTGTGGAGTTAGTCCACTGCCACCTGCGACGAGGTTGATCTACGCAAAAATGCTCAGTAATATGCCCGAAGCACGTCTTCTACTACGTCACCTTGTCGAAGTGGTACTCCTTTCCATCGATATCGAATTCTCCGTGACCTTTGTAAGTGATTCCTCCCGTCGGCCCGCGGATGTCGATCTCTTCCCCTGTTCGCCGGGGTGTGATGAGTTGCGTGCAAGGGCAGCGATAGAAGGTTGCCTACCTTCCTCCATACAGTCCAGGTAGTTCGAGATCGTCCCTCCAGGCGGGAACGGTCCGTCGTCGGTGGGCAAGTACGTCTTGACCAACAGGTCGAACGTGCCATCCTCCTCGCTTGCGAGCACCGGACGAACGGGGGTGTAGCTCCGTAGGACGGCCTGGTCCTTGAAGTGGACCGAGATCTGGATGTGCCGTCCGATGGGCAGACCGAGGATGCCATGCTTACCATCCTTTTGGCGCGGTAGCTCGAATGTGTACAGCCTACCAAGCGCGTCTGAGCCAGGCAAAGGGACACAATCGGCGCTGCCGACGCACCTTGTGTCCGGCGAGACCTCCGTCCGCTTCACGAGCTTGGCTTGCGTGAACAAGTCGGGCTGGAGCGCCAGCCCCTTGCGCTCGGCTTTCACCTTGGCCAATTCTTTTGCCGCCCGCACTGCGTCTTCCTCCATCGCCTTGATGCCTTCTTCCGAGAGCATGCCGATGAGGCATTCATCGCGCTTGCCGTTGGCATCTGCACAAGGGTGCTCAGTGTTTCAATCGTACGTTCTATGTCCAACACTCAAGGACACTCACAGTTGTCGTGAATGCCCTTGTACTGACAGGGAGCGCAGGTCAGATGTGCTATGACGCCCACGCCAGGGTGCTCGAGACGCACCTCATTTGTTACATCGACCGTAGCCTTTCCGGCATAGGTCAAGAGTGCGTTCGCTCCTCCTGGGTGCCACGCTAAGACTGAAGTGACGTCGTAGACCTTGTTGTCTAGGATGAGCCATGCATCGTCCTAATGTTCTCATAAGTCAGATGGACAGCCTTCGGAACGGCGCCCGAACGCATACCTTCGTGTTGTGCTTCGCGATCTCCTCCAGCGAGAAGACCTTCGTGTCTCCCTTTGAGTCCTGTTTCTTGCCGTCTACGTCCTTGGGAGGCTGCATCCACCCGCCGTCTCCGTTTCCAGGAGCGACCGGGTGTTGGAACTGGATAGCAGGCAACCCAGTCTTCTCGTCTTGTATGATTCTCGGTCGGACGCGGTACCACGCATTGCTGAGGACATCGTCAGTCTCAGAATGTGTGATCGCGGGCCTTCTTGTGAATGCCTCTCACTTCATCATGCCCTGGCGACAGCAAGACATTATAAGCAGCTCCCGTACAACAAGGGCGTACGCACCATCAAGTTCCTACGAGTCAACGGCGCCATGGATGAATTGCATCAGCATACTGAGAGCCCTAGGGGCAAGCCTGCGTACCACGAGATATGCTCAGGCTGATAGTTCTTTCTGCCATCCTGAGCGCGCACGATGATCTCGTACGCGCTCGCGAGCTCCTGCAGCTTCACCTCGCACGACCTGGGTTAACGCCTTGATGAGTACTCACGGGCGGCAGCAGCAATTTACAACGTACCAGAAAATCCAAGCCCAGTATTTCTCGCCATGTCTGCAAGATTGTCAGACAGCGAGCATTATCCGAAAGGCAAAATAGTACCGCAAAGGAGAGTCTGTGAAGCGACGGAAGCAGTACTTCCATGTCTTCCCTCCGTCGAGACTCAGTTCGACTCGTTCGACACGATCGCCGCCGCCGTTAAACGCGTACCCTTCAACGAGGTACGTCTCGTCAAGGCATCCCTCGCGGTTAAGCGGGATGCACTCGTCATGCGCGGGCTTCACGATCACCGATTGCAACGACTATACAACAGTTCAGCTAGGGTCAAGGTCTGTCTCGACAAGAGCGCACTTGTTCCCAGCACGCGGTGCTCTCGTGATGGAAGAAGGCAGTAGCGTAGGGGTGATCACGAGAGTCGATGAATGTCGGGACTACTCTGTTGTCCCAGATATCTGAAGTACTTCGTAGTGAGCGTGCAGTCCTCAATAATCTCGGTTCATGGTCGCTCACGGTAGTGAGAACGGTTCGGCTCCTTCGTCACCCAGAGCTGGTGTGCCGCATCAGACACGGAAGCGTGCTGTATGCGCCCGTGCTCTCACCTTCTTCAGCCACTTCACTTGTCGACCGCCTACCTGGCCTGGGATGATGGTCCGCAATGGCTGTGATCAGGTCGTTGAGTGCCAAGCTGCACGAAAAGACACAAGGGCATGGTGTACATAGCCATGGTCAGGATGCAGGACGCGTCCGTTCATGCCGAAGACGAGAATGATGTCGTTCGCAGGATTCATTGCGTGCATAAGCGGGATGGATGTCGCGTACGGTCCTTCCGAGGGCTCGTCGGCGCCTTCAAAGTTGAGGTACCTGTGGAGTTGTGGGTTGAACGTGAAGTCAATCATCTGCAGGGTATGTATGACTTGCCATCGCTCTTCGTCCGGCTGGTCCTGTAGGCCGCAGGCAAGGAGAATGTCGCGAACGAGCACTCCTCGCCACAAACACGTCGACATGCTTGCAGCGGACCAGTTGAAGGCCGAGGTCTTTTTGATCATGTTCAGCTCCTTGCGGCGATCTGCAGCGTTCACAGGATGAGTATCGATATGGGTGATCGCTAAAAGTATGGAGATGCGTACTCCCGTCGCATCCAAACGTCGCAAGGATCTCTATTATCTTGAATTCACCGGAGGCGAGCTCATCCATCGACCACTCCTTCGGTTTCGCGATGAGTTCGGGAGGATCTGCATAGACGGAGAGTGTATGTGTCTCCCATGTCAGCTGCGGGACGGACCCATGGCTTCGAACATAGTGGAGTCTGGCAGGGCAAAGTGAGATGCTTTCCAAGCATGCTGGAGATCTGGACCTACTTCGTAGGGGTGACCATCCCCGCGTCAAATAGACTCGTCAGGTCGGCCTCTGCATTGAAGGGGTGCTTCCCTGTCAGACGCAGGAGCTCAGAGGACCGCGGTATCCAAGAGTCGGGCGTGCTCCTGAGATGATGTGAGCGGAGACAGAGCATGCCCACGGGCGGGAAGACGTACTGGTCGTCGATGCTGAGACGGCTCTCGAGCTGTTGAAGGGCGTTGACATCCAGGAGCTTAAGCTCCCCTTTGGGTAGACCGGGATTGTTCTTGAAGGACGCGATCGTCTCCATCTCCGCGAGAAGTTTGTCGAGGAAGCGACGCTGCTCGTCAGTGAGCTCCGGCTCGTGCGGCTCGACCTGCGTCTGTGTGTCTGTCTTGTAGCTTTTACTCTCGTTGTCGTCAGAAGAAGCCATTCCCGAGGAGACGGAGGAGGCAGAGGTCGACGGTGAAGGGCTCTTCTTGTCCTGCTTCTTGTTCGGCCAGGGCTGGTCCTTGATCTCGTTCTCGGCGACAGGGAGCACGTAACGCGCGAAGGCATGGTTCTATCGATACTGTCAGTAGCGGTCGTTCGCCAAGCAAAGTATTTGCACCCTGGGATATAGTATCTTGTAACTGGGAGAATATGAGCGCCAATTCACTCCAGATACGCCCGACGTACTTTGCAGACGCTTTCTTGACGTCCCGAACGGTGGCAACTGCGTCGTCCCTCGCCAGTTTCTCGCGCCAATCTGCTGTCTCTTCCTCCTTGACTCCATGGCTTTTAGGCGCAGGCGTGCTGTCCTCGTCCATCTCCTCCATTCCATACGTACCTGCGCGACGCTTCGGCTCGCCACCATCTTGCTCGACGAGACCGCCTGGCCTGTGCCTGTCCAGACGATTGGATCCGAGGGCTTTGCGCGCAGTCTCGTATGTCGCTGTGTCCGCTAGCTGTACGCCATGAGCCTTAGGCCAGGGCGGTGTTAGCGTCTCTTTCGTCCAAGCAGGCATAGTCAACGCAGAGACTCGACGTCAAGCTTGAAGGTGCGGAGTAGTGTAGAGAAGATATACAGCACTCTATTCCCATGGCGAGAGGTGGCTTGTTATAAGGCAGCTCAAGAGGTCGAGGCATCTTGTGGACGTTGTGAAGAAGGAAGAAGGAATGACGCACTTGTGGAAGAACTCTTCGGTTCTGCTGAATGCGGGAAGAGAACTTCCTCATCTGGCTGCTGGACCTACGCCATCGCCGTCTGTACTCCAAGTCACAGCGATGTCAGCGAGGGACCCGTTGCTGTCTCTTCACACAGACTTCGCGAAGATGTCGCGGTGACAGAGAACTCCGAGTCCAGGAGAGACGATTAGATCAACTGGCCACCTGGGAGGTCTCGCCCTGAGCACCGTCGGCGCCGAGTGACCTTGCTAGGTGATGCGCGCAGGACGTGTGCCAAATCAGCCATCATACCGGTGGCGTAGGACATGCATCCTAAAAGGCAGCTAGCTCTCGATCGCGACCTGTAAGCAAGTACTGGCCGTATGCATATGGGGAGTCGCGAAGTGACGGGCGTCTGTACGAGGTTCGCGCTTGGCGTGGCCCAAGGTATGAACGCGATCACGTGGATACATACAGTCCAAGCATGCGCCCGCCGCGTCCGAGACGCGTCAAGCTCCACCTCCCTCGGAATCCCCATCTCGGATCAGTGCAAGCCGGATGCTATCCGATGACGGTCACTCATGCAATCAAGGGCTTCAAAAAGTACCGTACTGTGTATCTCTCTTGGAATTGTAGGTGCACTGGTGGGCGAGAGCACTGGCACCAAGTCGGCGATGTCGAAGGAAGTAACCACGATGATCGCCATGGGCGACTTGGATGGCATCCTTCTGGTGAGTAAGCACTTCCAGCGAAGACCGTCTCTTACAGTAAAGCTTGCAAGGTCGCGTTCTATCAGAAGAGTCATATACATTATGTACAACATGAATGGAGTGAGTTAGGCGCCACTACTAGTATCGTCGGGGCGTGAACCTCATGTCAGACATAATAGTAACATGTAGCCAAATTAGCCCGACAAGCAGCACAAGGAGCGTCCTCTCCAGCCCCGTCAGCGGCCGCACCCGCCCAGTGAGCACCTGCCAGCAAGCCCTCTTCTTCGTGTGCATCTTCACGAGCTGCTCCCAAACAACGCTCGCGGGCGTGCTTGCACCCGCCGGAATGCGGTACCCGGGAAAGTTTCTGATGTTCAGAGTGATGATCGCCTTGCACAGCTCGTCGTTGCGCTGCCAATCCTCGCGCTCGTTCAGCTCCTCCTGGGGGATGGGGCAGCCGCGGAACGGCGGGGGCCAGACCTTGTCATGGTGGAGGTTCTGGGCGACACCATGCAAGGTGCAGATCGTCTCGATGGCGTGGCGAAACTCCGCCCAGTTCGTCGGACCTAGCCGAAGATGAGGCGGGAGGAAGAGCGCGGGGATGTCGATGTTTTGGTCCATGGCGCAAGGCTGCTGGAGGGAGCGAGTGGCGTTAGGTGGCACTCCTATGCTGCAAGCATACATGGGTACTCACTCAGAGATCGGGGCAAGAATCGGGGTATGGGTCTCTGGTGTACGCCCCGGTCATCCACTTATACTCTGCTGCTTAGCCGATATGCACAAGGTCTTGACCAATAACAGTACAAAGGCTGATTACTCCTTGCCGCCTTGTACTGATACATCGTTTGCCAACTGCGCTCGCGCTTGTTCGAGCTCCTGAATCACCGGCGTCAGAAGCCACCGCAGGAAGGACCGCAACAAGGGATCGATTACTGTGTGCCATCCCAGAAGCCCCAACAACATCGACTTCATCAGCATCGCCCATACTCATGACCACCTCTCCGCCCAGACGCTGCATCTGCGTCTCTTGTGCAGGTCCACGAGCTTCTCCAGCAGTCCACCGCGCACATGTGCTGCTTCAGGTTCAGCCGCCCCATGTTGCGGGTGTTAAGCGTGATGAGCGCCATGCACAGCTCGTCCTCCTTGACCCACGCTTCTTTGCCCTGGTTGTACGGCCCCGTCGGGCAATGCTGCAACCCCTTAGCGCGTAGACGCCCTCGATCGCGTTCTTGTAGTCCGGCAACGACGAGCGGTTGCGGAGTCGTTGGGTGTCGGGGAGCATTATTCCATCCAGGGGTAAGGCGAGATAAGGACACGGTCGACGTCTCTACCCGGCAGTGGCGGCAGAGAGACTCGATTGCGCGAAGCTCATCCCGAGCTCCTTGTATCGGGAGGGCCTCCCTCGAAGCTGTCCAAGCATGGGAGGCATACAATACGACGCTCATGTTCGAACCCCCTCCAGGATCTAGTTGCTGCACCTCTCGCCTGTGACACACCAGGGGTGCACCGTCAGTCGACACAGCAAGGCCTTTGAGATAGCACGAAGGAGTACTTACGACTCGGTAGTCCCGACCTCCTGGCTATACTGTCGCTCGCTCGGGGCAGAGGTACGCTGGGGAGTCCCGGCGCGCCGACTCGGTCCAGCGCTGAAGGTCGCGAGCCCAAGTCGACCGATGGTGTTTTGGGGACTCTGCCAGCGGAACGACTCTAAATGGCCCAAACGGGTGGATGCAAAGTCAGATCGGAGCACTGAAGAAAACCAAGGTGAGTATCACTCGGACTTACAAATGACGAAGGAGGTTCGCGCTCCTGGTGAAGCACTGGCAGTAGATCACTACGCTCTTCATGCTATGAGGGCATAATACATGACAAAGATGCAACTCAGAACTACAGCTCTTTTACAGTGCTGCATTGTGAGTGAGAACAGAATGAGCGTTCCATCGCTTCCAGCGCGAAGGGAGACAGTGGTGGTCCTCCGCGGTAAAGGTTATGTAGACGCCCGGAACATACGCCACAAAGCCTCGAACAAGTACGAACAAGCGCCGAGGGGTTTGTTTCGTCCTGTGAGTGTCCTGTCACCAAACTCTTCTAGGGCTTGCCATCATCGATATCCTCCGAGCGCGCATGGCTGCAATACTCCTTGCACGTCCTGATAAGTGTAGCGAAAGGGTAGGCAGAAGCGGTCAGGATGTGTGGCGTGCGGATCTTCGTCTTACCCCGCTTAAGGACCTCGAACAATTGCCGTTCGCCACGTGCTGAACGTTCAACGTTTTGGCCGCGCACATCAATTACGGTGCTGCCGACTCCGACCCATTGTCTGTGTTCGTTCAAGAGGTTGAGAAGGCTATCGGTGTGGATGTTGACGCCACCTTCAACCTTCGTCTTGACCACCAAAACCTCGCCAGAATCTGAACGACAGCCATCATGTTCGGTCTCCAGCTTCAACCTCAGACACTCCCTACAGATCGTTCCTTCCTAGGCCTCGCCGAGGAGTTACAAGTCCTCATTCTCCTCGATCTGGATGCCGCCGACATCCATGCATGCACTAAGGTGATTACTCCACTGCACTTGTCGTCATAATCCAGCAGCAGGCTTACGCCCGACCTACAGGCATGCCGTGCGCTTGCCGACGTCGTCAACCGTACGCCGGCCGTGAAGTACAAGCTGGAGCTCGGCCTCGCAGGCATGATCGACGGACCTCCCGGGGAAACGCCCGTGGGCAAGCGTCTCGAACAGCTGCGCGCGTACCAGGACACCTGGCGCAAGAACGACATCCCTGTCCAGCTAGCCTTCGTCCCTCGCGACGGCGGCAGATGCTACATAGAACTCTTGAGGCCGGCGTCCATCTTCTCCGGCATCACGGAGGAGGCAAAGAACATTAACCACTTTGACGAACTGCCGGAAGCGGATCCACATAGCTACTGGTGCGCTGTGGACCACGCACAGGACCTCGTTATTGTCACCCAGCTGGAGCTCGGCGAGTGCGTGCATACTACTGGGGCGAGCCCCATCGCACGTTGACAACGCTGATAACGATCATGCAAGGATACCGCAAATGTTCATCTTGTCGCTCTCTCAGGGTGGCGCGTTCCATCCGCTTGCCGCTCAGCCGCATATCCAGGGCCAGACTGAACTTGGGATCTCCCTCGACCCTACTGAGAGGGTTGAGATCTATGGAGATCTGGTGGCATGGACCATAGCCACTGACAGTACAGACGTCACGGTGCTGAACTGGAAGACTGGTCACATCGTGTGGGCCACCGGCGAGTGGGTGCGTGCTAGTCTCCTCCGCTGACCTACGTTCTCTACTGCAACTCTGTTGACAGCACGACGATAATCCGTTCTTCTACATGCGTTGCCACATCCTTGACTCGACGCATGTCCTCGTCGTCGAGAACGGCAATCTGCATATCCATGAGGTAGACTCGACAAAACCCATGGTGCAGGACTCCGCGTACACCGCGTCAGTCTGCACCCTCAAGCTCCCCGCGCCGTCCGGGAACAAGACTACTCACGGCGTTGAGAGCCACATGAAGCGTCCGCCCACGTACCCTGGTTGCAAGCCTCTGTTCCAGCGCGACCCGGCACTTACGCTGCTCGCGCTCAAGTATTCGATCTGCAACGCCCCGATGGGCCACAGTCGCGCCGGCTGCAAGTCCTTCCTCGCACTGGTCCCTCTCGCCACCGTCTCCACGCAGCTGCAACGCATGTACAGCTCCACTGAGTATGCGCTCGCAGATGCAGGCAGTAACGGGACGAGGGCCGAGACGGTCGTGCAATGGGAGGATTGGAGTGTGCTCGGTGCCCGGATCATTGAGCTCAAGCATCCGCACGGTTTTGACATCGCTGCGATGGGCTCACAATGCATGCTCACAGCTCGCGAGCAATATGGCCAAAAGCCGGAAAAGGAGATCTACCTGATCGACGCACATCCTCTCGCAAACCATGCGCCGCATGCGGAGCTCAACATTGAACAGTTTCCTTTGGGTATCAGTGAGTGCATCACTGAGCCGGGCTCGTTCGCGAATCCCGTGCGAAGTACCTTGCCCTGCCGCATAGCGCGCAAGGAGTACGTCTCGAAGTCTGAGCCGGGCGTCGACCGGATTACGGGTCCATCGCGCATTTCGCACGATGCGCTCCTTGGATTCCGCTTCCAGTCGGTGAGTGGTCGCTTCAATTCTTGCTCCATTTCCTACAGACTCACCTCCGTCTTTACTGGGGCAGTAGTGGATGTCACCGCGCATGATGCTGAAGCTTCAGCAAGAGGCAGCAGCTCGTCGTCACCCCCAGTATGACGGGGCAGTGTTTGAGTACGGTGCCATGTAGTCAGCGGATACCGTGTCGTAGGGGTCGAAATGTCAATCGAGCAGACGTGCACTGCTTCTTGCTCGCGTGGGTGAGTACGGCGGTGGGTGCAACGAATGTGCAGGAATTTCCTGGGATGTAACAAGGTCATGGCTGCGATTCCGACGGGACTTCCTTCGTTGCCCTGCAAGACCTGGTCTGATGGGCGGACCACTCAGGTTCCCCAAGGCACGGTGGCGGGAACTCTCAGGTGCGGTGCAGGACCTGTTCGTAGTCAGGCTGACTCACACACGCAGGCGTACATAGCAACGAGAATTAAGAGTACAAGGTCTCCAGGGCCGTCGCCGTCGACGCTGTCCCGCAACGCGAGCACGGCGTCCTCGCACACGTGGCTACCCGAGTGCTCCAGTCCTTGGGCCCACGTTTTTCTCGCGTGCTATGCTACCCGCGGGCGCCTCCGCTGACCCCGCGGGACGCGACCACTGGCGCCCGCCTGGTAGCTCTCCATCTGGCCACCGTGCCCTCTGCACAATTGGCCAGCCGGCGAATATATAAAATGGCTCTCGTACACCATACTCAATCACTTCCCCAGTCCCCGCCGTTCATTCCTTCGTCCCTTCGTTTTCTAAGAGCTGCGCTCGTCCCTTCGTCCTCTTCGAGTTCACCTTCTGTCTCATCTTCCCCAGCCGTCTCACGTTGTCGCGCTCAGTTTAATTCACGATGCAGCTCGCTCTCGCAGTCATTGCTTCTATGCTTGCGGCGGCGCAGTTGGTCACCGCGGTGCCAGTGAGGCGTCATGAGACCAAGATGATGACCTCTGCCACGAAGCGCAACGCCGCCGGCGCCGTGTACTGTGAGTCGTACATTTCATTCTATGACGATGATCGCTCATTCTGATTGCCCCTACAGTCATCACGAACGAGGCCGATGAGAACAGAATTATCGCCGCCAGCATCAACTCGGACGGTACTCTGGTATGCCATGGTCGTCCGACTGGACTTCCGATCGTCTGTGCTCACAAAATATTGTAGTCATTGGACAGGGCTGTTGCGACCCGCGGCGTGGGCTCTCACGGTATCACTGACCCTCAGGGACCAGACGCCCTTTTCTCTCAGGTGAGCGGTCGCTCGCCGCTGCGACCCGCGTGCATGAATACTGACAATAATATTCAGGGTGCCATCAAGGCGTCCGCGAAGGGCCAGGTTCTCGCCACCGTCAATGTCAGCGCCTGCCCATTGGCTTCACCGCGACGCTCATGACTGACCTTGATATCTTGCAGGCTGGTTCTAACACGGTCTCCCTCTTCTCGATCGACCCTACGTCGCCCACCAACATTAACCGCATCGGCGAGCCGGTCTCTTCCCAGGGTGAATTCCCGATGTCGCTCGCGTTCAGCAGCGATGGCAGCCGTCTCTGCGTCCTCAACGGCGGTACGACCAACGGTGTCAAGTGAGCGGTTTCCTTGCTCTAGAGCCACACATAACACTGACTTGTCGTTTGCCGTACAGCTGCTACTCGGTCGATAAGAAGGCCGGTCTGAGGGCTCTGCCCAACACCCTGCGCTCGCTGGGGCTGAACCAGACGACACCTGCTACGGGCCCCGCCGGCTCTGCCAGCCACCTCGTGTTCAGCGAGGACGGCAAGCAGCTCATGGCCTCCGTCAAGGGCGTGCCCCCGACGCCCGGCATCATCGCCGTGTGGGACGTCGCGGACGACGGCTCGCTCTCCGCCGACTTCAATGCCGTGTCGCCGCCCTCTGGTGGGCTGCTCCCGTTCTCGATGACGGTCATCCCGGGCAAGAACGCAGTGCTGAGCACGGATCCCGGCGTCGGCTTCGACGTGTTCGACTTCAGCAGCGGGAACCAGAGCTCGGCGGTCAAGATCGACGGGCAAAACGCGACGTGCTGGTCGAGCTTCAGCCAGAAGACCGGCAACTTCTACCTCACGGACATCGGCACTGCGATCGTCACGGAGGTGAACGTCGACGACAACCTCAAGGCTTCGATTGTCAAGGTGAGTCTCGTTGTAGCGGCTTCAAAATGCACACCGGCTAATGGTGACTTCTCTCCATTCAGCAATACCCTCAGAAGTCGGGCTCCGCCACGATTGACAACGACATCGCTACCGTCAACGGCAAGGAGTATGTGCGGTTCCTGGCAAAGTGTACGTGGATAATGACTGACGGGATCCCCTAGCTTCCTCTACGTGCTCGCCCCGGGTGCGAAGACCGTGGAAGTCCTTTCGCTCGACTCTCCCGGCAACGCCAAGCACGTCCAGACCCTGGATCTTGCCGGCCCAACCAAGGCCGCCGGTGTGACCATCAGTACGTCCACCCTGCACCGTTCCGTCTCATTCGCGGGTGTACTGACCGTCTCTTCACAGACACCAACAACCTCCAGGGCATGACGTCCTTCATCCGCCAGTAGTCGGTTCATGGGTCTCTGGCTGGATGGCTTTGCTCTCTTGTCTCTCGTGGTCGTGTATCAGTCCTGCCTCGGTTTGCTCCGTTGCTGTATCAGTCTATTGATTTTCTTGCTGGCCTAGAATGTACTGATTACATACACTGTCGTTTGAGTTATATGGGTGAAGTCACCTTACGACAAAGCTTCAGGGTGCGATGCTGCTGCCAGAAACTCTCAACGGAGTATACTCATTGGAGCCGTTCCTGCGTGGATGAAGCGAAAAGTCATGAGATGGGCATGTTTGTACAGACCATCTTGCATTCGGAATAAGCCACAGAGTCACGACTCGGAACCCCATCCATTATGCTCTAATTTTATACACAGAATACCAGTCCTCCGCCAAGACGAACATCCGGATATATTACACGCCCGTACAGCAGCTCAAAATCCATATAATCCTCACGCTATGCCCTCATACGGCTTGGGCGCGCCACGACCAGCGAGGACCATGTCGTCCACAATTTCGTCGTGCTCCGTACGCTTGTAAGTCCGTATTGTCTCACCATAGTCCGAGACGTCGTATATGCGGAACCGCCGGTCGAAGCCGATCTTGCCGTAGCCTGAGTACGAGCTGTGATACGAGATGGCGTGAGCGTCCGGTCATGGGGAAACGAGAAGCTGCTCACCCTCCACCTCCGAAGCAGAGCCACACGCCCCTGACGCGCCTGCAGTTCTCCGTGACTAGAGATAGACGATCAGCTCAGCCGAACCACTCAGCAGTCGGTGAGACGTACTGTGGCAATGTCCGTTCGCGACAACCTTCACCTCAGTCGCATATCCACCTGCGCGGTGATCGCTCTCAAGCGCCTGCAGAAGACCTTTATGGAAGAATCCATCCTGTCGCTTTGCAGCGCCCGGCTCTTCCTGGTCGTGCAGACCGACGTCGAGTGGGCGACCCGTAACAGGATCGACGTCCGCTGCCGCGTAGCTCTCCGCCCTGCATGCATTGCAATGAGAACGACAGGATTATCGTAGGGACGGCGGGGAGAACATACAAGGGTATGTGGAAGAACATCAGCGCGTTGGGCTTCGCGAGACGCCGTGTGCCTGGCACGACCTGATCAGCGGCTTGTCGTTCCCAGATGCCACCAATGTCCTTGGCGCCATCCGGAGTGAACGGACGCTCGATGGCATCGATCGAGGCTGCGAATTATCAATACTCAGTGATAAAAACGAGCGGCAGTACAGGGAAGGCCCACGTACCGGACTCCTGCAGGAACCAGTCAATCTGGTTCTGCCGAATATAATCGTACTCCGTCGGATAGAAGATGCCGAACCACTGCAGACCACCGGTGTAGTAGGCTCCGGAATCCAGGAAGTACAGGGTAAGCAGATGGGTCTTTGATCTGCTTCCAGAGTCAGTCTCAAGTATGACATGGGTCGGCTTTCAGGACGCTCACGGATCTGCGCTCTTCACTTTCAAGACGTAGTTTCCGACGCCGTGTATGTCCTTCGGACCAGCCTCGACCAGACTGTACGGGAGCCCTTTCATATACTTGATTTGCTCCTCCCTGCTCCAGCCATCCTCATCGTCGTGATTGCCGAAGACTGCGGCCCATGGGATTCCTCGCTGAGTGACAGCCTTCGCGAACTTGGCCAGGACCGACTTCGAGTCCCAGGACGTGCCTTGGCCGTTGAGCTGATCGCCGGTGAAGACGACAAGGTCTGGCTTCTCTGCATCCAGCATACGGCCGAGCAAAGTCGAAGTGAGGTTGTCGGACGCGGTGCAAGGGTCTATGTCCGTATCTCGGCAGGACCCGACGCTGACAGAGTAGTGTAGGTCCGCAACCTGCATGATCTTGAATTTCCCGTCGCGGGAGAAGTGCAACGGTGGCGCGCGAGGGGGAGCTAGTAAACAGATCAGTCAAGAAGTCTCAGCGTTTGAACAGGGTAACCCTACGTTTGACGCCCCTTCGGTATGTCAACCAAACCGGCTCTTTGAGGCCTGCACCGTCGAAGGTCGCGCGGTTGACTCTCTCGAACCCGTACCAAGGGTCGTCTGAGCCAAAGAGCACGTCGACCTCAGTGACGATATCATTCCGACGCTCGGCGTCCGTCATGTCTCGCCACGTCCTGTCGGTCTTGTACCACAGGTAACGCTTCTCCCCAGCTGGGTTGATTGGATGCGAGACCTTGTGCCATGCGCTGCTGAACGGCGAGGGCGTCTCCTTGTCGGGCAGAATTTGGAGCTCGGTGACAAGAGGGATGTCATGTCTCCGCGTGCGCCGATAGAACACGTTCTGTGCTCTGTCAACATCAGAAGGAACAAGAAGTTGACTAGGCTCACCAAGCTCTTCACGCTCAATTGTTCTTTCAAGTTGCGTTCAACGCGCACCCATTTGCCCTTGAGCGCGTCATCCTGCTTCGTCGTAGAGGGATAGCAGAGGTCCGATGCGATGGACGGCACGAACCAAGGGTCAATGACACATTCCGTGATGTGAATCTCGGAGACTTCAATGCTGTCGGTCTGGCGCCATGCAATGAGTTAATAGTGCACTTACGTCCGGTGTCATGTTGCATGAGGGGGTCCCAGACATCGAGAGGTAGACTAGCCGTGTCTATCGTGTCCGAGCCAGACGTGACATTCCACCAGTCTACGCCTTCAGGGACTGAGCCGCCATGACCAGAGGACCCGGACTCCAGGACCTCTGAAGTACCCTGCGCTGGTGACCCTTGACTTGCATATCCGGAGACGACTTCCCAAGACTGCCAACCTAGGCGCTGTATACTGCCAGGACCAGGCGTTGGTTGGTATAGCACGAAGATGAACGTGAGCAGGCAGGAAAAGGCAATCACAGAGGCAGTCGGCACGAAGATGGAGCGAATGAAGCGAGCCAGGCGGAAGAGGGAAAACTTAGCCATCGTCAGCAAAGCGCATGAGAGGCCCCTCGTCGTCTTTCACGCTGTCGTCGTCGTCCTGGTCGTCGTATGAGGCAGAGAGCGGTGAGGAAGCAAGCTGCCAGAGCTGTCGCCACCGTGCCTGCCACGGCCCGGGTAGGCGCTATTGATAGTAACCCTAACCATGCACTACACCGCAGGCAGTAGAAAAGCATGCGCAACAGAAGGCGCGAAAGGTGTATCTCTCGGAGGTAGCCACACAGGAGGATTGACGATAATATATGAAACCGTAGACGTAGCGGTCGCCGCTATCGTGACGACATTGACAAATGTCATACATATGGCTCACAGGGCAGGCGTCCCAAGTGATCGTGAGCGCGCCATCGACGCGATGAAAGGAAGGCAGTCGGCATTCGAGAGAGCGGCATGCATTCTGGGCAATACTGCGGTCCATATCCGGCGCACTGTAAGCCATACCAGGAGGGGTCACGGACAGCTCACGGCATCACCTCCGAATCGTCGTCATCTTCGTCATCCAGAGGAATGAACCTCTTGCCTTCCGTGCGCTTGAGGTACTGTTCGACGTGAACATCTTATATCCATACAGTGATGCTCACCTGAGGGTCCTCCGCAAGCAACGCGCGGCGATCCTTGAGGCTCATCGGCTTGTCGATGCTTGGTGGTGGCATGCATAGCGCGTGAGCTCCGTCTGCGACGGTGGTGCTGGCCAGCGTCGGAGTTATGGGAAGAGCAGCAACCGAGTCCCCACATCCTGGCGCAGCTTCAGGGGTTCGCAACGTCCGGGAGCGACGTTTCGAGGGAACGAGGCTTTCATGCTTCATATGTGAGGACAACGCCGGATCTCGGGAGGCGGGACTAGCAGAAGCGAAATAGTTCATGTTGGCGACGGGTTGTTGCTGGGGGCCAGGCGGGGGCCGCTTAGACACTGTACGCGACTGGGGAGCGCGTCGGACAGAGGATACCACTGAGCGCAACCCTCCAGCCGAGCAAGGAGTTCCAGCAGCAGTGCGTGTCGGTGAGAGCAGAGGGTGAGCGAGAGACTGACCACTGTGTGTGTGACTTGTATGGTCAGGGGTGCAAGAGACACCGAGGACATCAGTGAGAGTCCGAGACTGAAGTGAGCCCCTGCCAGAGAGAGCGCCGGCGTGAAGACGGGTGGAGACACTGCGAAGAGGCACGGCAGGGGTGGTTATATGCGACTGAAATCCGGGACGATCAGTGAGGGGTGTCCGACTTGGCGTCTGGGAGGAAAGGCGAGAGACGAGAGTTGAAAGCGGTATTGCACTGGCCTGCGGATTTGTTGAGTCCCGGCCGACCGAGGAGTGATCGAGAAATATAGCAGCTCTAGGCAGAGAGTACCCAGAAAAACCCAAGGATGTGTCCAGTGTAGCGCCCTCTGAGATGTCACCGACAGCTTCCAGGCGACGCTTTTTGCGTGGCAGGTGAGTAGACGCAGGATTTCCAGACTCGCACGGGCTCGAAGAGTTGTCATGAGAGCGCCCGGAAAGCTGTAGAGCATATCCATGATTGCGAGCCCTGCTGGAGACGGAGTCCTTTTGCAAAAGCTCTTTTTGCAGGTTCGATAGAGCGTCCTTCACGCGGTCGCGCGCATTCTCGATGTGCAGGGGCATCGCCTGAATGAGGGGCAAAAGCGGTGTGAGAGCTGCCAACAGATGTCCTTGTTGATCCTGGATGGTCTGCAATAGCTGTGACTGCGTCTGGTTGTGCTGGGAAGGGAGTCAGTAGTAGGTATAGACATTCTGGAAGTGCATGCTACCAGCCGACACACCATGCTGAGGGCGTCAATCTTCTTGTCCAGTGTATCGATTCTTATGGAGATATGAGACAAGTCCTTGGAGACTTCACGGATCTCCACGCGTTGCGCAGGACTGCCGACGGTCTTTTGCATTTCCGTCTGGCATCGATTCACTGCAGAAAGAGAGAATGGTCAACACAGCATCTGCGATAATTGGATGTATGCGCCATGAGAGCGTACCCAGTCCAGTAATGCTCTCCAAAACCTGTTCACGGTCATCCTGGTATAACTTCTGCACCATGACTAGCTCGCGCTTTGCATCGTCCAGTTCATTCGTGAGCTGAGTAACCCGCTCTGTGAACTTCTCCAGGTGTGCCTGTGTGTCGTGCAGTAGTACCCTAGTAGATGCACTGGTCTTATCTATGGGAGCAATAGGGGGTGTATGCTTGCCAAAGGTGCTCGTGCTCGTCCCGCTGGACGGCGGAATCTGGGAGGATCCGGCCTTGCGCAGGAGGTGGCCCCAGAGAGCCGTCGATACTGTCGGACGTCGTGGCGCACCAATATGCGGCATAGTCTGAGACTGTGCGTCCATGTTGGCGGCTGTCCTTGAAGTGCGATGTGCAGGAGTCTCGTAGATGGTCGTAGTGGCGAGCGATAAACGTTCGATAAACGGCCATAGCGCGACCCCGGCCTGAGTGCGGTTCGAGGTTAATGAATGCTCAATTTGCGTCATTAATCCTGAACTGTATATGGTGTTCCATTCAACATCTCTCTGTTAGTATATCGGTTAGTACACGCGCCTGTCATTCTAATGACCGCGCGAAAGCGGGGTTCGACTCCCCGACAGAGAGTGTTTGTTTTTCCCAAAATCTTTTTGCAACGCGGATTCTGCTAACACAACTCCCCGACAACGAGGTTACCTGCGATGTTGTACAATGATTGTTACCTGCCTATAGTACACGAGCACGAAACGGTCACGCCTTGCTGCCTGCTGATTCTGCGGTCTGGAGGGTCCAGGACTGTATATCGTCGAGCGGTAGTCGATTCCACTTAGCGAAAGCCTAGACGAATCCGATTTGTTATCCTGGAAATCACGCATGTCGAAGAGAAATACCTCGTCCAAGATATCAAGCAGCTTTGCGGCGTCCGCATCCGCATCTTCTTTAGCTTGCACGTTGCGCTGCATTTGAGATTGCAGTTCAGAGTTTTCAGCGGTGAGCTGGGACACGCGTTGATCAGCGGGCACGCGACAGCCTCGTGTGGTTCCGGTAGGTACCTGAGACAATTCAGTCAGGAGGCGGTCGCGCTCTTTCTGCAGCAAAGGGACTGTTCTGGCCCTGACTGCGGCTCGAGGTTGGAGATCCTCTCTCCACACGTCCTTTCCGTCGTAGCCTGCCTGTTTCCTCGCGCGCGCCGCGGTGACTACTGCATGTAGGTTGTCGAGGTTCTCCTTCACGTTGTATTTCTTGAACAATTCCTCGCAGTTCTCCTACTCACGCGTATGTGAGCGCGAGACGCGTCTAAATAGACGTCATACCCACCGTGATGGATGATTCGAGCCGACTCGAAACGAGATTGAATATTGTGGCCGCGTTCTCCGGCTGCTCATCACACCAAAGTGAGAAACATTCTGCGAAGTCCTCATAGCTGGTTGAGACAAACACCCGTCAGCCACGTTTTGACGCGCCCACAGTTCAGCAATGACTCACGTCCATTTGTGCGCCGACCGCTGTATGGCTAGCTGTAGCGCAGAATGAAAGTACGTCCACCTCTTGCTGCCTGCTTGAGTCGACGCGCTGGACGCCATGTTCAAGGTGCGTTGCGGAGTTTGAACGCGAGCGAGGGCGTTGTGGCGTGGGCGCTTCGATGGGCATAAGCGCTGAGCGCCCATGAATCCCGCATTAGACAAGGGTCGGTTGTTCGCGCCACACGACGCTGTACAATCAGAGCTAAGTGATACGCCGCCAGCGACGCAGGACGTCTTCTTTATGTGGTCTGTTGTGTTCGAGCATGTACTGACAGCTCCTTGCTTTGTCTTCATCGCAGGCATTCAGACTTCCCACCACGGCGTAGTGTGGATGTCAGTGGGTCCCTAGCGGGAGCCGTCTGTACGCCGTTGCCTCGCTGCCAGCAGAGGGTGAAACACAAGGCAAGGGCGGGGTCGAGATTGGAAATGCGTTGCACCCAGCTACGGGACTAACAGCATCCCGAGACCCATCATCGCGGTTCTTTGTGGTATGGTCTCCTCTCAGTTGACGCGGACTGCTGCACCTTATTGCCATGGAAAACCAACTATCCTTATAGGTTTCGTCGACGTATTGCCACGTCGCATTAGTCCGATGTACAGGTTGTCCCACATTGCGAGACTCGTTTCAAGCCTCGCGCATGCAAGGGCGATGTCTTTTTTGCCGAGTTGGCGGCGTTTTAGTATGGTGCTCGGCTCTTTCGGGAAGGCGGGACCTGTCGCAGGGATACCGAGCCAGGAAGTCCTTCCCAGGCCTACTGGCACCTCTTCCAGGTCTGTCGTCTTCAGTGCTCCTCCCACCATATTACCATCTCCAGTGAGGACGACCACGCCACTTGCACAAAGACAGGCGAGTGTCTTTGGCGAACTCAGTACTGCAGGTATGTCCACCTCTGAGGCGGTACATCTCATGCGGCTGGCACAGCCTGCAGACCCCAATTGACCCATTATTTTCTGGCAGTTTTGTCTGTTTAGGCAGGAGCGACTAGACACGCGGGTGTTTGCTTGTTTCCTCCTGTGTCGAGCACTGTCCTACAACCACCCACGTATGTCCTCGATACAATTGCGGCATGATCTGCGAAGGTGACTGGCCCCTTCAGAGATATATAATGTCCATGCAACCCCGACCACATCCCCAGCTCGCTTCTACCCCCACCCACCAATCTTCGTCTTGTTGAGGTGCAGTAACATGTTTCCACCTCGTCCCTTATGCCGCTCACACCGTTCTCCTATGAAGATGCCGATCAAAGTCAATGCGCTGGCGCCAGTCAACCCACCGGAGATCGGCGTGGCGGCCTCGCGCCCTGCTAGCACCGACGTACGTATCCATACTTCGGTTGACCAGAAGCTCCTTCATCTCACCGCGTACTTGCTAGCCTTCCTCAGGACACCCTTTGCGTGTACCTCGCGCCAAGTCTCCCCCAGAAGACGACGTCGCAGAAGAGGACCGACATGACGGGAGCACCGTAGTTGACGGCAGCGACATTGGCCATCTGCCGCCACAGCCTTCCTGTCATAGGAGCGCGAACATTGTGCGCTTGGTTCCTACAAACGGCTTCTCCCGCTCATCTCCACTGCGGATGGAGTGTGTCCTCCGTGGTTCTGGTGAGTTTCAACTCTTCGGTCCCTGGGACGCAGAAGACGACGGCGAGGCCCACGGCCTCCACGCTTCCATGGACGAGATACTCTGGAAGTATAGTGGCCAAATCGTATCCCTTTCCCTCGATGCCTCGTCTCTTCCCAGTCCCAAGTCGGAGCAAGTGATGGTACAACCCTTTGAGCTCCCCTTTTCCTCGTGGGTTGTGGCGTCCCAGGGCCACCCCAGCGGCTTTCCGGGCTCGATGCATCTCTTCCCCGAATTGACAGAGCTCACCATCACTACCAACCGCAAGATCTCTCACAGGTCGTTGTTGACACTCTTGCATGCCACACCTATGCTGCGCACACTCTCCGTGCGAAACAGCGTCCTCTATCAGCACGTCATGCCCGAGGACAATGTAGACCTTCCCAAAGTCAATCTGCCCTATCTCCAGAACGTGCTGCTGAAGGGCTTCTTCGCCGGAGCAGTTGACGAGGTCCTGTCCATGCTGACGCTCAATGGAACTACCCGAGTCGAGGTGTACCTCAGCCCCGCCTTTCCCTCTCAGACCATCGGAGCGCTGCGCTCTTTCCTCGCAGCAATTCGTCACGCCCGCCTCTCCTACACTGCATTGCGGCGATGCGGGGACGCCGGTGCGGATCGGTATCTGTTCACGTTCTCTGACGTGGACTCGCGGATCCAGGTACATTGGGATTGGGAGGCCTCAGCGGGCGATCCTGCCAGCCTGTTCCACGTCACCCTCGATGCCGGTGCTGCACTCGCCAAGGTGCGGCAGCTGACGATCTCCCTCCGAGGCGTCGCACCCAGCTTCCTCGACTGGGTCACGGTGCTGAAGCCGTTCCCGTCTCTTCGGCATGTGGACCTACATGTCACACCGCCTGACCCGCTGGGCCCAATCGCCTGCGGCGGGTCTCGCACAGCCACGTTCCTGGTCAGGGCCGCCCCACTGCTGAAGAAGGTCGCAGACGTCCCGCTTATGTTCGCGCTCGGCCTCGCGTAGCACTTTGGCTCTCGGGAGGCGTTCTCCGGAGGCACGCCATTGATTTTCCGCTCTTCGCTTAAGAGGAAGCTCTACTCTCGCGCTTGGAAGCACATGGTGCGCAAGTCCATCTGGTGAGAAGCAGGACATGCGATGGTATGTTTGACACCTGCAGGTGACCTTTTAACTCGTGGCGCGATGCGCATGTTGACTACGTACGTTATGGCGCCGACTCTATCTGTATTCCATCACCCCCATACTCTCACAACGCCGTATGCCTTGCTTCCGGATACTGGCATACCTCGTGCTCACTATTCCTATGCACTATTCGTACACTAGTTTTGAGTATATGCCCGTCAACCGTGTTTAACCGTCTGGTATACATCGCAGGTATAATATGAATATGTGCCAATGCTTATACACACTCACGTACATACGCAATCGTCCGTAGCCAGGTGGCGTCAATGCGCAACCCCTACGTGGCCTATTCCTGCTCACATGTAGACAATACCTGCTGTCCTGGCTTCCGAGCTGTACAGGGCACAGGATAGGGTATAAATACGTGACATACAAGACGTACAATGCGATGGTAACAGTCTACAACATCATCACTAGGGAATCGTCCCAACAACATACACAAGCCGCAATTCTGAGCTATCCACTCACATGTCCTCGTCTTCGTCGCTCTCGGCCGTCCACATCTCCGAGTCGGTGTTGTCGTACTCGTTCTCAACCTCGTACTGAGGTACAAGCTTATGCGCGACCCACGTCCCGTCCAGCGCGTCGTGGATCATGCGCCACCTCTCAGGCCGGTCGAACATGTCGGCCAAGATCCAGTCCATGTACTCCTCGCCGGTCTCGTCGTCGGGATGCAGCTCGATGTTCCATCCCAGGTAGACGACGTTGTCGTCCTCCACGACCGCGGTGAGGCCGAGATCGTGCGAGTAGTTCATCGAGAACAGCTCGATCATCTGGAGAGTCGCCCCGCGACGGAGCATCTTGAGCTCTTCCGAGTCTGCGTCTAGGTACGGGTACTCGTCGGCAGAAACGTGGGTGGCAGGCGGGGCCCAGCGTGCCGCGACATACGGACCATCGTACCGCTCGTCGTCCTCGCCCGTGCCGTACCCATCGAAGGACCAGTAGTCATCGTCATCCTCATAGTCTTCACCGTCTTCTGCATCCTCGTCCTCATCGTCTTCCTCATCGTCATCGTCATCTTCGTCCGTGCTCCAGTAATTCTCGAAGTCAGTGGGTTCGCGAAAGATGCCCGCCCAGGGGTCTTCGTCGTCCGGAGGAGGGGATGGGCGTACAGCACCGTTGGGCGCTTTAGCCTTGTCCACGGCGGACGCCAGCGATTTCACAAGGTATAGGGGTATCGGGCGGCTACGAACGATGGTGCGGCAGCACGGACAAGTCTTCTTCCGATAGAGCAAGGCATCCGGATACTCATCGTCGAGCATCTCGTCATCTCCGGGAGGTGCCGCCTTGAACCATTCCAACAGACAGCCCATGCAAAGCACATGTCCGCACGGCGAAAGACTACGAGGCATGTCAACCGAAGTGCCCTGACATGCGGTTGATGGCCACTCACCCATAGGGCTTCAGCAAGAGCTCCATGCATATCTGGCAGGTCAAACTGCTCTCGACGGTCGTCACCAACTGCAAGAGCGAGGTCAGTCACGGCCACTGGTCAAGAGCGAAAAGCACCGACGTCTTCGGACTTCTTGGACTGGCGTTTGAGCTTCTCTATCTCAACACGCTGAGTACCGTGCATCTAGTTGCGCATGAACACCCTTGAGGACCTGCTTGAATTATCAGACCAGCTCACCTCCTGCGTCGCCTTCAACTCGCTTCGGAGTTCGTCGATGACCTAGCTATCATGTTGGGACAGAATCCTTCCGCATGACGTGCCCTGTCTTACCTTGCTTTGCTTGTGGATTGTCTTCTTGGATATAGCCACTTGCTACGCTCCACATGAGTTAACACACCACACACTCAAGCGTGATGCCTCGTACCTTCCGCAGATTCTCAACTTCCTGCTTCATCCTGTGATAGTCTGCCTGCGCCAAGGGGCCGGAATACAATGGCTCTTCACCCTCGTCAGGGACGTCCGACGTTGCGCCCTTCCTGTGAGTGCGGACAGTTCCATCGCGCGATCGGGAGCGCTCCTTGCGCTTGGATCGCGGCAGTTTCGTGGTCGACATTGCATCGAAGTCCTGTACAATGTTCGTGATGATCGAAGGGTCGTCGTCGTCGACGAGCACCGTCTGGGGGCGCGACCGCGCCTTCGCCTTGTTCCTGCCACGGTCCGACGAATCTTCGTGATAGGATGAACGGAGAACTACCATATTAGACGACGGTGCGAGGAGACCAGGACCCGCTATTGTTGCGGGTCGCTTGGGCCGCGCCTCTGGCGAGCGGGACCTGCGGCGACGACTCGGGCCCGCATTGGCTTGTGTCGGAAGGCTCTGGATACGGTTTTCTCGCTGGCGTGCAGATGTGGTGGAACGGCGGCTCGTAGAAGTACTGGTTGGAGGCATTGATGCGATGTATTGGATCACGAGTACCAGGGGATAGGCAAGGAACCTGGACGGCCGGCGGTATCTTCCCCTTTACTGCCAGTTAGCCCAGACCCTCTCGGTAAAGGTCCAGTTGCTCACTCTGTCCTTCTTCTTAGCTGAGGAATAGGATAATTCGGCTGTCCTAGGACGAATGGTGCGGTATCGTGGAGGACGAGGACAAGAGACGCGTGCCGTAGCGCGTGTACGCGAGTCACTTGTTGTGTGCTGCTTACCTAATGGGCAGCCTGTAGGGAACGGCAAAGACCGAGTCCTCTCGCTTGGTGCTCGCATCTCGAGAACGGGCACGTCCTGCTCAAGCATCCCCCCTCCAGGATTAAAAGTATCATTGTCTAGCCTGAGCCTGGAGGGTATCCCAAGATGCATCCGCTTGGAGGGATTTATTATAACGCTATACAGGCTCGCCCTAGGCAGTGCGCAGAATCTGGACATTTGATAAACATTGACCTCTGGCTTGTCGTGCCCCACTTCGTAAGGATACGGGATCATGACTGTGGACGAAGCCCCCTAGGCGGTTCATCTTCGCATACGGGTTTCTCAAGGAGCGCCATAGCACCATGACGATGCCGACGGTCACTGCCGCAGAAGTGGAGCGCCATTCCGCGGCAGGTCCCCGAGATAGGGATGGCATGTCGATGCGCGAGATGCTCACGGAAGCAGGAGGGTGCATAAGCATGACTGTCGCGCACGAGTTTGGAACAAGTACTGGGAAGTCATGCGCCCGGCGACTGGCCGCATCTCGACCCTCGTTGAGATGATCGCGGGCGTCCCTTGCCTGGGTGGACTATAACCCTGGGGGACAGCCGTGCAGACCAGATATCGACGGCGAATTCTGCCTTCCTGTCTAACTAGATGACGCTGATCATACGTTGATGTCCAGGATGAATGGACTTGCACCGGTGTACGGGAACTGGGAAGGAAATGTGTGACAGGCCCAGCTGTAACTCTGTAACTCGGAGCACAGGTAGCGGAGTATAAGTAGGGAAGGCTGAATGGCTGGCCACTTCCCGCGGTACGCACCGGTCCCTCCTCCCTCGCGCGTTCTAGTGAACCCGGAGCCGAATGTGTATCACCATCACCACCTATACAGACTGGGCTTGCGGCTGGCGACAGAATACCGGAACACACCATGTAAGTCCGACGACGTGATGCTGCGCGGTATAGGATGCCGAGTCCTTCATAGGTCGCTTGCTATAATCGTTCATGCCGGTTGAGTAGCTGGCACAGACAAGATGAGCACGATTGCGAGAGAGAATGTACCGAGCGGTGCGCATGCAGGTGTGCGGGTCATCCTTGGGCCGACTGACCGTTTGCTATAGCCAGGCGGAGGATCAACACCTCATCATGGAACGGCGCAGAGACGTTTGTCCGCAATGCCAAGCGGAGGGACGCGGTAGAGGGCAGCATCCCGGCTCCCATGGAGCCAACGGGAGCCAGAATGGGTCCAACGGCGCGATCGACTACAAGCATGTAGGAGTGCCTGG
Organism: Trametes cingulata; assembly: GCA_022385765.1. Lineage (NCBI taxonomy): Eukaryota > Fungi > Basidiomycota > Agaricomycetes > Polyporales > Polyporaceae > Trametes > Trametes cingulata. Next base: position 197,522 of record MU277988.1, read on the forward strand.
GGCAGAGGAGTTCAGAGATATGCAATAGGGCGTGCTGCATGTATCAAGGAAATATCGATGCCTTACTTTCGTCCGGAGGCATTACCGATTACGACTTCGTATGAACCGGGCTCACATTGACCACGCGAGGCATCAGAGTGGTTCAATTCCCATGTATACCCGGCCGGCAGGTTCGGGTTAGATCATGCAGCGGTTTGTGAGCGGATTAAATTGAGGTAGGCAAGGTCGGTGTAAGTCGACGCAACGGCGTATCTGGTAGGGAACAAAAATTCCTTATGGAAGGCGGCTCAATTACGCCCGATGCATCGGTGATTACTTTACCATTTTGCCTCTGGATCTAGAATAGTGCGCCCCACAGGACGGCTACGAAGTGTTTACCTTCGTCCGGCAGACCGATCCGGGCAGTGAAGTTCAGGAGCTTGGCTCCGCCGGATAGGTGTGAGGTCGTCGTGTTCGTAGTCAAACTGGCCGCTCCAACCAGACCTATGGTGCCCGGGGTCCGTGCGACCCACTGAGCGGACCGATACACGGCCAAACAGCCCAAACCTGCCTTTTTGGGTACTCAGTGCTGATAGACGCTCGTCGTCACATGCGGGAACGCGTCGCGCGGCGCGTCGACTGCTTGTCCTCCTCGTCCTCTCAGGCTGCCCTCTCCACCTTCTCGTGTATCGCTCGCTCATCTCCCTCGCCTTGCTACAGAAGAATAGCAGCACCTGAATCTTCGTGGTGACCTACTACTATGTCCGCCGCAAAGAAGCTCGGACATCTGGTGCCTCCTCTGTTTGCCCTGGGCGCAGCCGAAGACTTCCAACGCTCGGGAAGGACGATCTCCCTCGCTGTGAACCCAAGGGACGACAACATTGCTATCTACTCTACAGCTGCCGTGCGTGTACCGGTGTGTTCTATTCATGAACGGGTGCTCGTGCTAAGGCATGGCAGCAGGCAGATCCCCAGGCCCTCAGGTCACAAGGCGCGTCTTATCCCAAGGAGCAAGAGATCTATCTCGCGAGCAGGGAACAGGCGCCGTTTTCTGAGCGGCGGGTGGTACGTTCGTCAGAGCACATGTCACAGCGCGGCAAATGACACCGTGCAGTTCATTACAGACACTTCAGTGATCTTCGCAGCTGTACAGACTTTGCTCCGGGTGACCCGTGCCAACAAGGTTGAACTGTCAGCATCCTACACACGATAATTCCCAGGTAAATGTGGCTAACAAGTCTTTGATAGGCTACAAAGCGACGAGAATCTGAGGGCAGTCGGGAAGCTGGCGAACGACTACATCAACTTCTGCAAAGAGTGCTGTCTGTATGCATCCGTACGTCTGGCATGTCTGCACAATTCGTAGAGCTTTGGCTCATGGACTCCCTTAGCAAAATATCTCGCGCGCAGAACCATTGCAGTTCGACGCCGAGCACTATCGCTGTCTATGGACCTGCTTCTCTCTATTCAGCGTCCTGTACCTACCAGAGCCTGGGTACGAAGATGCCCCCGTCGGGGATGAGCTTATGGAGTGGTTGAATACCCACTTCATTCAGCCGTCGACACAGGAAGGCGATGAACTCAGTAGCCAGGAGCGGCCATGGGAGGATCCCGCGTTCTGGCCCTACTTAACGAGGTACCGACCAAAAATACGCCCGACTGCGCAACCACTTACGATATCTCATAGGACGTCGTTGAGGGGCCTTTCGAAGGCCTCAGCGTTCTTCTTGAATGTACTGGATAAACATCCTTCCACATACCTCCCAGGGCTGGCGCAGCAGCTGTCGCCACTCCTCACCAACCACCCACGGTTGCACCAGTTCTCTGCGGAGCGAGACTTCGCAGTAGCGTCGCGACGGTGGAAAGACAAAGTGAAGACGCTCCGGATAGAGCTCGACCGTGTGCCGGTGAGCGAGCGCGATGACGGTTTCGAGAACTGGTGGGACAGGTTTAGCGACATTGTCGGCATCCTGGAGGGTCGCGGCGACGTCATCAAGAGGGTGTGCGCCGAGCTAGGCGCAGATTGGAAGGAGGTGTGCTCCGTATGGGGAATCTTTGTCGACACGAGGCTCCGGAGGCAGGACTTACCGTGGGTCGCGCGTTCACCCTTTCCGTGCTGAGCTCTAGCGCTGACTTGGGGCACCCATCCCGGACAGCGAGATCGTAGCGCAGGTCTTGGACGAGATGCCGCCGGATCCTACGGACCGGGAGGATATGGTTCACTCTGCGCTGTTCCTCGGAAGACCAACGCAAGCACTTTCGGAAGCCGCCCAGCTCGACGTCTGGCTGGCGGCACACCTGGCCGACCTCATGGAGCCGATCGAGCTCATCGATTCAGAACCTGACGAGTAAGGTCACGTCGTCCCGTCGTATCTACCTCAGCTGACGGAAGACTACAAGCTCCGATCTGTCCCTGCGGCAGCATTATATTTTGGATTACGCGCAATACCTGCACAGCGACCCGGGATTATGGCGTATTACGGTCGACTACATGTATTCATGCGGAGAGGTCGGGCGAGGCATGGCGGACCAGGTATTGATGCGTGTGCCCCTCCGTCTGGAGATACCCAAGGACGCCGATGCAGCAGGGGAAGAGGCCGTCCGCATACGCGCGGGCCATCTAGCGGGCGTGCTGAAGGACGTCAACGAGACATGCTTCGAGTACCAAAGGGAGGAAATCCGGCGGATGGTCTGCAGGGTGAGCGCCATTCCGCGCCGCAGAAGACCGCGTTGCATTGACGTGTGAGCACAGATCGCCGCCCAAACCTTCATCAAGGAGAAAGCATACGGCCTGGCGATCTCCTATTGCACCTCGGCGGAGGACTGGGCGGGCCTGGGGCGAGTCGTCGACCTCGTCCTGGAAGAGTATATCTCCCAAGGCAAGTCGACCGTCCCTTCTCATTTGCATTACCCGCGGGACTAACCGGCGCGCGACGCCCTTCTTCCTCCTCAACAGGGCCCGACCACTTCGCGCGGCTGGTCGCCAACGTCGCGCCGTCGCTCCACAGCCTGCGCGCGGACGCCGGCGCGAAGATCCCCGCTCCAGGCGTTTTCCTCCGCCGCCTGATGTTCGCCGTGCGGTTTGCGGAGTTCCACCAGCGACGCGCCAGCGGCGACGGCCGCGGCGCCGCCTTGGACGTCGTGACGATGTTCCGGGAAGAAATTGTACCGAAAACCTGGTGGGCCGTCCTCCTGTGTGACGCGCTCGAGCTCCTGCGGGACGGTGAGTACGGGCGCTCTCTCTCTCTCGCCTCTAGTCTCTATCCGTGCATCGATGAACGGCATGCTGACTACAAAACTCTGTCGCGCCAACCTGTGGGGTTGTATCTAGGCGGCACAATGTTCTTCACGTCCAACGAGGCATGCCTTCTGATCCAGAAGCTGGAGGAACTGCACATCGCGGTGGGACAAGGCGCAGGCGAGGACTTCCTGCCCGTGCTCTGCCGGGCAACGAGGAGGGGTGAGAAGCACGCGCTACAGCGGCTGGAGGTCGTGAGATTGTCGCTGGCGAAATATTACGCGCGCTGCGGGGCCCTCGGGGTTGGGGGGAGGCCGAGCGGTTGGAGTTACTGAGATGATCAGGGGGGATCTATACAGTTATCGCTGGATGTACTGCGTGGTTGGCGGTTGCCCGAATACGATGATGACACAAAAAGACGGCGGTCGCGGAGCGAAATGGAAACTCAGAGACGGTTCGCATGATCGAAGGCACTCTTCCCAACAGGGGAAAATGAATGGGGGGATTGACGATAAGATTCATGAGAACGGACCCTACGGACACTCGGTAGTCAACTCCTAGCAAGGTTAGGCCGCTGGGGGGCTGAGGTGCAGCCGCACAGGGCCGAGCGAGGGCGAGAAGAGGAGCGTGGAGTCTGGGAGAGATCACGTTGGATCGGCTGCCCTGGAATGTGCGGGATGATCGGAATGGGCGAGAGGATACCGAGGCGAAACCCATGGAACTAGCGGATGAAAATCTCTGATATGCTGTCGGGGAGAGGGCAGGCCACGGTGCCGCGGAAAACGAGCGGTGGGGGCAGAGATATTGAACATGGCCCATGCGGGGACGGCAGGCGGAGCAATGGCAGGCGGCACGACGTGGCGGCGGCTGGGATGGCCAAGGAAGATATGTGGCAGGGCAGTGGGAGTGGGAGTGGGAAGCGAGAGCTCGTTGAGACGACCGTAACTCGGGGGAGGGACGGGCCTGGGTATGCCCCGTGTGCGCTGGACAGATGGAGCGAAAATACGCACCGTTTATTCAGAACACGTCGCCCTCGTTGGATCCACGCCCGGCCGGATTCAACGTGCCCCGACGCGGCAGGGTTGCGGGCCTACGAACGTCCGCGCCTTCGTATACGCATGGGACGGGGTGACGCGTCTTCAGGAAGCATTGCGTGTGGCTTGGTGGGATTAAATATCGCGGAGGAGATGGCAGCGAGGACGTCTTCGTAGGCGGATGACGATGGACGGGGCTGGGGCTGAGGATGATGATGAGGACAAGGGCGAGGGAGGGCGAGGGTAGTGGCTGAGGAGTGTGGCTGAAGAGTGGGTTAAGGAAAGCGGCTGGGGGTTCTCTCTGGCCCGGGCGTCCGCGGTCTACCATGTCGGGGCGTCCGCAAACAAAGCATTATCCTCGCCACCCCAGGTCCTCGACAATTTACGGGCTCGCAGAGCGTCCGGGGTCACAAAAGCCAGATGCAAAATCCGCGAGATATTCAAGGCGCCACTCCACACCGAGCATGTTGGAATTCCGGGTTTCCCTCCGCTGGACACATTCGTCGGGCGCTCGCATCCGTCCCCGCAGCCTGAACGTTCGCCAACCGCCAGACCGAGGAGAACCGCCGTCGGCCAGCCGAGGACGTCCATGAGCCGGTAGCGCATACTGGAAGACCCGGGCATGACGAGCGCAAGGCAGGGCGTGCCGACGGGACGAGGCGGGCGCACGGGTGAGGTTGGGAACGCGACGCAAGCTCGAACGAAGGGCGGCCTCCGCGCCCGGTCCAAAACCAGCGACCCGGCGCATCTGTGCACCGTCGAGGCGGCAGCGCCGACGACCCGGCCCACGGCTCACCCGAGCGCGTCATGAGAAGTACTCTGGTCGCTCGACGCACCGGACGAGGCTCGTCGTCCTCATCGTCCATGTCGTCCCTCTCCCGCTGAACGATACGCGCTGGACCCTCCGGCCGCTCTCGTGGCGGCACTTCTCGCCCTGGAAATTCGGCTGCCAGCTCCTCGTCGACACAGACCCCGCAGACCACCCCCATCTCGCGGCCTATGACGACAGCTGCACCGTCACCGAACGGGCAGTGGCCCGTGGCCAGGACGTGGTATCGCCTCTCGCTTGTCTGGTACGTCTCCCTGACCGCATATCCAGCGGTCTGTCCTTCGACCACTCGTATGACGGCCCGTTCGGAATTCGCGCCCGAGTTACCCCGCCGCAGCTTCCCGCCGCATAGATCGTCCGAGGGCACATATGTGCCCCGCCAGCTGCGGCGGGGCAACGCGGGTCCTTGCGTCCAAGTGAAGCCGCGCTCCTGAAAGCCTCCGTGATGACTACGCGACGCCTAGACTGTTGCATTGGTCGGATGGTACCGGACAGTGAGCAGAGACGGCGGCAGGTGCTCCGTTTGCCTCCGCCAAGTGGCTGACAGCCGGACTTTACGGAGGCTAGGGCATACGAGACATTCTCCGGCAGTGAAGGAAGGAGACCTCCCTTCAGTGCTGGGAATGTACGCACAGAGATGTATGATACGCACCTCAGACGTTCGCAGCTCCGTCCGAGTGTTCTCGCAGTACACGAGTGAATCGCACCAGGACGGTATGCCGGAGACATATGGCACCTTACCACGGGCGGCGTGGGTGATGTACCCGTCCAAGGCTTCGGCATGAAGGGACGTCGAGGCTCTTTCGTCCAAGGATACAGCAGTGCGTTCCCGCGCGCATGCGAGCGGTTTATCTGCAAAGTCGTGCCTTTTGGTGAGTAAGCGCACGCTAGATTGGAGGGACATGACGACAGATACTTGCCTGCGTGTTCTCTGGACAGTCGACGATTGCCCAACCGGTCGAGGTGATCCACCACACTGTCGCAGTGGTGGGGACGACGATGGCCGGAAGAGGTGAGCCGGCGAGGGCGTGTGGGGGGACGGTGGAGGGCGAGATGGGTGGCAGGGGCGGTATGAGGGAGGTAAGGAAGGAAGCTACTTATGCTTTGCGGATGTGCGAACTAAACCCAAATGCGACAGTGTCGAGAGCACGGGGTTGTGGACGGCTGTATGCGCACATGTTCGCTGGAGCGAGATGCATCTGCTGCATTGCCACGCCGAGTGGTCAATCGTTCGGCCGGGATCGACGGACGTCTTCCCAAGCATGGCAGACCCGAATGCCAGGCTCCGGCCTCCGCACGGACCTCAGCCTGAGCCTGAGCCTGAACCTCCGTGCAAACAGCGGCCGTCCTCCAGCTCCAGCAGTCGCGCCCGTCGTCCTCAGGCTGCCTCTCCTCGAGCCCCGTAAGCCGACCCAGGCCAGAGCAGCGTCGTGGTGTGTGTGAAGAGCGATTCGCCTCCGTGCGCCGGCGGTGGAGGTGGTTGTCCAGAGCCCGAGAACGTGGCGGAGAGCGAGGACGCGGACTTTGAGTCGTGCACAGGCGCACTGTTGAGCCAGGAATCTGGCGCGCGTCTCCACCTCCCCCATCATCCTGTCCGCGACGCTCGCCTGTTCCTGGCCACTCCACCCTCGACAGAACAGCCCACAGCCTGCCTTCGCACGTCCAACGTCCCGTCCCAGCAAGAAATACACAACAGGTCGCCATTGGCCAGCACCGACCGCGGAGCCACGAATCCCCCGGCGCACGTACTCCAGCAGCCTCGTCTTCCATCTCTCCGAACCATCCTATACCACGCCCGCCTATCACGTACCTCTGTTCACCCGCCACCTGCCAACTTCGTTTTCTTGGAGTCTGTGTGCTTGTGCTAAGGCTTATCGCGTAGCCACATGTGCTGCTCGAGGGTCCTACCGGAAGATTACGGCCACAACAAGCTGATCGGTGTGCAGGGTTCATGTGCGGGGTAGTTTTCCCTGGTAAGTTGCATATTTTCCATCGACGGGCGTCGTACAGTCCAGCTCTCTGGGACTCGTCCGTCGACCTGTGGTGGCTATCGCCCTGTCCTCAAGGCCGTCAGCCTGCCTGGATGCAAGCGACTTGTTGTGTCAAGTCTCCGCGGTGTCGTTGCCCCTCTTGTCGGCCATTCACCTATGCAAGATGATGCGCCGTCACCACGTCGTCCTTCGCCCCTCTCACCAATTTCGCCCCTATCATGTCCCCGGCTTGGCTCTTCCCGCCACCTGCTGTGGCCCAATGCAGCGGACGCTGGTTGGCGTCACCAGATCCGCCTGCGCTGCACTCTGTTCGCCTCCCTCACGTATCCACATCCCATCCTCTGCCCGGTACAAGGTCACCAGCTTCGAGACCCATCTCATGGATTCACAATCTCCGTCCACGCCCTACCACCAGTCAACCCCAAAGGGCGTTCCTATCCGTCTTGACCGCTGCCTTTCGTCGACGTGAGATATAGCCACATGTGCTCATGTGCAAGACTCAGATCGGTCGGTCACTCAAACAGCCGTTGTCGCTCGTGTTGTTCTTGACTGATAGTGTCCTGTCAGCCAGGGTGGCCTGGATGTGCGTGTAAGGTGGTCGTACATCGTCTGAAAATTCGAGCTCCTCGCTGAGACGCGACGGATTTATTCCTTTTTCCTCTCCTGTAACGTCCATTAGGCTTCTAAAGCTAATAGCCTGGGATTAACGGCCTTCCTGTATCCCCTAACGCGGCTCGTTCCTCTGGAAGTGCACCGTCAGGGATGTTCAGAGGCCCCCAGGGTCGTTCTGACGAGGCCGCTGCAGGCAGTAGCTCACGTTTGTAGGGCGCGCGGCAGCTGGCTCGGTTGATGTGGGTGGGTCTGTCTAGTTCCGGGCGTCATCTTCAAGAGCCTGGATCGTAGAAGACCGGGACGTCCGCGTGCGACCCAGCTCACCAGCCGCAACGGCTCGGTGGCTTGTTGCATTTTTTGTGAACCGTTATTTGCTCATCCGGCTGCATATGATCATCTGCGTTTGTGTTGCTTAGTACTTTGGCGATGTTGGAGTCGTGCGACGCGGGGTGGAGCAGGATTGCTGGTGGACGTACTCTGAACGCTCGGGACCTTGTCTCGGTAGCGCTAGATTTATAGTCTATCCGTCGCTCCTCGGTAACAACGCCGTCCCTAACTCCAACCACTCGTGCCGCTAATCCTCGTGGCTGCCTCCTATCCGCACAGCGACCTTCTGAACGCTCGACGTATTGCCTCCTCTCTACCCCGGCCCAGCTGTCGACCGGCCATCTTAACCCCAGCTAATCACTTGACCTCTCTCTCCGCTTCTCCGATTGCCCTAGGCGCAGCAGACTCCCACCCTCTACGAGCAGCTCGACGTCGACACCCGCCTTCAGCCTTAAATGCCCTGGAGACTGCCCAGTCGCGCCGGACTGGTGCCCGACCGCCCAACAATGTGGTGAGTCACCGCTGTGCTGTTGTTAGAGGCTCATCGCAGAATTTCCACGCCCTTAAGAAGACACAAGATCGGAGGGCCGGCCCTTCTTGTACGGCGAGAGTGCTGGTGAGCTGCCCTACCCGGAGGAAGGAGAAGAGGGCTGGAGGAACATGGCGTGGTCGCAGCGCAGGTGCGTCCCCTCACTGTGCGGCATAGGCCTTGCTTCACTCACACGCCTGTTTTCAGGTTGACCAAGTCGCCTCGAGTCTTACTGACTCTAACACCGTCTTCCTGCGTCTGCCTCTATGCCCCCGGCGGGCTGCGGATGGGCAAGGCCTTGCCTATGGGCCTCCAAGACCCTCCCGCACGCTCTGAAAATCTCTCGAGCGCGCCTGGGAAAGCTGGAGCCCCGGAGCTGCACCTCAGTCCTCCGCCTGTTTTCCGGTCCTGTCGCCGCACTTCCAGGGAGCCTCAGGCAGCGTTGGAGCTTTCTCCCTTCGTCGATTCCGCTTCGCCGGCGAGCCGTGGTCTATGCTGCTCGTGCACGTTCTATGCCATCTCCCACAATGCACGGACCACCCCCTCCTTTCCGTATACCCCACTGTCGCATCTGGGTGCACAGTCGCCGATGGCCCCGGCCGTACAATTGTCCGAGGCCTTTGTTTGTCCACGCAAACCGTAGCCCTGCCTCGGGCCTCTATCTGCCCCACTATCGTCCCTCAGGAGCTCCTCGAACACGGAAGAATCTCATAGATAGCGCAACCGAGGTCGCAATGGGACGCCTCTATCCTGTGCGTGTCTCCTCCGTCCGGTCGATCTTCACGATTGCTCCTGCAGCTCCGAGCAAGCGCGCCGTCTCCTGCGTAACAACGTCGAAGTTGGGGAGCGTCACGCATGCGGTCACAGCGCGCGGCCCAACGAAGTTCGCGCGGATGCCATCGGCGTCGCGCGTTCCCGCATCGTCCGCGTGGTAAGCCGTCATATACAGCCATGCAAATATTCATATACGAGCGCAGTGCTCCTCTATCTCTCCTAGTTGTAGTCGCCTTGGCCGGCTGGCTGTGGTCACTACGCGAATGCCATTCCCTTGTCCCTGCTAGTAGGACGCTCTGTCGACCGTGTTCGTACTTGCGCGTCCATCGATATACGCCTTGGGGAGCAGGCGACTCCCGGCGTTCCCGCGGGCCGGTAGATTATAGGCCCACCCATCCTTCACAACCAACTGCCACAGTGATCGAGGAACAAACAATGCGCTCCTCGAGCGTGCACTCGCTGTGCGCGGGATGTATGGGTCCATGTTTGACCTCGCGCTCGGGGCATCTATGGGAGCGCCCTGGATTGGACACCCTCAACGTCGTAAACGCGTCATAGCCCACGGACAGCGCATTATCGAACCGGGAAGTCGGCGCACTCCCATCGCCAACTGAATCGCGTGTGTTGGGACGAGACGAATAGATTACATTATACTAGTACAACAATATGCCATATACAACCAGGAAAGAGAGCCGTCTATGCACCGAAACCGTAGAGCGTGCGCCCTGAGCGCTTGAGCGCGTACACGACGTCGAGCGCGGTAACGGTTTTGCGCTTCGCGTGCTCGGTGTATGTTACTGAATCACGGATGACCTGCAGATGCCGCGTCAATGATAGATGACACGGAGCGACCTCACGCCACTCACGTTCTCAAGGAAAATCTTGAGGACACCGCGGGTCTCCTCGTAGATGAGACCGGAGATACGCTTGACACCCCCACGACGTGCGAGACGACGGATGGCGGGCTTCGTGATGCCTATATGCAAATGAGCGACTGTTCACAAGCCGCGAGCGACGTCTTCCTTACCCTGAATGTTGTCGCGAAGAATCTTGCGGTGACGCTTCGCGCCGCCCTTTCCGAGACCCTAGAGTTTGGCCAGAGAATGAGCCAAGTTCCCGGCGTAGGCTTTCGTCCGCAGGCTTACCTTGCCACCCTTGCCACGGCCAGACATATTGATAGATTGAGTTGGGGAGTTAGAGGTTCGTGAGGTGTGTGTTGGTTTGGGTGGGGGCGTTGAACGAGTAGAGGTGTGGCGGAGGTGAGTGAGGATAGCAGCCGCGCGCCCTGTGTACTTAAACAAGCGTCGCGCGTCACATCACGTGGTACAAACCTTATTTTGTTTAACGCTCTCAACGCGTCGCCCACGTGATCGAGTTGCGCGTTTGTTTGGCGCGACCCCGTTGGTTAGCGCCCGCGTATAAGTACAGCTTGTCTGTGTCCGCCATGCATCCCCATTCCGCACAAGCCTCTCACACACTCAGCGTCTTCAAGGCTTCTTCACATAACTCATAACCAGTCTCTGCAATGGCCCGCACCAAGCAAACCGCTCGCAAGTCCACCGGTGGTAGGTATCTCTCCAGTATAGTGAGATGACCTCCGAACTCACCGACTTTTAGGCAAGGCGCCCCGTAAGCAGCTCGCTGCCAAGTCTCAGGCGCGCAAGACCGCCGCCGTAAGCTACTCTTTGCCTTGTCAAACTGGAGCAATTCGCTCAACTTAGAGATACAGGCCGCCACTGGTGGTGTGAAGAAGCCCCATCGCTTCCGGCCTGGTACCGTCGCTCTCCGTGAGATTCGTCGGTACCAGAAGTCTACCGAGCTCCTCATCCGCAAGCTCCCCTTCCAACGTCTTGTGCGCGAGATTGCCCAGGACTTCAAGGTATGCACTCGCCCTGCGCACCCAAAGTTCTTGACCTGACCTCTGGGCACAGACGGATCTCCGTTTCCAGTCCTCTGCTGTCATGGCCCTCCAGGAGGCATCAGAAGCATACCTCGTCTCGCTCTTTGAGGACACCAACCTCGCTGCCATCCACGCTAAGCGTGTCACCATCCAGCCAAAAGATCTCGCGTTGGCGCGTCGTCTGCGGGGTGAGAGGACGTAACTTATTTCTTCACTAGACCGGGTTGTGGCTTGTATCAATAGTGTATTATTAATTTCCTTGATTCCTCCGCTGTGAGATGCTCGACGCCTATGGCTCTATAGTAGGGAGAGATGCGACTCGAGCAGCTCGTGGTTCAATGGCGCCTATTCATTGATCCTAGCCACCGATCCGCTAGACGCTCTACTCCCCTTGCTTTCGTACCGCTGACTGGACTGTCGATGATCCGGCACTCGGTGGTTAGGCAAACAAACGCATCCTTTTCTTTAATTGCTGCTGCTAGCTACATGCAATCGCGGGCATGATCTAGGACTAGGGAACGCAGGCGTAGCGAGCTTCTGATATGACTGGCTCTCCGAATCCGACAGCAAGGCTGGTCTTCAAGCTTCATGGCCGGGGGAGGCTACTGCAGCGGTGTCCCTACGGTGTGCGATCAGCCCTTCCTTCATGGGTAGCTGCCAGGTGAGTAAGGAATGCGTGTCTATAGCTCTTCTTCTCCCTTCTCATGCACACGCCCTATTTCAGTTGCAGTATGACTCCGAGATGCCCGATTCTCCGCCTCCGCGAAGCTGTATTGTGACATGCACGCAACACACCATAATGGTGCCTAGATCGTTCATGAGCGAGGCCATATCGATGTCGTGTGTTGGGTATGCGCTGTTTATGCAGGCCACGAACGTGGTCCATCCTCCAATGTACGACTCGGACTGAATTTTGGCTGTATTTCTCAGGCACTTGCATCGGCCGAGACGGCATCGTCTGCAAGTCTCGATGAAATGCTTCGCGGAACGGCGGACGTGTCCCTCGTGCGAGTGGAGGAAAGAGCTTCGCGGAGCTCGAGCGGTCATGCTGCTATTCCTGATACTACAGCACACCCACACTGTGGAACGCCGTCGCTCGATGCCGACATCTCTATAGATACCGAGCAGGTGAGCAGGGCCGAGCGGGTGCAAATAACGCCCTCCTTTCAAAGCTCAATGCTTCGCGCTCCTCAAACGTCAGGCGGGGATGAGAGAATAGCATCCCGATGTGCTCGAGACCTCCGCCGCACGCTGCTGCAGTGCGAACATTGGTGATGCCCTGTCCCAGCGCCGCTTCCCTCTACTTCAATCGCATTTTCCTGGACCAGGCCCGAAGTACACAAATACTCTTATTTCCCGCTCCTGTCCCCGGCACAGCCCCCGACCGGAGGCTGCTGATACACTCCTGCGTCCGGGTGACGGCATACGGTGGTCGTGCCTCTCTTCTGTTTGCCACCGCCTAATCACACGGGACTCCGAGGGCCAGACGCTCGATCGACGTACGCCAGCATACTGAGTGCTGATATCGTCTAGAGGTGGGCTGATCCCTACTCGACGGTCGGCGTGACCTTGCAGCTGACGTTCTCTATAACGCAGATGGCCTAGAACCGTTTCATTTACGCCGGAGGTCTCTCGCTCAAGACTTTGTGGCATGCCGGAGTAGTGATTCCGAATCGTGCCTACATCGCAATCACCGTCCGCGAGGCTTTCGTTGCTTCCATTTGTGTGTGGGTACGAGTACCATACACTTGGCGAAGTACGTGTATATGCAGCCCTATAAGCGGCACAGGCTCGCCTCTCTCTAGGTCGCATCTGCCGACTTGCTTTGGCGTTTCGGTTCCCTCTAGAGCGAAGGCCGGCGTCCCAACAACTCTCCTAAGCTCGAGATGAAGTTTGCGTTCGCTGCCGCAGCCATTGCCCTCGCCGCGTCAGCAGCGGTGTCGGCGGGTCCATTCCAAGCCCTACAGAGATTGATCAAGTTTGCTGAGACACAGCTCGAGTCTCATGGCGCTATCTACTGTAAGTGATATGCCAATGTCGCTCTCGTGTTCAACGCCTGACGTGCGGCCAGTCATCACCAATGATCCTACCGAGAATGTGATCATGACGGCGAGCATAATAGGCGACGGAACTTTGGTCAGTCGGCTTGTTGCTCTACCCCTACATGCCGACAAGCTCAAGGTTAGGCGCTCCGCCGTAGACTCTCGCTGGAGCCGTCGCAGCTGGCGGCCGCGGGCTTTCCGGCATCCCATCGCCCATCAGTCCGGATTCGATCTTCTCGCAGGTACGTTTCCGCGACGCCTACGTCTAGCATCTGGCAGTCTCATAGCTACATAGGGAAGTATACAAGCTTCAGCCAGTGGCCAAGTCTTGGCCGCCGTAAACGTGAGCGTTACGCATAGCCATGCGGTTGGCGGAATGTTAACTCGTACTCTAACAGCCCGGATCGAACACCATCTCATTATTTTCGATCAACCCGAAGATACCTACGGAGATTACTCCACTCGGAGATCCCGTCTCTTCTGAGGGGGAGTTTCCTATTTCGGTGGCGTTCAATAGTAACGGCACCAAACTGTGCGCACTGAACGGAGGTGCAGTGGCCGGCGTGAAGTAGGGTGTCTCCTGTTATAGACACTGCACTGTCGCTAACAACTCGACCGATAGCTGCTTCACAGTGGACAAGAAACTCGGACTGGTCTCAATCCCGAACACCCTCCGGAGCATCAGCCTCAACAAGACTACGCCCCCCACTGGTCCTGCGGGTACAGCCAGCCAGATCATATTCAATGACGACGAGACGAAGGTCATCGTATCCGTCAAGGGCGCACCACCGAATACCGTCGGATTTCTCGCTATCTGGGATATACAAGACGATGGCTCGCTCTCGCCGGAGTTCACCATGCTACCGACTGTCCATGGCGCTGCGGTGACGTTTTCGATGACGCCGATCCCCGGAAGGAACGCGCTGTTGTCCACCGACGCGTCGATTGGGTTCACGGTGTTCGACCTCGACGACCCGAGCAAGTCCACGCTGACTCCGATCCCGGGGCAGCAGGCTACATGCTGGTCACAATTTAGCCAGAAGACGGGCACTTTCTTCCTGACAGACGTCACGACCTCCATCCTGACAGAGGTCGCTGTGGACGAGAATCTCAATGGGTCGATTGTGAAGGTGGGCTTGCGCTCCCTGCTCGCGCATCGCAGCGTCTGAACGCCTATCATCGCGCGTCGTTAGCAATACCCGCTTGGTCCGGGTGCGGGCACGATCGACGACACGATTGCTACGATCAACGGCAACGAGTTTGTACTACAGATCCTCCACGTCATGCTCGTACTGAACGTTCTGGTTATCATTGCAGCTTCCTATATGTCCTTGCTGCAAACTTCACGTCCGTCGACGTCCTCTCTCTCAAGGGCCGGGGACAGGCTCAAAGGCTCACTGCCCTCGATTTCGGCCGCCCTGCACAGCTGGCGGGCATTCCCGTCAGTGAGTGACCATGCTTGTGAGCTCTCGAGATCCAAGAAGCGCTGACAACCTCCATCAGACCCCTTGAACCTGCAGGGAATGACTCACTTCCTCACCCAGTGATAGTGAGTGTACGATTCACCCCTCTCGCAGAGCGAACCTTTCGCAAGCGTCTACTTCGGCTTGTCAAAAGCCGGAAGTAGTGCACGGGTTTCTGCTGCTTACCCGCCGTACTTGCATGTCAAATGATATATGGGATCACTGAATTCAACGGTCGTTCAGAACCTAGCCGCAATGTTTCCCGATGTTTCGGGGTCACTATGACTTATGATATACCAGAGTGAGCGGCGCTCAAACCGTCATTGGGGCAGAATGTTGTCTGCTCCGTCCACTCCAGCCGTGCGCGACCCGTACGCTCGCATGCCACTCTCTTGTTCAGTGGCAGATTACCGCTCCTTTGAATGATGGCCGGGCCTCGCAAATTCTGTCCAAGAGGACGGATACGACATCCGTGTAGCCTTGTCGGATGCATTGATGTTTCGTCTCGTACTTAGTAGGAGTGAGAGAAAATACATTCGAGCTCGGCGCTCTGTGCAGTGCTGCAGATCATGCATCATGCATCATGCGAGAGGTACGAATGACGGGGAACTCCTGAACTCCGCCATTCCAAGGGGGCACCATTATTGGTCCGAAGCGCCCGTGGAGCAAAGACCAAAAACCAACCCTAAGAATGGGTTAGCGGACCATTCTGAGAGCACGTGATCTAGGATAGGTCCTGCGCTGACTCAGGTGGCGGCGTACTTGGACGTAGCTCTTTGTCGTCCTACGGCCCGCTATGCAGCTGAATAGCACACGATGAGGTCTTAATACCTAATATTATTCGTCTATCTCGGAGAACCCGAGAAAATCGAGGTTACAGCCGTCATGAACAGCATAAACGGTCCCAGGGAAGCTCTACTGACTGAGGACCGCGGCGGCGCGCCGCCGCGAAGGAAAATTTCGGCACATACAGGTTTTTGAGACGTTTCTTCGAGGTCTGGAGACGTTTACTAGCAAAGTCCATGCCTCCGGAGTGCAATACCCTGCAGGACAGCTCAAGACACAACGTGCATAAGCGCCCACCGTGGTACAGAGCGGCGGCGTACCCGCCGCGAAGCTCTCGCAATATCAGGCTTAAGTCCTCGCAAATCGTGCGTTTAGTACGCCCTATGGTGCGCATTTGAACGCGATACATTTGGTGACTTCGCGGTCCATTCAACGGGAACGCGCAGGCTGACTAGCCTCAACGCGCGCCTTCGGCGCGCGCGATGGTCCCCCCTGGGCACCAAATATGGGGCCGCTGCGCGGCCCGCGTCGGGCCCTACAGACCCTTGGAATGACCAATTTGCCGAATGACGTCTCCGGAGTCCCGCGGCCCAAGCAGACGGCACAACGGTGCGCCCGTTCTCAGGCTCTCCCCGCCGTCGCGCCTCCCCTCCAGCCTCCCGCCCCCGACATTCGACTGGTACTCTACCGTTCAGGGCAGTACACGTCTCGGAGCTCGGGAACGTGACTCGCTCACAGGAGGTCACCGACTGTAACTCATCCGCACTTGCTGCTAGCTGTACCGTCCATATCCGCTAGGCACCTGCCTGTGCGCCTGTAACGACCACTTTACGACTCTGGACGACGTTCACGACCTGGTACTAGGCTGCCTACGTGCCCCCCCCCTTGACTTGTATATGGGTTTCTGAGCTCGAGTCGCACATCTTGGAAGAATTATAACGATTGTTGTGGCGACATCTGGACATGGCGGACATTGTGAATGGGCGATGCCACGCGGAACGCGCTCCCCAAGACAGCCCTCCTCTCTTCCAGAATGGCAAACTAGTGCTCCAGGGTGTGTTTGACCTGTACATATTGGCGACGTTGGAGGTGCTGATACCTTGTTTCAAGCTCATCACGTACGCGTGCCGTGCAAGCTATCCAGTACCATCCCCTCACTTCCCATTTGCTAGATCGGGTGGATTGTCTCCTCCGCATTCACTTTCGTTGCGATTGCAGTGTCATTCTGGTTGATTGACAAGCATATACAATGGTATACCAATGTAAGACTGCGGCCAACTCTCTTGCATGCATGCTTCTCACCGGACGATCACTGCAGAAACACGAGCAGCGCTGTGAGTAGTTATGATTGCTCATCGTCTCCTTGCTCAGCTGACGGGATGCCACGCAACTAAGACATAGTCCGGATCTTGTTCATGGTGCCACTATATGCGCTCATCAGCCTCGCGTCATATTTCTGGTGGGTGAGTATAGACTGCCTCCTGCCGCCCTCTCCTGCCGTCGCAGACTGCTCACACAAACCTCACAGAACCATTCCACCCCCCTGCTACTCATACGCGACTGCTACGAGTCCACGGTGCTGACGGCCTTCTTCTACTTGCTGTTGTTGTACGTCTCTCCAGATCCGATTGTGCAGAAGGAGATCTTCCGTAAGGTGGGAACGACGGATATCCATATGCCAAGTGTGCTGATGGTGAATGTATGCTCCCAGAACGGGCTATCCCGGGAGCATGACCGGCGCAGGCGCAAGCGCGGCGAACCCCCGCAGAAGTGGATGTTCCCCCTCGGCTTCGTCCGATGGAAACCAGAGGTATGCGCTCCATAGGTATCGTGGTCGATCGCGACGGCGTTACTGAGATCTTCATCGCAGGATGGGTTATACTTCTTGCAGCTCATGAAGTGGGGCATCCTACAGTATTGTGTGATCCGACCGACGTAAGTCTGTCGATGGATCATAGCCAGCGGATCCTGAGCTAATATGTGTGCTCTGGTACAATAGGACGACACTCGCCGCTGTGATACTTGACTACGCGGGCTTGTACTGTGAGGACTCGTGGAGTCCGGGCTGGGGTCACATCTACGTACGTATTCGCGACGGCCATGTTGTACGCGCACTAATCCGGCGACCGCAGATCACCTTGATTGTTTCCATCTCGGTATCAATTGCTATGTACTGCTTGATTCAGCTGTATATGGCTGTCAAGGTCGAGCTCGCCCCGCAGAAGCCGCTGCTCAAGCTCTTCGCCATCAAAGCGGTCGGTCAGTGTGCTCGGCCAACTGTTGTCTTGAGCAAGACTCATGCATATCGGCCCCTCGCAGTGTTCCTCACTTTCTGGCAGGCGACGTTCCTCTCAGTACTCACCCTGTTCGGGGTGGTCAAGGATGTACGCGGTCATTCCTCCGAAGCATTGTCTCCCTGCTGACCGGAGTCGCATGTCACCACGCGCAGACCCAGTACATGACAGCTGATAACATCAACATCGGTATCGGTGCCATCGCGGAAACGTTCGAAATGGCGTACGTCCTCCGCCCTTCCGACTGCTGCCAAATTGACTCATGATTTCCGTGCCACAGGTGCTTCGCCCTGCTCCACATCAAGGCGTTCTCGTACAAGCCGTACTATGACCCCGATATGCGTACCCCTCGCTGGCGGTCCCTCGTCCATGCGATGAGCTTCAAAGAGACCGGTCGCGAGATCTGGGCTGGGCTCGTCTACATGGTATATCGGACCCGCGGCCGCGAGACCGATCCTGAGGCGCGGCGCGAAGCCGTCCTGGAGGACATCTTCGGACGCTCGAGGATTGCGATCCGTCGCGACGCGAGCGCGTCCGCCTCCGCGCGGGGACACAATCCCGCGAAGGACTTGAGCGTCACCGTGGAGGTGGAGAAGCAGGTGCACGTCAACGAGGAGCGGCAGTGGCTCGGGGTTGGCGACGACTATATCTATGGTCTGGGTTATCAGTCCAAGCCGCGGCGGGAGCGGAGCGAAGGACTTGAGGCGCAAATCGAGAAGGAGCTCGCCAAGCGTGGATATGGTCTGGAAAGTACGTCTTCGGCCGACGCTGCCTCAACGACCACGGCTGACGTTCATAATATTAGACAAGCATTCGAGTGGTGCATACTACAGCCCGATCGTCGACGCCGAGGTTCCGGCTCCGCAGGGCCACGAGCAGAGGCAGACATCATGGTGGCGACGCGTCTACAATCGCCTCTCCCAGTCCGGCGCGGACGCGGATGCGGAGCAACCCCTTCCCGAAGCTGCGCAAGGCAGTCTGCAGAAGGCTCTTCGTCGCGTTTCGACGCGCCGTCGCTCGAAGGACATACCCACCAAAGCGGGCGCCACACAGCTTATATACGAAGTCCAGGAGGATGACTACAACGACCCGCCTCCTCCCTCCGCCATCCGGTCGTACCGCGAGAGCAAGAACAAGAAGTCTGGCGTGAAGCGGAAGCCCCCTCCTACCCTCGAGCCTCCGCTTCTGTCCGCGTCGTTCGCGGACACGCCGAGTCCTCTCAGTTCCCCGGATGCCGGCGGGCCGACTGCAGATGTGCGGCAGTACCGCCGTGTATCAACGAACTTAGCGTCGAGCTCCAAGCAAGGATCCACGACAGTGCTACCAATACCGCCATTGCCTACACCAGGCGCAGAGTCCGTGCAGGCAGACAGCTTCCTCGATCGCGCCTTCGCTGCTTCCGTTGAGCTAGGCTCATCTGTCGAGGTACTATCGACAGGGCCGCCCTCTTCGCAATCCCACCACAACCACGTCAAGCTGGGGCCGCACCCCGAGGTCGCGATGAAGGTCAAGGCTTTGCCTTCCGCACCAGCCATCACCGACCCTACCACTTCCGCTGCTCTTTCCAGTCCAACCCCTGGGAGATCCGCTCAATTCGCGCCGGCCCCTCCCACTGCACGACCGCCGCGTATGCCACAAGTAGCCCCAGCGTACTCCTCACCTCGCGCTTCTCCGGGGCCGGCGGTACCAGCGCTATGGACGGTCGACGAGTCCCGCGGTCGCTCACACTCCTCCCACAGGCGCGACTCTGCATTCTTCCACCCCGAGCCTCAGCCCGTGTCTCCCACGCAGACCTTCCCGCAGTCGCCCCCTCGACTGCAGCGTGCTTCTATGGCGTATTCAAGGGGCGCCCCGAGGAGGAACTCTACCGCGCCACAATACCCTCCTCCGAACCGGTTTGTGCCGACCAGAGATCGTATCGTCCTGCCAACGCCTCTAGCTTCCTCGAGCACGACGGGCAGAGACAATGCGCCGGGAACGAGTCCGACGCTGCAGACTTTTGCGTCTCCGCGTTACAGTCCCCCCGGACTTCCTGCCGCTTCGCTACCGGCGACTCAGAACCGACGGTGGTCGACCCCACAACCTCCGCCCCACTCTGGCTCCATGAGGTAGCAAGCTGACATCCTGCCTCGTCCTCTCACTCGTCTCGCTTTCATACCGCCTGGTATACCCGCTGAATTTATGACCTATTTAGTGCTCTCGACCTGTTGTTGCTCACGAACTTTACACAATCACGACTGCTCACGACCTTCACGACCCTCTCTCGCGGTATTCTCCTCCTGTCGGATGTATTTCTTGAATGAAACGTCGTGTTCTTCCATACCGAAGCCTGGCGACCGTTGGCAAGTCCATGCGTTAATGAACTGGTCATTATATGGCTTTCATCCTGCTACGGTGAGCAGCCCTATTGTGGTTGTGTGTCATCTCACGGGCGGTGAACTGCATGGACACATCTATTGCGGCAAGTCAGCCGCGCCTTGAGCTCAGACCTTCTGTGCGAATACGTGTTATGGCACGTCGCTTCGACCTCTATTGTGTTGCAGTCGAGGGTTCAGGTAATCTCGCAGGCCTGCGGAGGCATGGGCGGGCGCTTATGCTTCCCTTCCGAGCGCTGCCGCCCGGACAATGTTGCAGAATAGGCGCCCAAGCTACGCTATTGTTCCGGGATAGGACATTTGTGCTCTCGCTTTGGTAAGTCCTGTAATCCTATGTTTAGGCTCGGTAGGAACCAAACATGCCGGGCGCGAGTTGCATGCCGCGGAGACTGATGCCATTGTACTTCTGCGATGCAGGCAAACATGCGCCGCGGTCGTAATGTGGCCGGCGTACAAACGACGGAGCATATCCAGGGCGGCCAGAGAGTATAAAGCAGTGCCACTGAGCTCCAGGGCGGCCCTGCACTTCGCCACCGCTCGCCCCCATCCAAGCTGGTTCTCTTTCTTGTCCATATATAAGCTCGTCTGCGACGATCCTACCTTACCATCGCCTATTGCCCTCGCGCGAGTCCAGCTTCACCGCACAACCACTCCCCCCTTCCGCGGCTCCCTCCCAACACCCCATTATCTGAACAAGTACACTATCGAAATGGCCTCCCGCGTTGTTGCCATCGGCTTTGCGCCCCGCGAGCCTACTCGGTGAGTTCAGTGTCGGTCCCTCCCTCCTTGGGCTGGCTTGATTAATCGCGGACTTTCAGCATGTCTTGCACCAAGTACCTCGAGCGCCGTATCGTCCGCGCATGGAAGGCGATCAGCCAGCGCGGACGCAGAAGCCACCGCGCATCCATCCTTCCAGAGGACTTCGTGATGCTCACTTCGCGCCGTCGCAGCGTGCGCTTCGGTTGAGCTCCTCCCGCCGCCAACCACCTTTCACCACACCTCCGAAACATCGTCCATTGGCACGACCTCACGAATTACGTCTTGACGACGTTCGCATGGACCTTCACTCCCGTCTTCTACACTACGATCTGCTTATACCAGCCTCTGTGGCTGCCGGACACTCTTAGCACACGTTGTAGCGCATACCTCACATCATCTAGGATACCAGTTGTAATATTCATAATCGTGGGACTTCGGCGTCGTCATTAACTCGGCTTGTATCGTTGGCTCTCAATGTAATCTGCTACCTCTGTCGTACAGTATGCGGGTGAACATCATTCCGCCGTTTTTCTCTGACGCCTCATGAGCTTCGGAGGGTTCGTAGACGCGCCCCTTGTGTCGCAGAAAATCAATAGTATAACACGATAGGGACGCCTGGTATTCATGCGTGGTCGGCTTGGTCTTCACAATCCGTTGCTAACCCTCTGAGTCCTCACTGTCCCATCTTGGAGACGCCTCCCATCCATTACCACCTTTTCTCCAGACGAATTTGGACGTGAATGCAACGGTCTTCAGTGCATTGGGGTGATTATCCCACCGCTGCAGCCATTGGAGCTGCAGTCGTTTGTCATGCGCGAAGACAAAACCCAGGTCTTCGTCGTCTGACTCGTCCAGGGGTGCGTCGGAGAGGAGAACGGTGTGCAGGCTCGGAGCTTGGGTGAGAAGGGTCTCGCCCCAGTCACCGATTGCGTTGTACTGTGAAGAACTCGGGAGGTCAGTCGAAGCTGGGAAAGGCAGAGCCCAAACTGGAGAGGACGTAGCCACTGGAGTACGTGTTCGATGGCTTACCTCCTCTAGACCTTCGTCTATGACGATGACCAACCGCTGCAGGGACCGGATGATCTCACCCAGCACCGCCCAGCACCGCCCAGCATCCAACCAGCGTACACAGAAGCTGAGGTCGACCACGGGGCCGGCAGACCACGGCAGACACCGCAACGCTTCAACTACGTCTTCCCAAGTTGGAACACCTTGCGACCCGGTTGACCAGAAGCCCATCTTACCGTCATTCTCGTCGTAGAGCGCACAGTCAAGTTGCACACAGCGTATCGGGCGCGGCCTTGGCGCATTGGGGGGAAGTAGAGCCGGTAGAAGCGTGCATGCGCATGCGACTTTCTCGAGGATCGGCAGTACTTGCATGGGGAGGAATGGGTCCGGGATACTGGGGTTCGAACGCATCCGCGCTCAACTCGCGAACACAAGGCGTATGGGGAAAAGACGCGAAGGACGCATCCAAGTCGTCGAGTGTGAGTTGCACCAGACTCGAGAAGGCAGGAATGTCATGAACGAGGGAAGGTAGACTGGGTAACAGGCCACGGAGGACCAGTTTTCTAAGGAATGGCGCCCTCGAGGCTAACACAGGTTTGAAGAAGGGCTCTAGCCACTCCGGCCCAGGCGTGTCGCCCCACAAGAAGAGTTCGAGAGCGGTAAGCCTTGAGAACCATGGGCAAAAAACCTCGGCGGACCAGGCATCTGAATTGACTTCGTGCCAGCCCGACACGAGACTGAAGGACCGTAGCGTAAACGCCGCAGCGTGAGCAAGTGCAGTGCACACGCTCGGAATGCTCGGGCACGATCCGTTGAAGGCGAAGTACTGTAGGCCCGTCATGCCACGGATGGCCAGCGGAAGACGACGAGCGAATTCGGCATGCGACAGGTCTCCTGAGAAGTCGCTCTCCGAGTACATTATGCGGGATGTCCGAACGAGGCTTGCTAGGTTACGCCCGTGACTGAGGTGCGACGGGTCCGTGGCAAGCGTCCGGATGAATCTGTGACATCTTTGTAGCCTGGGACTGAGACCGAAGGCCCTCCCGATAGTGACGGATGCGTAGAGCGACGGAGTCAGGACATCGTTCAGGTACTTGTTGGTCAGAACGAGGGAAGCCAGGTCCTCTCGATTCGTCATGGCCCCGATGATAGTCAAGAGCTCCGCAGGGAGGACTGTTAGGGAAGGCATACGCCTCTTAGCGAGGGAGCAAATGTTCGCAGTCCTAGCTCAGCCTTGTGCAACCACAGGTGCGCCGAGTTGAAGTCGAGAGCCTCCGAGCTGCGAGGTGCTACGGACATTGTCATTCCATGAGAAAGTGCCAGCGACATTATATGGTATCCCAGTCACTATCGTAGACGTACTCACTATGACTTCCGAGAGATCGTGGGGGCAAGTTATGGTCGATGTGGAACCAGGTGCTGGCAGGCCGCAGACCAAAGTACCTGCTTACGCGTAGCACGACTCACGTTGGCGCCACTGGCGGCGCTGCAATCAACGAGCTTGTATCCTGTCTTTGTACATTTGCCCATCGGGTAGCTGGGTCGAAGGCGTGGAAACCAGAAGAACGCCTTTGTGTGACTCCAGGAAGCCTCGCGAAAGGCGGCGACTCGGAGACTCACCAAATGCAGCCTGATGTCAAGTATACTAGCGCTGCTGCTTCCATGTGCCTCCGACCTAATAAAGTCAGTCTCCTAATGTGAGATCACTCAGGTATCACCATTGACAGACCACATACATAGCGCGAATTAGAGTACACGAATTAGAGTACAGAATTAGCGTAACACGTATTTTACAAGCGGGGAATGAAGCAGTACAAATACATGCAGAATATGCCGCAAAGAAAGGGTACAATCGTCTAGTAATGGAACATCGCAGGTAGCTGGAAGGATACCTCGATGAGTATTTGAGCGAACACAGGCAATCAAGGTACTCACATGGTTCATGAGGGCACCGGCCTGCTGCCCGAACCAATGATAGAGGTTTCGTAGGCGTAGGATCGTCTCGTCACCTTCGACGCCTGCCTCGGTGAGCTCTCTGATGCGCCTATTCGCGAGCGTAGCCATCTCCGCATGCCTCTCAGTGAGAATAGCGAGCCGTATGTTCAGGTTTGTCATGCGGATGTGCATAGATGCGACTTCACCCCTAGCCTCGTGGCACTGGAGGCTCTGCTCGACTCGTTGCCGCTCGGAGTCCTGGAGTCTTTGCTGGAACTCTTGAATATCAGTCTGATGCTGCGAAGCAGGAGGAGAGCCAGGTCAGCACCGACGCGACGGAACAACTAACTCGGCGAACCTGTTGGATGCGATCTTCCATAGCTTTCAGATCGTATGCAAGTCTCTCGTTCACCGTCATCGTCTGTGACACCTGCTGCTGGAGATCGCGCGCTCTCTTCTCGGATTCGGCAACCTTCTCTTGCAGACTGAGCGCCTCCTGATTGCACTTGGCGAGTTGCTGCTGAAGGTCATACTCGGTAGCGTCACGCGTTCGATCCTGCAGGTCGTGAGTGATCGTTAGAGCGAGCCACTGCTCAATAGTCGGGTCGACTTACCCTCACGGACTGTTGCGCCGCATAGGTCTGCAGCATCTGCTTGGCGTCTTCCAGCACTTGATGGATGCTATCCATACTGATGTCAGCAGACGATGGGTCGTTGGTGAATGAAGGAGCCATCTGCGGCTGAAAATCCGGTCGGGTCAGCGGGTGCTCAACACAACCGCTACGCGCTTACCGTCGGCGTCTGTGGGCCATGCACGCTGGTCCTAGCACGCGAGGCCTGGGTCTGCTCAGATTCTTGCATCGTGACATCCTCTGATTCAAGTTGGCCGAGGTATGAAAGTTCAGACGGGTTGCGACCAAGTTGGCGCCGAGGGCGGGCCTCTGTGGTCGGCGGAGTCGGGAGGACATTCCTCGAGGATGGGCGTGCAGGGGTCGTCGGGCCAGCAGGAATGTCCGGAAGACTGAATAGACGAAACTCTGTTAGGGTGGGCATGCTGGCAGAGGAGAAATGATACGGACGTTGGAACCCGTTGGAGGGTATGTTCACGTGAGAGCATCGTAGGAGACAGCTGAGTCCCTGTCTACTTGTTAGCAAGCCAGAGCCTAGAGCCATCAGCTTCTCGCCGCACGAAGCGCGCTACGCACCGTGACCCATCTGGCGCTGGAACTCGAGCTCCTCGCACCGTCTTTCGAAATGCGTGCACCGCGCCCGAGACTCGTCACGCTCTGCCACAGCGACATCTCGTTCCTTCCTAGCGTCGTCACGCTCTTTTCTAGCGGCATCGAGATCTTGTATCGTAGCATTGAAGTGCTGCGTGGCGGTATTCCGTTCAAGCACTGCTGCGCGATGATTCTGGGAGGCAACCTCGAGTTTGTCCTGTAGTTCGAGGCACATATCGTACAGCTACAAGCGTTCAGGAGTCAGATAGGTATCACATAGAGAGATCGGATATGCTTCCCACCTGTTCCTTTGTGGTTGCCTTGAGTTGGTACACGTTGAGGTCGATGAGGTCTGTCCTTTTACGCAGGCTAGCGGCATCGGGGAGGCGAGGGAGCTTCGATATCTTCTCGACTCTGTTGAATGAAGTGTTCAGGACAAAGGCAAGCGACCGAGGCGTGAACAAAGTGGGACGTACACCGCTGCGAACCCGGCGCTGAGCTGCCGCAGCCCGTCCGGCGCGAGACGTATGAGGCGGCGTAACGTCTGTGCATGTAAGACTCAAGGAGCATGGACAGCGAGGGAGGATCAACTCAACTAGATCCTTCAAGAACTTCTTGATGCACGCCCTCGACATCTTTGTGATAGGTTCGCCGTTGGCGATCATGTTGTCGAGCACTGCAAATGTATGAATGTCAGTAGTACCAAGAGCACTAACACGACAGGTTGTACGCCGCACTCTCTTCGATGATAGCGCTGTTGTCGAAGGGAGCGGGTCCCCTCCGGCAGAGGTAGTGGACGACCCCTTTGTGAAAGAGGTGTGAGCGGTGAAGACCAACGAGAGACGCTAGGTAGCACTCACGGTCTGGATATGTCAGCTTGCGTGTTCGCGCCATGGTGATGGGCTATTGAAGACGGTGCTTGGGGCGAGACTGGCGAAAGATAGCAGGAGCAGGAATGAGTGGCAGAGTGAAGAGAGAGCTTGCGGGCTGTAATCTCGGATAACGGTGCTCAAATGGAATGAGGGACGACAAAGGAAGATCTGAAAGGAAAAGAGCGAGCAGCACCAGGCTACTACGCGTTCAAGGACCAGCTAGGAGGGAGAAGGAAAGGAGCAAAGTCCACACCCTCGACGCAGAGACTCTTTATGAAGCCCTCCCTCAGTACCGACTTCGGCTTGCTCACAGATAATAGAACAATAACCGCTTCGACGGAGGACGCGGGGAAGTCATCTTGGGAAGTGCAATCGAGATCGACTACATTGCCTCTCACCTCCGTCCAAGATGCCGGCGCGAGGATGCCACATCGAGGGTCACACGAGGCAGCGCTTCACCGCCCCCCCACGAGACTAACGGACTGAGCACGCGGGGGGCGGATGAGTGACAATAAAGGCGTATCCGGCCGCATCCCGCCGCAATCCTTTCCTGAGCCTATGAAACGCGCAGAGGTTGTTGCCGAGGAAACAACAGGAGCACACATAAGTATGCATTCCCGACACACAATACCGATAAGGGTTTATGCCACAAGTCGAGAGCCCCACCTGTGTGCTGCCATTCAGTACGGATCCAAAACGCATCTTTCAAGGGTTTGCACTCACGGAGATTGTCCCATCTGGAGAGACAATGTCACTGTATGAGCCATCGACTGAACGATCCTGACAGTCAAGCCACTCACCGCCGCTCGCATCCTGGCGACAAGGTCGGTGCCTGCCTGTTCCCGCCTCTCCGCCTCAACTTCCAGCCTCACCACCTGACCTTCCAACCTCTCCCGATCGCGTTGAGAGCTCCTGAGGGCGGCGGCAGTAACGACGTGCTTCTTCCGGTAGAAGTCCCGCTCTCCCGCTAGCCCCTGGTTCCGTCGACGCGCCTCGGCCAGCTCTTGCTCTCGAGCTGCAACTGCCTCCTCTGCCTGCGCGCACAGACGCGAGTGCACGTCGATTTCGTCTTGGAGGTCGGCGATTTGCTGCAAACGTCGTGCATCACGCTCCGCACCAGCGGCGACAGCAGCTTTCGCCTCGTCCAGCTGGCGCTGCATCTGCAAGCGCTGGATTTATCGGGCGTCAGTCTCTGGAAGCATAAAGAACAGTGTCCGGCCTACCTCGCGATGCGCCTGCCGCTTGGCAGTCTGAGCGAGCTCCAGAAGCCGGTTCAAAGAGTCTTCTGCGGATGATCCGTCCGCATGCTGCGCTGGACCACTGGCATCGTCCTGGTTCACAGGTCGGGACGGAATGGGGGCAGGTTGTCCAGTAACTGAGGCTGTTACAGGCTCCTCATGGATAGGCTCCAGCGTCGAATGCGTGAACCTATCCTCGATCGGAGACGCCGGTGCAACCGAGGCGTTTGAAACTCCGCGCGAAGGCGGCGATATCGTCGTAGGCGGCGTAGGGTAACTTTGACTCGGCTGCACGCGCTGCGGAGTCTGAGGAGTGGGACGTCTGGAGGGATGTGCGACAAAGACATGAAGCAAGAACCGTACGACTTGGAGAAGATGTACTCACGAAGGCCTTGCGCCGGCGTCTTGGTTGTCGGTCAGAGTGAGGAAGGGGTTCTCATCCTTGTCAACCTCCATTGACGCGTCGACGTCAATAGGTTCCTGCGACGTGCCGGCTTGAGACACTGGACGTCCATGTCCAGCACGAGCGTCGGCGTTGTCCCTAGAGAGCCTGTCCACCTGATCGCTCAGAGCGTCCTTCTCCTCTTGCATCTTCAAGAATTCTTCCCAAAGCTGCACGTTGTTCCACACATGAGCGTTCGGTCTTCGATGACGTATGAATGTCGCAGGATTGGACTTACCACGCGCTTGGGCACGTCCTTCAACTCGCCTATGCGCACCTTGAAGTAGTCGCCCACGACCTTGGGGTGGGCATTCGCCGGAAGATCTGTCCGCGATGCGCGCAAACTGCGATATGAGGTCAGCCTTTGGCGTTCCGCGGAAAGGACAACAAAATGTACTCACATCTTCTTCAGCTCCTCTTCTATGCGGTACCTGTCCGGCTGGCTCCGCCGCCGCTTCAGGAGGTGTTTCCTTGCCTACTGCGCTGTGAGTTGTGATCCGGGGGCAGGCCCTAGACACCTACGAGTAAGTTCAACGGGTTGTCCACGAGATGCGGAAGCCGCTTCGGTGGCGTCATTTTCGCGGCAAGGTGCTGGACGCGGACTAGTGGGTGAATGGATGTCGTGAGCAACACGCCCGTGGCACGCGCACAACCGTAGAAAGATACTTACCACGCTCGACCATATCCTTGTGCGAGAAAGACCCACTACCATTGCGACGTAATGCAACGAAGACTCCTGTGATGTCGGGGTGAGCTCTGGCTTCGAACTATGGCAGGGGATCGTCGCACTGTCTTTCGTGGTCGTATTCCTGACCATCCTGCGAGCGGTGCGTCGAGGTGCGGACGAGGTTTCGAGGGGTGAGTGAGTGGCGACGGAGTGGCGGGTGAAGCATATTTAAGCGATAAGTGGGATGAAGCTGCTTTGTTGAAAGCATAGACAGGATGTATGCGCTATACCAGAGCGTATAGAGCGTTGCAATAGGGCGAGTCTTGGATAACCATGAGATGGATGGACGTTTGTGCGCGAGGATGTTCGTTGAGCTAGAACCAGTCGCGCCAAAATCACACAAGGACCAATAGTGTTAATCTAATATACGTCTATCGTGCTACAAAAGTCCACGAAACCCTGCACAAACAGTCAGCAACACGCCGACAACATCATTGAGAACGACTTACAAAGGAATGTGATAGCTAACCAAAACGGCACTACATTACGAAGTGGTCCGCCCAATGCCTCAAGACGCCTTCGCCGAGCTTATGCGACGGGAACCTCTTGACGTCTCTCGATATGATCGTGGCATGTGAATTCCGCACGGGATGGATGAACACGAGCTCCTTCTTCAGTCCAGGCAGTGTGTTGAGCCACGTCACCATCTTCCGCTGCAGCTCGTTCAGGACGAGGCCCGGGTCGCGTTCGGCCGGGGTATCGGACGATCGAGCCACCTCGCCCTGGGCATCCAGAGACGTCTCCTCCGAAGCGATAGCGGCGAGAGTAGGCTCGGACGACGAGGCGTCAGGTGAGCCGGAGTTGTCAAACATATCGACCACCGCGTCCTCGACTTCGCGCTCGAGGCTGCCGATGATGTGCACGAGTCGCTCGGTGCTGGACTCATCCTTCTCGAGCTTCTTGATGCGCGTCCGGGAAGCGTGAGAAGCGAGCGACAGGCGCGTGATGACGAGGGTAAAGAAGAGCGGGATGAGGACGGGCGTCAGGGCGTACAGAAGCTGTGAAGGAAGAGTGAGCCTGCGGACGACGACATACAAATTGAGAATCTACGCACAATGTTGTAGGGGAATCCAAATTGCAGCGCCGGAGGCAATAGAGGACGGCTGGGCTTCAGTTCCCTGAACCACTGCACCGATAGCAAACGTGGCTTGGGAGGTCGGGTTATTGATGCAGGAATGGTATACGACTTGATTATAGGATTATAGGTTTGATCGAACTCTCTGCAGCGGGCATCATGAGCCAGTGCTAGCTCCCAAGTCGCGTGCATAGAGACGTACATTTGCATGCCATCCTGGACGTGATTTACGAAGATGTCCTCCAGCTCTATGGCTGCTGTCGGATATGGCACCGTGACGTCATTCACAGCGTTCGCGTATATGCGGACGTGCTGGAACAAGGTGAGAGCTTGGAAGAATAGACGATCTGCAACACATTTAGGATATGGCTGAATGGCATGGGAGTGTCCGAGTACGCACTAGGGTCTGCCATAACCTCCAGCAGAGGTCGGCCGTTCTTAGACCACTTGTCCACCTGTTAGAGTGGGCGCAGGTCGGCAACCGCTCGAATACCGAGACACACGTCTTGACTCACGGCATAGAACTGCTCGCCTGTCCGCGACAAGAGTTTAGGTCCGAAGAAGGCGAACAGCGACGAGATGACAGTGGGGTATCTTGGGAGGCCAACATGCGGGGTTGCGATGGTGTTGAAATTGACTGGGGTGACAGAAGCGAAGAAGCCTCGTTGATGCAAGATGCTATTGAACAGACGGTGTGAGTCGACTGTCCGGTATCATGGCGTGAGTAGTGAAGGACTTCGTACCCGACCAAATACCGCGCGATGAGCCCTCCGAGGCTGTAACCCGTTACTGAGAAACGAGTGACTTTCTTGCCCTCCTTCTCGAGCTTCGCGATCTCCTCGAACACCTGAGAGCGTTCAGCACGCAGACCCATAGGCAGGCCGCGCGAGAACCGGGCTCACCTCTTTAGCCACACGCTCGCCTCCCCAGTCGATGCCGTCATACGTGCCATCGTCCTTATTGGTCTCCGCAACGAGTATATGCAGCTGTTCGCCGCCAGGGCCTTTTTCCGACGTCGACTGACAACGGCGCTCCTCCATAACTCGTCGCATTTCAGCGAGATGGTTGGGATTGCCCCACATCCCGTGGATGAGCACCAGGAGGTGGACGGAGGTGGAGTCGGATACGCCAGCGTTTGCAGAGGACATGGTGAGGGTATTACGGGGGATCAGGTAGGTCTAGGGCAGTGGGTACTCTTGAGGGAGATCGTGAGTTCATTAACTGTGGTTGGTGAGAGCGAGCGGCACAGACTGGGCTGCGGGCGGCGGAGCGTGACGCGTTCAAGTGGCATCACCATCGTCCCGCAATGGGCCCGCAGCCACACCCGACCGGGCATTCCAGTGCCTCTCTCCTCTCCTCCGCTGATGGGCCGCAGAATCACTGTATACGAGTCGCATGGCGATGCGTTGAGTATAGCATCGGGCGGCGGGCGACGTGGACGCAGGACCAATATCGCACTCGAAACGAATGATGAAGGATCCGCGATATACGTGGGCAAAGCATGGCGGGCGCCTCTGACGGCGGGCAATGTATACGCAGTTGCATCAAGAAGAGTCGAGATAGCGATTTGCATTCACATCAAGCACATATTACGAAGCTACATTTGCTACGCATAGACGTCATATGGCAACAGCTCGAGCATGAGAACGAGGTCATAGTAGGGAACCCGCGGCCGGCGAATGGGTATGTCTTCCTAGTCGCAAAGGATGAGCAGACGCAAGCATCCCAGTAGAAGTCCGCCCGCCGCACCTCACACGCGGAACTAGACGGCAGTCCGGTTAGCTCGGGGCGAGGGCGAAATGGTATGGAAGCCGTAGGTCACCTGAAGCACCATCGACGTCGCCCAAGGGGAGAGGTGCTGGTCAGGACCGAGGTACGACCAAGTGCTCGTCATCGACGAGTCTTCCTTGTATCTGATGGCGCCATTGTTCATCAAGGTCAGCATTTCCCATGCTCATGGGTATAGTAAGAAGAGCGGGGGCGCACCGCTTCAGCTGGCCAGACATCCCGGGGCCACGGGAGATTGAAGGGAAACTGTACACCGCCCGAAGGACCTCGCCGATGATCTTAACGTTGTTCCTGATAAGCCCATGATTGGTCAAGATGTAAATATTACACTGACCTTGGTACAGAGATCGGCTCCGAGGAATCTAACGATGTGGTCATGAAGTGAGCCGCTGAAATGCGATGCAAGGGAAGACGCCTAACCTCGCTGCGCTGTCCCCGACGAGATACTTGTCGATGCCCCTGTTTGGGTTGATATCATCGGGTTTCGAGAACGCCCGGCTCTGCGGTGCGTGTTAGGACGGAGGTCTCGTGAGGATTGGAGATGCTTACGCTCCGGTTCGCCGTCGCAATGTCCAGGAAGACGCGCTGGTTGGCCTGCAGCGAGCCTTGGCTCATCGTCACGCCACTCACCGTAGAGCCTGGATGACATTCTCAGTGAGCTGCTCAATGCCGTTGTTTTGTACGTGTACGTACGGAAGACTCCACGGAAGATCGGGTCGAGACCTAGCAGAGGCGTGAGACCTGGTGAATGCCCACGGACCACGAATACGTACGGAGAGCCTCCAGCACAAGCCCTTGCAGCTGAGCATCGTCCCTCGGGTCGCGTTTCGGCTTCGAGGCCAAGGTTTGCACATCCGAAGGCTTCGACGGGTCCATGTGGAAGTTCAGGACGTTCACCATGGCTGTATGCAGGGAGACCGATCAGTCCTCAGCGTCAGCTGCGTCGGTCCACCGTTCCAGACATACCTTGGGAGAGCTCGACAGTCGCGCCGACGATCAAGGCGAGCACAGAGTTGGCCTGCGTCTCTGCGTCGTAGCCCAGAGCGTGCAGGCGCTCCACAAACGTGTCGCGGCTGCTCTTCTGCGGCCGCATGAAGATCTGTGAGACCGTCCCAAACAGGTTGGCCAGCGACAGCTACACAACAGCAGTAAGCATCGAGGTTTGTACGAGCGAGTTTCGGAAGCAGGGGTACGCACCCGTGAGCCACCGAACTGCTGGCGGATAAGCCGGAGGAGTTTCTCAACGTCTGCCGTGGCCGTCTTCTGAAGCTTGGTCAATCGCTCCGCGGACACGTCCAGGAAGAGGTACCTGGCAGCAAGATGTCAAGCGATGACGACATGGCAAGCAATAGCATACACACTCGTAGATTCCAGCGAGAACGTCGAAGAGCTCGTGAGGCATGTAGTCGCCCATGCCATCGGGGCTCGTCTTCAGCCTGATGCCGGTCTGTATCGCCACTCAGATGAGCGACAAACTTGCAGGTGTCTAGAAAAAAGTACCTACCAATTCGCACACCCACTGTATCGGCAGGAGCTTGAACACGTCCCGGACGACGTCGACGCTCCGCACAGGCGAGGCGACCGCGGTGTACGACTCGCGCAATATCAGCTCGCGCGTTCTCTCAAAGAAGAACTGCCTGATCTCGTTCTCGCCTCCGGGGGCGCCGACAAGCACGTCCAGCATAGCACGCTGTTCGCGCGCCGCCCTCGCGGGGTCGTCCGAAGCAATGAAGAACCTGTATGGGACTTAAGACCCGGTCGTCGAAGGACAAGGGATATATGCGTACCCAGCACCCCTGACGAGCCGCGCCGCGCGCTCCGGGAACCCAGTCGCGAAGCTGGCCTCATCCTTCAGGGCCATCTTCACGTCCGGATACGTGCCCAACACCTGCACCTGCGGCGCCTCCTGGGGTCGCTTCGTCTCATACAAGCCCACCGTCCCCAGGTTCGTCAGGATGCGCTCCATCGCAGGCGGCGTCATAAGCGGGAACCAAGTGTACGTGCTGTCGCTCGTGTAGTGGTTCGGGAGCGTGCGCAGGAGGAGCCGCCCGAGCATGCTGCCGTTCCCCGGCCCGTCGGGGTCCCGCTGCGAGTCGGCGAAGCCCCAGGAGGTCATGTTGAACGGCGTGTAGTCCGCGGTGAAGAAGCGGTCGCCGCGCGTGAGCGCGACGGCGTCGCTGAGGATCGCGCGGCTGATGGTGTACGCTGCAGGAGGGGCGAAATGGTGAGGATCATCGGGGGAACCAGCGGAGTGAGAAGAGACTCACAAGGGCAGAGACCGGCACCCTCGACGACAGGCTTGGCTTCCTCGGCTTGGAGACCGACATACAGCTCCAGGCGGTCAATATGGCCGTAGAGCTTCTCAGCCGCACTCGCAATGGCAGGGTCCGGGTTCCACTCGAGGAAGCTCGAGTACGCTACAGACGGCGCTCAGATATCGCATGTAAGCACGATGGCGATGGCCACTTACTCTTTAGGCCCAAGAACTATCACGAAAGATTCCGGTCAGCCGAGAGGCGACTGAAAGAGAGAGGAGGCACTGACCTTGCGGAAGTCGTTGAGGGAGCACACGCCCCACTGGCGGTTCTGCTCGATGCCCATGATCTCGTGCAGCCGCATGACGTGCGGCGTTCCGCGCGCCTTGAAGGCGCCCGCAGGGTGCTCGGTCCTATATCATAGTTTTGTCAACTCATGCTGAGCGAATCAATATCAGAGCGCAGTACTTGCGCAGTACTTACGCATTCTTCAGGACGTCAGCGAGTGCCTTGTCATCGAACGTGTTGGTCTGCTCGTTGCGCTGCAGCCCGCCGAAGGTCCAGTGGGACACGTCGGGCTCCTTCGCCTGCATCGTCTTCGCGACCTCCTTGAAGTCCTGGATCGTCACCTACGTGGACCCGTCAGGGACGTATCTCGGAAGAGCTGGTGCTTGCATTCACCGACTCGACAGTCCGCCCCGGGAAGAGCTGAGAAGACAGCTGTTCGACCCACTTCTCGTCGGCCTGAGAGGTCGTCGCGTGCCATCGGTACAAACAGTTGAACTGCGCTCCGAACGTCAGTCTCCACATCGTCGCGCCGACGCGCCCGTACCACCTACCTCGACACTACAGACGTTCCCTCGGCCCCGCTCAAACAGCGAATGATCGGCATTCCTAATCTCCTCAAACGGGTTCAAGCTCCAGCTGTTCCCCTCGCGCACCAGGCCGAGGATCGCGCCAAAGTAGTCCGAGAAGACCGCGGAGGCGAACCAAGAGCAATTGATGAGTCGAGCGGTCTGGAAGAGGTCCTCCTCCTGCGCGAGGAGCTTCGAGGTGCGCGAGGGGTCGTCTGGGGAGAGCGAGTCCGGGTCGACGTAGGTGCCGCGCTCGTTCAGCTCGAGAAGTTTGCGCGCGATGTACTACAATGAGGACAGGTGTCAGCGAGTCGAAGGGGGAATTCACAGCATTGGGACTGACGTTGTGGTTCCGGTTGAACAACACCAGGAGGACGCAAACAGCAGGCGGCAATAGCAAGAGTCTATCCTCCGAGAACGTATCAGGCTTCAAGAGTCCGCGTCCATCGCGCACCCTGATCTTGTCCTGCGCCTCCTGATTATGGCCGTACAAAGGTGCCAAATCGATGTAGGACGACGTGTCGTTGATGTGAACGTCCTTGTGCGACGTGCGGAAGACGCTGTACAAAGTTCAGCGGGAGAGAAGATGCGACGATGAAGGGCATTCACGTGTGGATGACAAGCGCGGCGAAGGAGAACATCATGCTGGACAGGCCCGCTGGGTGCGGCACAAACTACCGCTTGGCGTGAGCCTCAAACACGGCCTGCACGAGACTAGAAATCAAACCTTCTCGCGCCGCAAGAGGGTGTCGAAGACGAGGCCCGCGTCGGGCATCTCGTTGCGCGGGAGCGGATGCGTCTGCTGCACGCTGCGAGCGTAGGGCATCCCGGCTTTGCCCATGTCGGGCAGGTCGGGGTTGTTGAAGGAGCCATCCGCCGTGCGGTACGCGAACTGCGGGCCGATCGAGGTGCTAGGAGGGTGGGGCAGGTCGGTGTACACTGGTGGCGTGCCGCATTCAGACCGATGCAACGATTAAATCATAATGGGAAAGAACAAACGGAGCTGCACGACTGCCGTTTCGAGCTTCGAGGCAAGCGGATGCCCGGAGTTGTTGGACAAGTACACGAGGATGTGCTCAAGCTAGGCATAGAATTGCATGAGTTTGGAAATGCTCGCCGAGTGATGTTCGCTATACATACGAGCATCTTGCGGTCATCGATGGAGTTAAGGTGCTTGACGCCATCGATAATGCTCTCCTAACAGCCTGGTGTGAGCGTGCAGATAAGAGGGTGAAAGAGACAGCGACGTACCAGTGTGGATACGTCGGAGGCGAAGGGCAAGTGTTTCCTGACCTGTGATCGGGTATGTACATTAGGCATAGAACTTCATAGCTGCAGCGCACTGAACAGACCTGCTCGCGAAGTTCCTGGAAGCCCTTCATAGTAGCCGAAGCGGCCTGGGACGCGAAGTCTCCAAGCTCGCCCTGGGTATCTGTTCGGAACGCGGACATTGTTGTGGCTCGAGAGACGGGGCAGAAACGGACGCAGGGGGACGCACGCTACTGCGCTTAGTGCTCATCCCGCATATATACACGACCAGGATGCGGATCCCTGTCCGTGACGTCCGGCGGAAAAGGAGACTTAGACAGCGCGGCGCGAATGTCCCACCGCCCATTTGGGCTCTTCGCAGCCGTACCAAAACTACATGCAGCGCCGCCTTGAGGAGCAGAGCGGCGTATGCACGTCACCCGGCCAAGCGGTAGCGGGCAAGGGATTCCCGAACCGCGTCGTAGCATGGCCGGTGCCCCTGTCTAGAGCAGTCCGAAAAGGTAAGATGTCGACCAACGGGTGGACTCGTATCGGAAGAGCAGAGTTCTGGTGTGCTCATCGTCGCTTCCATGCAGGCGGAGTCCGAGTTCGACAGCGCAAAGGAGACAGTCGGGCAGGTCTTCCTCAGCGTTGCCGAGATTCGAGCCTCTCGTGAGTACGTATTCAGAGAGACCTGTCCGAGTGGGTTAGGCGCGATTCTGACCGGCGACAAGCCTCTTCGACGCTTGCCACCGCGTGGCCGTGCGTACAACGTGGTGAACGCCAGTCTACAGAACGTCTGTCTATCACAGCTAAGGTGAGCATCGCGCATTCGATAATCAAGAAGACCCATTCGCACCTCGACCCGGGTGTGCGCATGGTGCTTTGTGCGATCTCTTCGCACTCAGTATCGGCGTTGTAGCGATAGCGGACCCGCCCCGCTGATTCGCCTCGGTCATCTCGCTCGCGTAAAGACTTCTGACGTCTCCCATTTGACATGTTTTCGCATATATGCCTGGAAGACGTAGTGAGATATGCAATTGCCAGACAAGGGTGGGTGTGCCGTGGATGTTTGTATTTCGGCGCTGTCATACGTGGTTGGCGAACCCGAACTTGGTGGCACACCGCCGGAAAGCAGTGGTTTATGGGCGCCTACTGCACCCGATTGCTTTCTCGCGTACTCCCTCCGCCCGCGTCCACGTCTGACATACCCCGCTCCCCTCGGCCGCTATGGATTCGCCAGAGCTGTACCACGTCAAGCAGCAGTTTACACTGGGTATGTCGCAGCTTCGGAAGGGTTGGCTTGTTTCGAAAACGCTGACACCTCATCTCTCCGGCTAATAGGCGCCTACAAGTCCCTCGTCGACCTCACCCTCCCCGGCCCAGACTCCCCAGAATATACGCCCACGCTCGTCTACCAGGCCCGCGCACACCTCGCGCTCGACAAGCCCTCCGCCGTCCTCACCCTCGTCCCGTCCGACACCGAGAATGTCGCCCTGAAAGCCGTCGCCGCCCTCGCCAAGTACATCTCCGCCGAGGATGAGCCCGCAAAGGAGGCCGAGCGCGACGCCGCGCTCGAGGAGCTGAGGGACCTGTGCGTGGAGATCGAGGGCGACGATGCGGAGGCGACGGAGTGGGAGAAGGGCACCGTGAGGGTGCTTGCGGGCACTGCGTTCGCACGCGCGGGCGAGGTCGAGGAGGCCCTCGAGACGCTCGGCGCAGGCACCGATGCCCGGAACCTCGAAGCGTGAGTCTCCCTCTTCTTCGGTCGTAGCGGTCAGGGGGTGCGATGAGAACGGCGCGCGGGCTCGTGTCGGAAGCGAGGGACAGGCTGCACAGTTTGTAGCGGCTCCGGGCTGCACGGTGGCAGATGGTCCGCGCCCGACTTGGCGGACCATCTTCCACCCCATCGCTCGTTCAGTCTCAGCTCTCCATTCCACTACCCTCATCGCCCGTCGCAGCCATCATTGCCCTTGCCCTCCCGCTTCCCGCGCCTTCGACGCGCATCCCCGCCCCTGCCCCTATCCGTCCTGCGTCGTGACACACTTCACTAACGCTCGCTTTCATTAACGCTCGATCATCTGTCCCCCACCAGCGTCGCCTACACCGTGCAGATCTACCTCTCCATCCACCGGCCGGACCTCGCGCGCAAAGAGTTCGAGCGCGCGAAGCGCTGGGCAGAGGACGACCTCCTCCTGCAGCACATCGAGGCCGCGATCGGGCTCGCGACCGGGCGCGACGCCTACGCCGACGCGCACGCCTTCTTCACCGAGCAGCTCGCGAACCCGTCGCTCACGTCTCCGCGCCTACTGACCGCGCGCGGCGTCGCGCGGCTGTTGAGGGGCGAGCTCGGCGCGGCGAAGAGCGACCTGGAGGAGGCGCAGGCGCAGATGGGCGGGACGCCGGACGCGGAGACGTTGGGCGCGCAGACGGTCGCGGCGGGCTTGGGCACGGCGAAGACTGCGGAGGCCGAGCAGCTGTTCAGGTATGCCAAACCTCTGCTGCGCGGTGGGAGGTTCGTCGCTCATATATGCGATACTTGCAGCCGTTTGGAAAAGGAACACCCGGGGTTCCCGCTCGTCCTTGATCTCGAGCGGAAGGCTGCCCTCTTTGACGAGCTCGCGGCCAAGTTCGTTGTTCCCCCTCTTGCGACTGCCTCTGCTTAAGGCTCAGGCTGTATATCCCCCGGATGTCTTGTACGCAATATATATGCGCTTCCTGGATTCGCTGTACTGGTACTTCGCTCTCCACTCGAGCATGGCTGTACCACCCGGAGCATGCAAGACAAGGTATACTAAGGCTATTGCAGTGCAGTGGCGGCCGAACCGGTAACGACTATAAAGGTGGTATGTACAGATTATTCCAAAGTATCTCTATCTACAATCTAGCACGGCCTGCGGATATCCTTCCCCCAAAACGCCCCGAAGTCACCCAAACCGCCCCGGGTGCTGCACCTGCACCGTCACCCGCTGCCCCTTCATGCCCTCGCTCGCCAGCGGGTGCGACATGTCCACCACAGCCGTGATCGTGATCGTCCCGCCGCACTTCCCCCGCCCCGGCCTGTCCTGCGGTCTTTCCTCCGCTGCTGATGTCGCTTTGGACGTGGTCGACGACTTGGAGCCGGTCGCGAGCCATTTCATGAGCATGCTTTGGCCGCGCTGCACGGGCGCGCCGGGTTTTGTTGAGGGAATCGGTTGAGATGAGGGTGGGGAGGGTGTTGCGGACGAAGCGGGTGAGGGCTTGGGTGGCGGGAGTAGGCCGCTGCATGTGCACCAGTGGTGCTGCGAGTGGCCGCCCCCTTTTGAGCCGGGTACTGTCTTGACGAGCAAGCTGTACGGGTGGACAATGTCGGTACGATTTACGACAAGGCAGTGGGGAGGATATGTGACGTACCCGAGAGGGAGTGTCGTCCGTCGTTTGAGCTCGCAGATGACGAGCTCGACGCGCTTGTCCGGGTAGACGTCCGGGTCGAACACGATCGTGTAGCCTCCGAAGAAGTTGAGGTATGATTCCGACGACGATGAAGCTGCGTCGGAAGACCTCTCCTTCTCGAACGCGTCCAGCTGCGCAGAGAGCGCAGAGAAGAGCGCCTCCTCAGTCTGGTACTCTATCCGCTTCCGTGACGCCGAAGTAATCTTCGCAGGATGCGCAGAGGTCGACGCGTCAGGTCCCGTATCCGCCTTCCTCTTCTGCGGGACGAAGCTGAAGTCGGGGGGCTGCACGTCCGATATCCGCATCGCAGGCATTTTCGCGAGCTCAGCGCGGATCGTCGCGCGCTGCGCATACAGCACGGCGCGTTCGTGCTCCTTCTCGCGGCACGCCTCGCACCACTTTCCGCCGTATGTCAGGCTGCGGGGGAGAGGGCCTTGGCATTGTGAGCATCTTCGCGGTGGAGTGGGGGAGATTTTCGGCGGTAGATCGTTGGCTCGACTCGGAATGGGCCCAGAGACGGACATGTTGGGGCCGTTCGAGATGGGTTTGAGAGGGATGTGGGTGGTGGCTGCGGCCATGAGGGCGATGGTACTACGCGAGCTGAGAGCATGCACCTGGTGAGCACGATTGCTTCCGTCAAATACTTTAGCAGTGAGACTTACTCCTGCCTCGACTCTGTACACAAGCACCCACAGAAGCACACAACGAGAGCCAGAAGCGTAGAGCTCGCCGTAGCGATCGCCAGCCACCCAACAAACCCGCCACGCGACGTCACTCACACGCGTCTCGTAACTCGTGACACTCGCGTCCGTCACAAATCTTGCACGTGCGTGTCGCGTGGAGGGAAATTACGTAAGAGGAAGCGGAGGTCCGAGGCTCTCCCCCGCGCTCCGTTAGCTCCGAGCTTACCTCCGGCTACTCTCGCCGGGACTCCCGCCGCTCATCGAGCAGTAGTACCGCGACATTCGAGGAAAGGCCCACATCCAGCAAGAGACGTTGACGAGCACATGAGCGAAAGCCCCAGCTACCGAGGACAACCTGAGGAGAAAGTTGTGTGAGAAGTTCTAGGCCCCGTGCCTCCGGCTCCATTGCGACCGCTATACCAAAACGCGCAGTGCTCTCGAAGGAGCTCGACGACCTCGATCGGTAAATTCTCATCGTAATAAACGAGAGTGCTCCCGGACGTACGGGCGCGATATGCAGGGACAGGCGGGGACCCGGTGACGTTCGGGGCTCCAGCCTCCTGAGCGAGCCTCAATCGCAGTCCGCTATGGCTTAGCCTCGCTTGGGCCTTGCCCGGGCACACGGACCACGCCGCCACAGTTTTCTCTCACCCCGTCCTGTGCTCCGTGGCTCTTGCGGGAATGAATGGCACCCTCGCCCACCCGGGCAAACTCTGGGCGGGCGTGCTATAAAGCGGCGATCGACGCCCCCGCCGCGCTCCTCCCCACTGACATCAGCGACTCGTCTTCGCCTTCGTCTCTCCAGCTTCTCTCTCTCTCTCCTCTACTAGAGTTGCTGCGACTCCCGCCATAGAGTCTGGGTTCCCGACCTGAGACCTTACGACCGTCTCTTCCATCGTTCTTGACGACCATACACGACCACCACGATACCTCCGCGTCCCAATCACCATTCGCACACCATAAACTCCATCATGCCGACTTGGGACCTCTCTTCTGTCTACCCCACCTCGAGCTCTGCTGGTTCGAAGCCCGGCGCCCCCGCGCCCACCCTCTCCAAGCGCCGCGGCCAGCAGCTGCGCTCGGCGTGTCGCGAGCTCGCCGATACCCCGTCGTACGCCACCATTTCTCCGGGCAGCGACACGCCGTACAAGTTCCCGCGCAGGGGGAGCTCCTCGTCTAGAGACGACTCGGAGGACTCCCACGACAAAACGGACGCGGGCGAGCACGAGGAGCGCGATCACCACGAGCAACACAGCTCTGCACCCCGGGCCTTCACGCAGCGCACCATCCGCCGGAAGAAGAGCTCCTTCGACCTGAGGGACCTCTTCCTCCATGGCGAAGGCCTCTCGTCGCGCTCGCGCGCCTCCTCGGACGCCTAGCCGCCGAATGCCGCTAGACCTGGCACCCTGTATAATCCGTGAGTAGCGTCTCCGCGCTCTGGCTTTGGTGACCTAACCCGGATGCTCAGTATCACGACCCGTCACGAACGTCACGACCAGTGTATAATGCGGACAGTACGCACGCTGCCGTCCTCTTGTACGACGAAGCATATGTTGTTGAGGTGTTCTGTATCATGTTGAAGAAAAAAGCGCTGTATGATGCGAGCAGGAGACCGATATTGCATGTAGACTAGCTAGGGAATGTATGAGAAACCTGTATATGCGTCAGCGTCGTGTTCGCAGAGTCCGTAACCCGGCGAACATACCTGAACAGAGGAGCACGAATGAGAACTACCGGAACCCCATCAATCCTCAAACAGTGGACGAAATGCCTAGGAGAACAGTTGCATGAGTGAGTTGAGCGAGCGGCACTGGATGAACCCTTACCCTCGTCCCTCCATCATTCTGCGTCGGTTCCATCTCAATGTCTTCCACTAGCTCGAAGCTATCCCGCCCCTGACCATAGCCCCCGCCGCCCTCATACTCCATGTCATCTTCCATCTGCCACTCGTCGCCTTCGCCCCCCTCTTCTCGACTCCCGGCACCCTCCGCGGATTCCCCGACATCTTCCCTGCTATCCTCCTCCACGCGTGGCCGCTGCGAGACGAACTCGACCTCCTCCGCATCGCCCTCCAACATATCCTCCAACTCCTCCGCCGTCATGTGCTCGATTCCTAGGCCGCTCTCAATGATCGCCGCCTCCGCCGCGGCGGGCAGCTGCGACAATTGCGACCCGGGCAAGAACAGGGGCTCCCTCTCTCCGCTTCCCTCGCCTCTCCGAGACGCCTGTGAAGCGCCCCCGAAGAGCCCTTGCGAAGCCGGCCCCGCCTGGTCCTCCTCCTCGTACGCATCCCGATACGGCTGCTGTGCAGCAGTGAGGATCGCCCAAGATGGCTGCGGCTCGTGCGCCGACAGCGGTGGAGGGGGCGGGTGCATCTCGCGCGCGATGGACGCGCGGTCCGCGCGGTGCACGACCTTCATCGGCTTTACCGGCCTATTCTGCTGATGCACGGCGCGCGGCCTCTCGTGTTCCGGCGCGTTCCGGTGGTGCGTGTCCTCCTCGAGGGGCCGTTTCTTCGCGTTGGCGCGCGGGCGGGGCTCACGCGCTTGCGAGGCGTGTGGGGGGCCGGACTGGAGGCGGCTCGCGGCGATGACGAAGAGCGTGTCGGCGAGGTCGGAGTTGACGTCGATGTAGAGCGGCGCGTCTGGGTCGGTGAAGCGGATCTCGAGCGAGGATTCGGAGGCTTCTGCGAATGCTATGGTCGCCTGTAGTACGCCGTCTGTCAGTTGTCGAGTAAGGCAGGGGAAATGATGCATACGTTGAACTCGCGGAGGTGGAAAGCGATCGTTGTAGGGACGTTTTGCAGGTCGTACTCTTCGAACTCCTCGGTACTGATGGTCAACTCGGTCGTCAACTGAGCACGTCCTGAACCCAGCGTAAGCATAGCATATATGCACGATATTCTGTATATATGCGCACCTTTCGCGTCGACAGAAGACTCCAGGCTTCGCAGCTGGACGTCCGTCTCGTAGAAGTTCCATATCAGCTGGGGATCCGTCTTGCCTCCCTTGCCAAAGGGAAAGTGGTCGAGCATGTGCCTGAGCGCCTTCGGGCCAATCGTCAGGCGCGATTCGTTTGCCGAATCGGGCATGCTAGGCGACATGAGGTTGTTCGCCGCGTTGAGCGGGAGACGATGCGTCTTGACGACACCTGCCGGCGAGGACGAAACACGGCACGCTCAGTACGTGTACTTATGCGGTCTGGGAGGACGCGGGGCGGTCGCGGGCGCGCCGAACGGGTGGCGCGGATATTTACCGTGCTTGCAGTGGAGACGCACGGTCAGCCTGCTCTCCAGCGTGTCGTGGTCTTCATCCTCGTTCTCGAGGCGGTACTCCTGGGACGCACCGTCCGAGATGACGAACTCGCACTTCTCGCAGGACTTCTCGACCGTTTTGTGTTTCAATATCTGGAGGAAGGGCTGCGTGTGGATGAGTTCGTGCCGTCGCGCGGCTGGGACGAGCGCGCACCTTGATGACTATCTGACCGGTGATCGTGGGCACCTCGTCGAAGTCGTCGTTCGCTGGTAGGCCCGCGACGCGATACTTGCTGAAGAACGACTTCGCATACTTGAAGCGTCCGTACGCGGTGAGGGACTGATTCGTCGACGAGAGCGCGAACGTCTCGGGCGTCGCGATGATGGTGAGCTCCTCCCCGAACTTGGATAGACAAGTTAGCGCTCTGGTGAGATCTGCCTGGGCATCAGCAGTAGCACAGGGCAGTGTATTGCGCTGACATACGCCTGAGTCCAACTGAGTCCAAGGTTGCTTGCATGTGAAGAAGATGGATGTGTCGGAGGTGGTCGTGGCTCGGGAGGCGGACTTGCCTCAGGCTCTGGGGCCAGGGCTTGGGCAGGTCGCGTCGCAGGCGCGTGCGCGCTGTGGGCGGCGAACGTCACGCGAACCCTTGTCACACAATGGGCGTCACACTATACTGGTGTGATGTCGACGCGCTCTGCTTGGCAAGTTCCGTGACTGCTAGTGGTCTGCCCCTGGGAGACTATGTAGTCTGCTCGTCCATCGTGGTAGCAGCCAAGATCATGTATGACGACGGCGCCGCTACAGTAGGTGCGACCATCAAAGTAAGCCTGAGGGTTGCAAGCGCTTCCAGAGTCTACGAGCGCTCATAATGCGTTGAACAAGTTGGAGGGACTCAGCCAAAGTGTGTCCTCCTTGGAGCGGTTGCGTATCAAGTCAGAGGATGCACCAGACAATGTGATTCTATAGCCCTCAGCTGCTCAGCTCACCGCTGTGCAACCCTTCTCCAATGTCACCTGGAATCATTGGACTGATGTATCGCCTTCATTGCAGTACGACAACATGGGAGACTGGGGCGAGACCCTCCTCGCCATAGCCCCGAGGTTGCACACTATTATCTTAGACTCATCGGTTTCGGCCTCGGGCGATACTCCAGGGGCTCCGAGACTCGCATGGGATAGACAACTACATCTTCAGCTTGGATGGCCGCAGCAGTGGGACAAGCACACCAGTGCTCTGAGGAGGTTGTGTTCACTTCGCATGGGGTTTGCACGAAGGGTGAAAACGGCCGGGCATGGTCAAACACGCTAGGGAGAGGACTCGGAGCAGCGTGGTAAACAGAGGAAGTCAAATATCGTCCGTCGCGAACCCATGAGAGCTATAGTGTGAGGGACCCCTATGCCAGTATCATCCCATACTGACTTCCATCGTTAACGGCCTCTCAGTCCGAGACCTAGGGAGCTCAAGAACCTGGCACAAACGTAAAAATCTGTAGAGCAATTGATGTGATATGAGTACTAGTGTAATCGTGACAGCGTCGAGGGGACCGATAGATGGTTACTGACCGCAGTGGAGGTGGTTTCGAACCTTGCATCGAAGGCCGCTTTGCTTGCAGTAAGGGCAAATCCATCCGTACCCCGGACGAACAAAATCGAGGGGACGACCGTAGTGCCGTCGGTGTTGACCCACAGTGGCGTGAGCGTGTTGTCGTCGTTGAGCGTCCAGATCGTGGATTCAATCTTCGAGGAGCCAGCGAACGTGTTCGATCCCGCCTGGGCAGGCCCGTAGGGTGCTGTGAAGAGCACTGGTTAAGCTGTGCTCGAGGAGGCAACGATTCCAGACACGGTACCTTGCACGGTGTTTGCGAGATACAGGTAATTGAAGGAAGTTGTGCTCAAATCGTTGTAGTTGCCCGTGTTGCTTGTCCCGACCACAGCGCCGACGAAGGGAAAATATGAAGCCCCAGCGCCGTTCTAGTGTCCAAAAGCCTGAGCAAGGCGCTTGCGGGCCAAAGGGGGGATC
This sequence comes from Trametes cingulata, assembly GCA_022385765.1. Taxonomy (NCBI): domain Eukaryota; kingdom Fungi; phylum Basidiomycota; class Agaricomycetes; order Polyporales; family Polyporaceae; genus Trametes; species Trametes cingulata. The sequence goes on from MU277988.1 coordinate 242,507, forward strand.
GACAGGATGAAAATAGCGTACCAAAGACTCAATGGGGAACGGAACAGAGTTGGAACTCCCGCGGCGGAGGGCGACGGAAACCGCGGCCGCGAGGGAGGGGCTTTTGAATAGCTCGCCATGGGCGTTCCGGGAGCGCTGGATAAATCCAAGGGGGAAGCTGTTTGTGGGACTTGTGACCTGGATGTAACCCGTCGGCTGTGTCAAACCAGGTACGGGCGACTGGCGGGCGGCGAGAGCGCGACGACGTGTGTTGGAACGGGGGCTACGCGGCGGGAGGCCGCGAGCAAGGCGCTGGCCATTTGTCAAGAGGCCGCGTGCTTCCGGAATATCGCGCGCAATCGGGCGTGTAGCGATGTCGGCGGGATAGAACCCGTTGTGGTTCTCGTCGGTGCCTTGAGGGTAGACACGAGTAGGGGCGAGGGCATTCCTGTCTTGGACGCTCGCGCTGAGAGCGGGAGCTACAAGGAGCGCGAGGACGAAGAAGCGAGAGAAAGATGCGAACATGGCTACACGATCTGAGCAAAATGAGCGTGAGTGGTCGTAGCTGGCAGAGAGCGAGGACAGGCGGTAGTCTCAAGGAGAGGGGAGGAGAGGGAGGTCGAGTCCGGGGGACCGATGGGGAACCCTGCGCGACGCGTCGCGTTTATTATCGCGAGTCGCGACATTTCTGACAGGCGTTGCATGGCGAGTGCTGCTAGTGCCGGCGGCCCCCATATGTTTATGCGCTGAAGGGGAACGGAGACGTTCGAATCGTTCGATTAGCCTCAGCACAAGCGCGGCGACGCGGTCTGGATCGCCAGGTACCTTTCATTTGTGGCTGTGCGATTTCATCTGGTGGCGCAGCCGGCGATTCCCTCTCCGCACAAGTCAGCTCAAGGAACTTGTCGCTCAGGGTAGGACGTTTGCTCACCAGGCACTCCTCGCTCATCTCCTGCAGGCACAGGGAGTCAGTCGAGAATTGGGCTACATCGAAGATTAGAGATCTATGCGATATAGGTACCGGCTTGTTCGTACACTGGTCGACGGAACCGAACTTTGCATAAAAAGCCGGTAGTGAAACTAGTAGTGCACCGCGGAACGGGTTGTTGAGCGGCGGTCAACGAGAGCTCGCTCGTGGGTCGTGGAGGAGCTGGGGAGAAACGGCACCGTACCTGAACGGGCACCGCCCTTGCTCAGGCACGCGATTTCTGACAATCATGGCCAGTGTCCTCGGTCTGCACACCGCCTAGGCTAGGATCGATTGGCATACGGTTCAAGGCAGAAGAAGAGGTGGCAGGAACAGCAGACGCTGACGCCGCCGCGGACACAGACGAGACGGGGACGGCGCGGCCGGGGCCCGCGCGCGAGGCGCTCACCATTGGTCAGGAAGCGGGCGGAGGCGGTCTGAGTCGTGGCGTTCCTGTTAATGAGCGTGTAGGACTCCGGAGAGGTCGCGCACACGACGAGGCGAGTGCAAAGAACGGTGAGCAACGACCCGAGCTCGCTGTGAGGACCGTCGGCGACACCGGCAGGCACGCTGAATACTCATCGCCCCACACGAGGCCCGCCCGAATCACTCGACGATGTGCCCGCCGCCGGCGTCGGTAGATTGGTATTGTCATCGACCCCCGGATATACCTGCGATCAGGAACGAACCTGTGTAAACGGTCTGGATTCTGAAAGGTCAGCAATTTGCGGTAGTTTGCGGTATGAACGATCCCAATCTGGTGGCGTAGCCCGCCTGCCTGCCATTGGACGACGACGCGGCGGGGCAGGAGGTTGCTCGGTACCGCGCCAGGGACGCCGGTGCGCGAGCCCGTTCTCCTTGTTTGATGCCTTTCGCGTAGCGCCTCGTAGCGATAGAATACTTTGTTGAATGCATCAAGGACAAGGGGGTGTGTACGCGTTACAAACTAACGCAAAAGCCTACTAAGAGCAAGGACTGGGAGGTTCAGTCAAAGGGACGGATATGGGCGCCTAGCACATCATCGCGGTTCGGAGCTCTTCCGGCTCTGCCGGTTTCCGACCTGCATTATGGTTTGACCTCGAGCTCTCAGCAGGAGTAGCGGTGGCCTTAGACTGAAAGGCCTTGAGAACCTCGCTATAAAATATCATATAATGTACAGTAACTAGCAAACTAGGGTCTCGTAAACGTCCGGTACGGTTGGGAATCGCAGCGCTGAAGCGGCGTACCACGAGCAGTGCGGTTACGGCGGGCTTGACCCGAGGTTGCGCTTCAGGGATGGAAGGCGGCGGGCGAACGCGTTACGCGTCAGCGATCGTCTCCAGAGTCTTGCTCCACTCGACGACCTTCGGGTGCGCCATGACCTGCAGTAAACGTTGCACACATTGGCGTCATCGACCAAGTGCCTTAGATTGGCAGAGCGTACCTTCTGAGGGTCGAAATTCAGCACTTGGAGACCGTCGAGCGAGGTGGCACGAGAGAGGGCGACGTATGCTTGGCCTGTATGCGTTGCAGGAGGTCAGTGGATTTGGCGGAAGACGAGATGTGGTGAAGAACGACGTACCCTTCTCGAAGACCTTCGCGAGGTCTACCTTAACGCGCTCAAGCGTCTGCCCTTGGGACTTGTGGATCGACATCGCCCACGCAAGGATGAGCGGCAGCTGGGCGCACCATCAGCATCCCCGTCCTCACGCTAAGGAACAGAGACGACGCGCACCTGAGTCCGGCTAACCTGCACCTCCCCATTCGGCAGCTCGACCTTCCAAATCTCGGGCTGGATCACGACCTGCCGCCTCGCCCCGCCCGGCTGCAGAAACTCCACCAGCGGCAGCAGCTGCCTCCCGCCCACGCCCGCGCTCGCCGCCGCCGCGGCCTTGGCGTCCTTGCCCGCCTTCGCGCTGGGCTTCCCGCCGAGCAGGCCCCCGTCCTCGTCCGCGAGCGGCGCGGCGGGGTCGACGAAGCGCAGCACCTTGCCCATCGTGCCGTTCACAAGCGTCTCGTCCATGTTCTTGATGAGCATCACCTGCGCGCCCTCCTTGAGGACGAGCCGCTTCGGCGCCATGAAGTTCGCGAGCATCTTCTCGCGCTGCTGCGGGTCCGGGATCGAGCCGCCGTCGTACGCGTTGTACACCTGCTCTTTGCCGGTTATGCCGGTCATGCGCACGCCGTTGGACCGCTCGACGTCTTCTCTCCTCGGGAAGCTGTGAGTGCTGTGAGCATCCGTTTCAGGGAGTGGCGCCATGGAAGAGAACGAACAGCTCCGTCGCCCCCAACCCATCCTCATACACGATCTCGCGCGAGAGGCTCCTAAACCGCGCGATCGAGCGCTCCGACAGCCGTCCGAAGCGCATCTCGTTGAGCATGTCGACGAACTCGGGGTCGCGCTGGCGGAAGACCTTCGTGAGGTTGAAGGTCTTCTTGATCGTCTCAGGCCACATGTTCGCCTCGAACGCGAACTTGACCGTCCCGCCGCCCTTCTGCACGGGCGGGAGCTGGAAGAAGTCGCCCGTGACGACGACCTGCGCACGGGGATGTCAGGACCGAGTGGGAAGGATGTTGAGAGGGAAGGGAGGGACACACCTGGATGCCGCCGAAGGGCTCGGGTCGTTTCCGGATGGCAGACCCGATGTATGCGAGCTTGTCAAAGAGCTCGCCGTCGACCATGGACACTACCAGACATCCTTCAACCACAGCTCCTGACTACTATACGCTCGTATGACTCCTCACCTTCATCGATGATGAGGACTTTCGTCCTCAGCCACCTCGCCGTCGCTTTCTTGTTCTTCCGTACCTTCGTCGCCAGCTGCTCATGGGACTCCGTCCCCAAACCGATGCCCGCGAACGAGTGGATGGTCACGCCGCCGACATTGCACGCGGCGATGCCTGCGCCAGAACGCCCGCGTCAGCATTCGGGTTGCCCACTTCCACCACTTTCGCGGATTCTAGGAACCCGAAGGAGAGGGTAAAAAGAGAGAAGCGCACCGGTAGAAGCGGTGACCGCGACCGCGTCGGGGCTTTTGGCGTACCGCTTTCGCAGGGTCTTGATGATTTCGCGCAGGAGGACGGACTTGCCGGCACCTGTGGAAGGAGACGTGAGTATATGCTCGCTGTATGCGCTCTGATGGACGAGTCTCTGAGCGAGAAGCGGCGAGTATAAGCTCGCTGGTGGAAGTAGTGGCCCCACGCTACGTCAAGCAGGGGTCGACCAGAAGCACGAGTGTAATCCAACATGAGAAGCGCGGATCGTGTGTACTTGTAGCGGAAGCCCATCCAGAAGGGAGAACGCTGACGCTATGGACGGGACAGGGGTAGATTGTAGATACTCACCAGCACTACCCGTGTAGAACAGACTCTGCCCAGCTTCAACCAGCCTGAGTATATGCGTCTGCTCCTGGCTCAGGAATACCGGCGCAACCTTGCTTGCTGCGCCACTGCTCGCCGCGGCGGGGATGACAAGCGTCTGCGGCTTCGCGTTGACCTGGCGCGCTGTTCCGAACGCGCGTGTTGACGATGCGCTGGGGTACGCTGACCTCGAGCTCTGGCTCGCAGTCGGCTTGGCGTTGTTAGTATCCCATGAAGGGGGCAGTTGTCGGCGTTTGGGTGCGGGGTTCTGCGATGTGGATGCGCGTTTGAGGGACTGAGATTGGGACTGCGAGAGGGTGGACTCGGAGGAGGAGATCTGCGCGTTGAGCGCGTCCTGGATGTCCTTTAGTCGTTGCTCTAGTCCAGAGAGCTTCTTGGGAGGCGTGGGGTCCCAGGGTATAGTGTCTGCATCCGAAGAGACGGAGCCTTGGCTCGCTGAGGGTATTGAGCTGGAGGAGAAGTCGCGCTTGACGGAACGCAGACCGGACATGGGTTGCTTCGAAGGAGGCGCCATCGCAGTCCCAGCAGACCAGCAGACAATAGACAGAACACGCTATGTGCGTGGACGGGACGGGCGAGACGAAGGTCAGTCGTGGCGGGAGGGAGGTTGTGGTGGGGAAGCGAGAGGCGCACGCTCAACAAGGCACCGCGACGCGTCATGCACGTGATCGCGCCTCCTCATTTTCTCATTTTCTGTCTTTTTTTTTTCTGCCACAGTGACACTCCAGACTCTGCCCAGCGATCCTCTCGGCGGACCGCTGCGTCTGTTCAAAGCGCACGGACCAGAGGCTGAGCAAGTCGAGGCTTCGATGAAGCTAGAGGGGATGCAGGGAAATGAAAGGCTTCGTTTTCTCAGCCAGTATTAAAGCACCGCAGCCAACGTTCTGCTTCCACGCTGCGTCTGCGCGTATGACGACCACAGCAGTATGCACGGGCCCCTTCTCTTAGGGGTTGCTGCGATGGAAGCCAGTGCTATAGAGACCGCCCGAGGAAAGGACGAGGGTGTGCTGCAAATGGGGCAGCTGGGCTGCAAAATGAAATCGATAAGGAGACGCCTCTGCTGCTCCTGGGCTGTGCTGAGGGCGCCATTTCGGTCCATCACTGCGCTCCCTCGAGTCCTCTGCGACGTCGACGGCCGCATTCGACCCGGTGGGCTGCTCAGCTGCACGCCATCGCACGCTCGGGGTGGTTTCGAGTAGCATACACCGCTGAGGGCAGGGAGAAAAGGGGCGAGCGCGGTGTGATCACGATCGTTGCTGCTGTTTTGCACCGCACGGCGACGAGCGACTAGCGTAGCAGTACTAGCCTAGGCCGTGTGTGTCTGTTTTGTCTCCGTTCACGAGTCTGCTGCCGGCCACGACGACGACGACAACGACGACAACCTCGCCCTCGCCGAGCCCGCGCTGCTCCATTCCTCCGCTCGTTTCACCATCGCAGTAATCATTTCTCGGACACGCTGAGACTGCGCACATGTCGACCTCGCAGAGCGCGGTCAATCACAGCCAGCGTCCCTTCCACTCTCCGTCCAGCAACCGCCACTCGAAAATCACCGTCGAGTACCACCGTCCCTCGCGCGAGTCCATCCAGGAGTACAACGACCTCCTCGCCGGCGCACACCTCCACGCTGCCGCTGCCGCCAACAACAACACCAGCAACGCCCCCAACGGCGTCCACACCGACGCCTTCGTCCCCGCCAGACAGGCCCCCCCGCCCCCGCCGCTCGCCAAGCACTCGTCGGGCACGCCGTCCAGGGTCCGCAACTCGCTCCAGAAGCCGCCCCCGCCGCGCAAGCAGGCCTCCCAGCCCGTCGACCGCGACCCCTTCGCCCCCGCCCGCACGAACAGCAACCACGCCCACGATCGCACCGAATCGTTCGGCACCATGACCACCACCTCGCCCCCGCCGCGCCCGTCCCGCGCCAACACCGCGAACCTGACCGACATGTACCCCACCCAGGGCTCCCTCGCCCGCCGTCGCCTCTCCGACCCCGTCCTCAGCCCGCAGGACGTCCCGTACTACCCCGATCTCCCCGACGCCAGGCCCCAGCCGAGCCCGTATGCCGACTACCAGCAGCCCCCGCTGCCCCCCGTCCCCGCCACGCCCAGCACGATCAGCACCGCCGGCAGCCGCTCCCGCAGCGGCACGACGACCAAGTCGAAGAAGGGTATGTTCACCTTCATGTCCGACTTCCTCAACAGCTCCAAGCGGCCGGAGATCAGCACGCCGTACGACCCCGTCCACCTCACCCACGTCGGCTTCAACACCTCCACCGGCGAGTTCACCGGCCTCCCCAAGGAGTGGCAGCAGCTCCTCCAGGAGAGCGGCATCTCCAAGCTCGAGCAGGAGAAGAACCCCCAGGCGGTGATGGAGATCGTCAAGTTCTACCAGGAGAACAACCGCGGCGACACCTCCGTATGGGACAAGATGGGCGCCATCCCCGCCCCCGCCCCGCCCACCCCCGCCGCCACGTCGCAGCCTCGGCCCTTCGACGACGGCTTCTCCAGCCCCCGCCCCGCTCCGCCGCCCCCGAAGAAGCCCTCCCATGCGAACAGCGCGCCCTCGGCCGCCTCGGGCACGCCCGTCGCCCATCGCATGGCTCCCGCCCCGCCGCAACCGGCGACCCCGACCCTCGACCGGTCCACGTCGCAACGCCTCCCGCAGACCAAGCCTCTCAAGCCCTCCGAGCAGCTCGCGCGCGCAAACACGACACGGGACCGCCGTTCGCCCGGCCCCGGCCAGAGTCCGTCCCACCACTCGCCCAGTCCTCATGCCCAAGCGCAGGTTGCCGCGCCGCCAAAGCCGCCCAAGGCCTCCCCCGGCTCCTCGCAGACGGACCTGCCACTCAAGTCGTCCCCGAGCATGCGCGATCGCGAGCGGGAGAGGGAGAGGGAGCGCGAGGGTCGTTCGCCGGCGTCGCAGCCACAGCCGAGCGCCGCCGCCGCGAGCCTGCAGAAGGCCGCTGCGTCGGGCACGGCGACGCCGCGGCGACGGGAGAAGAAGGAGAAGGACAAAGACAAGGAGGCGGACATCGTCAAGCGGCTCCAGCAGATCTGCACGGACGCGGACCCGACGAAGCTCTACCGGAACCTCGTCAAGATCGGTGCCGGGTGAGTGTCCCTTACGTCTTCTGTCGTAGGATGGCATCGCTGACAGGACCACAGTGCGTCGGGTGGCGTGTACACCGCGTATCAGGTCGGGACGAACATGTCGGTCGCGATCAAGCAGATGGACCTCGACAAGCAGCCCAAGAAGGACCTCATCATCAACGAGATCCTCGTCATGCGCGCGTCGCGGCACCCGAACATCGTCAACTACATCGACTCCTTCCTCCATAAGAACGAGCTCTGGGTCGTCATGGAGTACATGGAGGGCGGCTCGCTCACCGACGTCGTCACCGCGAACCTCATGACCGAGGGCCAGATCGCCGCCGTCTCGCGCGAGACCGCGCAGGGCCTCGAGCACCTCCACCGGCACGGCGTCATCCACCGTGATATCAAGAGTGACAACGTCCTGCTCAGCATGAACGGCGACATCAAGCTTAGTACGTTTGATTGCCTTCTTGCTGTATCGTACGGGAGTCCTAATCGCTGGCTGCCTTGTAGCTGACTTCGGTTTCTGCGCACAAATATCCGAGGCGAACTCAAAGCGCACGACCATGGTCGGCACGCCGTACTGGATGGCACCGGAGGTCGTTACTCGGAAGGAGTATGGACCCAAGGTCGACATCTGGAGTTTGGGTATCATGGCAATTGGTGCGTTAGACTGATCCACGGTCGCGATGATGGTCCATCTTACCCTGCGCCGCAGAGATGATCGAGGGCGAACCGCCATATCTGAACCAGAACCCGCTCAAGGCACTGTACCTGATTGCAACGAACGGCACGCCTCAGATCGCGAACCCCGAGTCGCTGTCGCCAGTGTTCAGGGACTACCTCGCGAAGACCTTGGAGGTGGACGCCGAGAAGCGGCCTACCGCATCCGAGTTGCTCCAGGTATGTGGCACGATGTGCTCACTGGTTACTGGGGCTCATTATCGTCAATTGCAGCACCCCTTCTTCAAGCTGTCCGAGCCTCTGCGGACATTGGCGCCGCTCATCAAGGCCGCGCGCGAGATCGCGAAGAACAAGTGAGCGGCGGCGCCTCACGCCCGCCTCTCGCGCCCATCTGCGTCCCTGCACCACGTCGTCACCTCCATATCATGCATCCATCTATCTATATCCACTCTCTCGATCTCCGTCGACTCCTCCGTTGTGTACGCGCCCGACATGTCTCAACTAGGTCCATCCGTCTTCTCGTTCATCCCGTCTCTCCCGTCGTCAAGCGGCCCTCGAATGTGTTGTGCGCAAAGGTTAGGTTTCGCGCGCGTGTTGTCCTACATACAAACAAACGCCTACGCTACGCTACTTGACGCGTGCGGAGGTGCTGTAGAGTTTCCCCGGCGTCGTTTTCTTTTCGGACGCGGTTTGGGGCGGGGGGTTGTGTACTCTGTCTCGGGCTGCGCATCGGGTTCGCTAGTTCGCTGGCTGCGTTCGTCGTCTGGTAGCAGTATGTACCCCGTCTGGTGTATACCCATGATGGTAATACCTCTTTCCCTGTGAACAGTGCTCGCATATGTGACGGCGGGATAGGAACAAGCACTATCCTGCATGCGCAAAGCTCCTACTCAAGGGAGTAGACGACGCCTTCGGGTCAATTATGCGATTATATTGGTACAATGGATGCAGAGTTCGTGACAACATGATGAGTGCACGGCAGGGCGAATAAGTTATAGATGAGCAGTCTAGTGGCAAAATCCTAGGAGAGGGGTATGTCCGCGTCAGCAGTACGGCGCCCAGCCTGCATCTCGGGTGAGCAGACAGACAACAGTACACGTGAGAATTAGTCCACGCACCGACATACATCAACGCCAGGTTTGACGGATCGCTTGCCTCCGTGACGAGTTCGTTGACGGTATATTCCACGCTGAGGGTCTTGTCCAGCTTGCGGGCGACAGTGGAGAGAGCACGATCCGCAGCTTCATCCGCCGCACCGCCAGCCATGTCAATGCCGATGGCAAATCGCAAAGCCTCCCCGGTGAGCTGCGCTGTTCCGTCTGACACGCTCTCCTGGACCCGCTTGATCTTGAGCTCACTCGCCGTCCTGAATAGATTAATGAGGCTCGTGTGTAAGATGCCGAGCAACATTTCTACGCACCAGGAGTGAAGAGGGTCGTATTTGAACACCTCGAGTACCGTTAAGATGATCTCGGAGCCTTCCCGCAGAACCCGCAGAGTCTCCTCGGCGCACCTCTGGAAGACGCCTTGGGTGCCGGAAATGCCTAGGCCGTCGATCATGTCCGCGGTTAGCCGGAAGGGGACTCGTTCGGGCTGGGGAAGCAACTTTCCCTGGAGAGCAAGCAGCATTAGCCATGTTTACACCACAGGGTGGCATCGCTGGGCTCACCTGCTCGAAAGCAATACCAAGGTCAATGTGGACTACTTCACCGGTCTTGTTGTCCATGAGAATGTTGGAAGTGTGCCGATCTCCGACTCCCAGAATGTGTCCTACAATGGAGTTTGTTGCGACACTCCTGGCGTAATTGAGTCGCATTGTATACCAAGACATGGGAGTCTTGTGCTTCTCGGTGAAGTAGTGTCGCATGACGGGTCTGAATTGCTCCCGCAACCGCAAGAACCGCTCGATGACTTTCGTCGGGTTCTCCCTCCATTCTGCCCCTTGACTTCCCGAAAGGCGTCTGCCAAACTGTTCCGGAGCGAGGTCTTGCGGTCGATACCTGCTTTCAGAGGTTACAACAGCGGTGGTGAAAGCGAATCTAAGGCACCCACCGCTGGTGCGCCGGTCTGAGCCAATCCGCCAGCGGTACTGTGTTCTCGACGAACTCCAACACGCCAGCTTGAGCGGCGAGCGGGATGACCTTGTAATCCCGGACGCTCAGGTTACGCCGTTTGGTTTCACGGTCGTGCCGAAGAACAACATTGACCAAGTCGAATACTTGCTCCATGACTGCATCTTGCCGAAGGTCATCGTCTCCTTCGCCCTTGTACTTTCAATGCTTCGAATCAGCTTCACGAGACACTCTCGGCTTCGCCGAGGGACACTTACAAGCTGCTTGTAGTGTTTTCCATCGCTACCAAGACACTTCAGAATCTTGGGCAAGTTCACGCCTCCAGCGGTAGTGTACTGGGAATCGAAGCGCGATATCCAGACGCAGTCCCGATATTGCATCGTAGGGTCGATGGGCGTGTGTGCTGTAATGACGGGAACCTTGATATCATTGATCTTCCCGATGAGCAGTCCGTCTGGCACAGGCAAGGGCTTCCCGCGAGGCTTGTGCTTCTGATACATAGCCTTGATCGGGTGCTTCGCCCATTCTAAGGAGGCATCGCAAACCAGCTCGACGTCTTGGACGCGCTGCGCCGACCGAGGATCCGAGCGTAATTTGTCGAAGATGTCTGTGGCCGCCACGCTACGTTCGACTTGAGACGACTGCGGTGCGTGTCTGCCTGACTGTCGCCTGGAGGAAGCGGAAGGGTGAGGCGCGGAACGGTCGACTTTGAGACAGTACAAGGGAAAGAGGCTGTGAAAAGGATGTTCGCGACACATCCGTTGTATGGTAGCTTGCAGGATTGCTTGGTTCCGGGCAGGTGTTGACTTATCGGTACTCCAGAGACGCGCAGTAAGTTGATGTGCGAGGAAGACGAATTTCCGGGAAGGTACGCGGTCAAAGGCAGCTTCGAAACCCAGTGTCGCTTTGTCGTTGTCGAAGTTTTCCAACCATAATGAACAGAGCCTGATGGGAGTGTCCTCGTCGAAGCTATCTGAGGTGGCCAGACAACGAGAGTACATCTCAACTGCCGACGCCAGGAACGAAGTTCGCTGTCCGAGATGCTCTTCCGCGCGTTCTTGGTCTTGCTTCAGAAGCCTCTTCGCGTGTTCTTGCTGTCGCCTGAGATTTTGGTACTCCTGCAGGTCCCTCTTCGGGTCCGCCCTTTCCAGCTGCTGCGCCCTCTGAGCGATTTCACCCTTCTTGCGATCAATGTAAAGCTTCCAGCGCAGTGCGTCAGGCGACTTCGACACAGCGTGGTACTGACGCTCTGCAAAGATGGCGTATTGATGGAATACTGAAGCAGCAGAACGCTCCGACCCCACAGCTGATTGTAGGTCCGAAGACAAGACGATCTCCACCGCCGGCGCGAAGCATTCGGCTACGATGTTGGAGGGCTTCTTCATTGATGCCTCAGCAGACCATGTACCCTGGTCCGTGGTGAGATAGGTCGAAAGGGAACATGTCAGAGGACTTACTAGCTGTGCAAGCAAGCTTGCACGTTCCAACCTCGCAGATACGTCATCCAACTGCATCCCTTGGTCTCCAAAGGCTACCAACGCGCTCAGCGACTTGATCGCGAGTTTAGGCTCCTTCATCAACCACAGGACATTTGAGAATTCGCGGGAAACTTCTGGTGAAGGCAGTCGCTCGGAGCTCTGAGCTCGCACAACGGAGTTGAGCGCCACGTGAGCCTCGTTTGCGGCACGAGCTCTCTCCGAAAGAGCCAAAAGACAAGCCTTCTCGAGATCGAGCAAGGTCTGGCAGAAGGGAGACCGGAGGTCCCCAATCTGATCACGTTGTTCTTTCTGAAGAAGCGACCGAATGAGCGAGATCCGGGTCGTCATGATAGCTTCGACATTCTGGAAGCTGAGCAGCTATGAGAGGGCGCCGAATGCCTGCAAGTAGGATGACTTACTCGAAGTCTGACTCCAGGGACACAAAGTTCTGCCAAGCAGCTCGATCGATTGCGCCAGCTCGCATGGCACTCTGCATCCCGTCGCTCCTCCACTGACGCACTTGGCTCAAGCACATGAGATTCTGAGCTACTTGACGAATCTCAGTGAAATTCTCGTTGCCCAGGTCGCGAAGGCGGTTCATCTCGTGCAGAAACGCTCGCTGGATGATGTTGTCCACAGCATGCTGGCTCCTCTCGCGGTACACCGCTCGCATGGCCATGTAGAGTGTTACGCCGGAATGATCGGCAGCCAGAGCCTCTGGGAGGTCCCAAGTTTCTGCCCGCCACCCTAGGCTGTACGCAAGAGCGCTAGAGCTCAATGAGTTGTTCGAGTCCGATAAGTGCTGAAGGGTGTTCATAGCCAGACGATTGAAACCAAAGGAATAAAGGGATTGGACAATGCCATCGGTATCAGCGGAGCCTGCTGCCCCCGCCTCCAAAACAGCGCCATGGTAACGGAAGGCCTTGTCCCACTGCTTTTCGTGACGAAGACGCCTCACGAAGAAATCGCTCAAATTGTCCGTCTGGATGCCGTAAAACCCGTCCGGCTCGTCGATATGGCTGTAAATCTCGAACAAGATGTCTTCGGCGGAGTGCGTGCTCGATCCAGTCTCCGAAGCGTATTCGTGAGCGAGCTCGAGGAACAGAAGGGCAGTTGTATAGGCGTGGCACTTGATCGCACAGCGGCTGAGCAACGCAAAATCGATGGTAAGCCACTTGTCATGAGCCAGGGGATCTTTCGGTTCTCGATAGGGCTGAAAGGAACGGAGGTGGAGGACGGCGTTGATGATAGCGCGATAGCACGGAGTAGCAGCATCTGCATAAGCCAGCACGGAAGTGAAGTATCGGGAGAGCAGGGTCTTGGAAGAAGTCTCTGTGGAGGTACCGGGTTCGTCGAATTCAACCTGGAGAAGGGAATGTACCAATACGGGGAGCATGTCCTCAGCAAAGGCAGGGTCGTTCTGCAAGAGAGACGTCAAAGGAGAGAAGAAGGTATCTCGCGCACCCAACGCCTCGCATAGCAGAGTCGTCAGGCGGGTAATCCAACTGCGCCAGTCGGAGGGCGCGCACAACATCTCCTCGGTCGTCAGAGCGGAGGGCAAATCCGGCACGGTGACCTTATCTCGTGGTCTGCGGAATGCGCGTAGATATTCGATCTCGCGCCGCAGGTCACTGGGCAGGGTGGCGTCCACGAATGCGTCAGATGAAGGAGTCGACATCAAGGCGCGCAGGGTCATGTAGGTGATATGCACTTGAGGAGCAGGTGCAGTGTCCAGCATCGTGAGCGAGGAAAGGATGGTTGCGGAACGGGCCAAGTCGACGTCCGCCCGCGGGACGACTTCTCTGCTAGGACTGGCCTTGCTCTCTGCGAGTCGTCGATGACGAGTACACACCGTTTCGGCAACGAACTTCTCGCCACCAAGACTGTCAATCCGTCCTTGATGGAGGATCAGGAGTGAGGTGAATGCATCGATGTCGCTGTCAAGTAGACTGCCCTCTGGTGGGATGCACGCTTTCAGCCTCCAGAACTCGGAACTTCCGGACTCGCGCTCCTCCCCTTCGCGATCTCCTCGTGAGGCGATCTCGTAGATCTTCCTGACGAGACGGAATTTGCTAGAAGAGATACCGCGATCGTTGAGGGCAGAAATCAGGTCCGATAGTTGCAGGCCATCGCAGACCGCGCGTAAGGTTGGAGGCAGTTCGCGAGGCCAGGCGGCGAGCGCTCTGTTGACTTGCTTCCTCATGGCTTTGTTTTTGCGTAGGGACTCCGCTTGTGCTTCCAGCCATGACAACAGTTCGACACCGAGCTTCCTCAGATAAGGGATGGCGACAGCCTCGGAGAATTCATGCGCGAGAGTGCTAGCGCGGATGAGAACGTCTGCCAGACGGTGATCTGCTTTTGCGACGTGAGTCCTGTAGAGGGCAAACGACCACTCCAGCAGAGACTGGGCGCTACGAGCCAGATCGGACTGAGCGAGCATGGCGACGGTCCTCCGAATCAAGAGACGAAGCAGACATTCCTCCTGGAAATGATCGGCATGGCAAGAGATCCAGAGACAGAGAGCGTTCAGCGATCGATATTGCTCATTGACCAGGGGGGATCGTTCTATGTCGGCAAAGATGTTGTGCAGCACGTGGTATGTGACGGCGCGGGAGTCTGCATGTTCAACTCGACCACGACACCAAGCAATGGCCCCGAGGACGACCTGAGTACCGTATTGAGGTAAGTTGGGGAGATACGTATCAAACGTATCGAGTGCGCGGTACTTCGTGAGGAATAGGAACGTCTCAGCAGCGTCTCCAGGAGCTTCCTGCTGAAGTGCAGCTACGATAGGTCCGTTTCCGGAGACGTCTTGGTCGCCTAGAGTCCTGAGCATAGAGACAACGATCTCGTCAACATTACGCTGAAGGAGTTCCTTGAAGTGTCCTTCATCCTGGAGAAGCGCAGTCTTCTCCTTCAGAGCCTCTTCAAGTTCCGCGCCCAGTGACCCTTCGTCGGTGAGTGCAGGGTAGGAATGCAGCCAAAGGGTGACCTGATGCGCGACAAGGTCGGCGAAACACTCCTCTATACCATCACGTTCGCTTTTCTGGATGGCCTGACAGTGGCGGGCGAACAGCTCTTTCCCCGTATCAGCGTCACCATCGGATCCGCCCGCCAGGAGATTGGTGGGAGTGAGCGCCCGGAACGTGGCCTCGGCACACTCCCGGCGGTCCCGAAAGCCAAGGAGATCGACAGGAAAACGGGAGATGTCTATGTTGTTCTGGCGGAGGGAGAAGGCGAACTGCGAGGCGTAGCATTCAAAGAGATCAGAGAACCGTTGCATTCCTAGTCGCGCGGTAATGCCCATGAGAACCGCCTTGAGATGTCGACGGAAGGTATCGGTGAAGAATGCAACCTCGAGCAAATGGAAATACGCTCCGCGCCGTACGGCCGCCTCAGATATGACCATGTTACCCAAGCAGAGCAGCCGAGTGATTATGCTCTCAAAGCTAGAGATCAAGCCGTTAGCGATAGGGGCTGCCCGTGATAGGTCGACACCCACTGGTCTTGTGAATGGGAGAGGCGCTTGTGTATGTCAGAGTACACATCCATCGGCGCGCGTCCAGCGAGGCGGCCGACGGCGAACAGCCGAGTAGTGGTTGCAGCGACACGGAAGCGAATCCTGATATCGTCGTCGTTGCCGAGAGTGGGCAGCACAGCCGCTGGGAAGTCCTCAGCAGCAGAACGCTCCCCCTTGTTGTTTGGCATCCCCCAAACTTCCTGAATCGGGTCGATAGCGAGATAGTTGTCGAGAAAACGGATGATGGCATCCCGCACACGCCAAGAACGGCGGCCCTTGCTCTTGAGCAATTTGATACATTGTGAACAGAAGGCGAGTATCTTCGTGCCAATATCCGGGTCCTTCATGATCGATACTTCCCAGAGATGAGATGTGGACTCCAGCGTCTGAACAACGAGGATTTGAGCCTCTTCGTTATTCTGATATTGGTGCTCTGCGCAGAGGAGCTCCGCCTGGTAGACAAGCTCCTTCAGGTTCGAACGGTTCAAGTGCAGCCTGCGCCGTCGGACATGCTCGAGGAAAGGAGGTCCCAATAGAAGGAATTGTTGAGGTTCGCATAGTAAGACTAAGTCCATGAGTTCTCTGTCGTGCGTGGGTTCCCCAGAGGAGGACTGCAGGATGGGGACAACGACGAGCGCAGCAATACAAGTGCGGACTATGTAGTGGTTGTGCGTCCTCAGAGCAGCGACTTTCTGGGCGGTGTCCGCGGAGGCTGTTGGGTCGGACGCTGGGACGAAGTCGTCATGATCGTCGGCGTTCGCATGAGGATCGTCAGAAGACATCGGTCGGATTATCAAGCGAAGTACGTCGCGGAGTCGTTTCAGCAGCTCTGCGAAGGCGTCTTGAACCTACAAACGGTGAGTGTGCGGTGCCACCTGAAGACGGCGGCGAGAAACGTACGTCGGCGCTGCGAAAGAAACATCGCTTGAGACAGGTGCGAAGAGCATTGTCTGCGCGGCTCGAGCGGGACGTAGCGAGCAACTTCTGCAGGACTTCAGTCCGTATTCCCGTCCTCTCCCCCGGGGGTACCAGAGCTTCCCATCCTCCACTATCAGGGTGAAGGTCCTCCTCTTGGTCAGCGAGGGTCAGCGGGTCCAGCGCGCCTAGCAGCAAACGCCTCTCGAATGCCTCCCAGCGCTTGTCCGTTAACCAGGGGGACACGAGGCCAATCACTTTGCAGGCCGCTTGAATGACACGACGGTTGGACTGTGTACCGTTCACGAGGAGCGAGCCTTCGAAGAAGAGAGCAGTCATGGAGAGGTCGAGAGAGCCGCGAAGTGTCTCCGCAGTAGGCCTACCCTGGGAAGCTTCAGGCAGCGGCAGCAGGGCACACGTCGCCTCTAGGGACTTGAGAAGGAAGGCTGACAGTCGCCTCTCTCGGCCACGAGGCGGGGCTAGGTCCGCAGTATCGATATCTGCCAAAACAGGGGCATCCACGCTGGCAGTAGCACCAGCAATTGTCGAGGATGCAGCGTCCAATGTAGACAAGGGTGACTGATATGGTGGAAGGTGAGCATGGAGCTGGAAGTCGCGGATGACCCTCGTCCGTCTCTCCTCCACCATGGCGTCCACGATAGGGGATGGTGGGAGCATGATATCGCACAGCAGTCCGACCCTCTTCGATGAACCGGTGATTGCTTCGAGTAGAGAGTGCAAGTGCGCCACAGTGTGACTCGGCATCGCCGTCTTCCTCCCGCTGTCAATCCGCCAAGCCTCCATGAGCCAGGAGAGAACCTTCTCTTCCATCTGCGTGCGGTACAGGCGTACGTCTTGATTTGCAAAGCGGAGGCATAGTACCATGAAGTCGCAGACTGAGTCGTATGGATATGCGGGGCCTTGTACGTCGAGGTCCTTCGCAAAGGACTCGATCTCACCTACGACCCGCTGCGAGGAAAGCAGGGCTTTGGAATGGAGAAGCAGGACGTGAGCGGCATGGCAAGCTGCACGGGAAACGGCCGGTACGTTTGCACGGCGCATGGCGTGCGTCCATACCGGGTCCCAAAGAGAGGTAAGAGCGGGCTCGGGGTGACTCCCAGCGGGGCCAGAGATGTTCGCTAAGCATTCGGCGTGCGCGATAGAAGCCAGACAGAGGAATGTCCACGACTGTATCTCCGCGTCTTCGAAGGCGACGAGCGATGTGAGGGAGATGATGATATCCTTGCGTAGCTGTTCGTGGAGAACGAGCCAATGTCTCTCCACGAAGAAGAGAAGGACCTGTAGGTGATGGATCTTCACGTCTCGCGACGCCTGGGATCGGATGGAATTCAACACGGCCACTATGGGGTTTTCCAGCTTCGCCCTCTTCCGGCCAACGGTAGGAGTCGAGTATGTGGATTCTGAATGAAGATACAGCTGGAGATGTGTCAGGAGCAGGCTCTATGCGATAGCCGCGAACATACTTTCACCGCACAGTCCGCCTGAAGCTCCAACACGGCCCACGCGAGCGCCCTACCCCAATCGAAGCCCCAACCGTGCTCGAAGGTCTGTGAGACAAAGGCTCGTTTCGTGGTGTTGCGATCTCGCCCATCCAGAACGTGCAGGCGCAGCGTCTCCAACCCATTTCCTAGCGTTGATGAATGCTTGCCTGCTACGCTCTCGGCAACGGACCAGAGGGTGGAAAGCGCGTCCACAGGAATGACGCTCTCTTCGTTCTCCAAAGGCTCGGCCGTCAGCACCGGAAGAAGCAGACGAAGTGCGATCACCATGTCGTCCGACTTCTCCATGTCCTTCGTGCTCCACATCGTCACCAATGCTTGCCAGGAGTCGGCAGCGAACGCAGCCACCGGCAGGCGGCAATTGAGGGTGTAATGACCTAGAGTAGCAGAGAGGGCGGAGAGATAGTCCTGTCGCAAGGATGAATCCACCGAGTAGATGCGCAGGAAATGGGAGAAGTAGCTGAGCAGAGCACGAGGGAATGTATGCGGATCCCGTTCCTCCTCGCTGTTGTCGCGGTCTGCAGAGGCAGAGAGGATAGGAGCCGTTGGGGAACGTAGCAGCATGGCAACGATTCTCAAGAAATCGCCTTGTAGAGAGCTGGGGCGTTGAACAGCTCTGGTCGAGGCGGACATACCGCGAAGAAGGCTCCCCTGGGCCGTGGAACTGCCCTGCCGTGGACGCTTCAGAGATGATGAAGCGAGTCTCGATGGTCCAGCAACTTTGTCACTAGCGACCGACGGCGATCGCTGTGGGTCGTCCCAAGCCTCGCCAGAATCATCGAGTTGGTCAGAATCATACGAGTCGAGGGTGTCTTCTAACCTTCGCCGCGGTGGGCGGCCCAGTACGATGTTGAAGCTAATGGCTAAGAGGGCGTGCCACGCGTCGTCGTGGACGGCCTGCAAATGCGGTCTCCACGCAAGAAGAGACGCAATAGTTTGTGCATAGTCGGAAGCTACAAGAGTGACGAGCCTCCCGTCGGACGCAACTGCATCCGTCAGGTGCTTGAGTATCGTCCTGAGCACGCTAGGAGCAAGTAATTCTCTACTGTTGTTGGCTAACAGACGGATTGTCCGAGCTGTCTCGCTCAACCTCCCGACGGAGCGATCGCTGGGGCCGGCCTTGTCGACAGCAGGAAGGGAGCCGAGCTTGCTGATGCATTTCTTCAACTGCGCCCTGTAAGCCTGGAAAAGTGCCTGAAACAGCACGAGCCACGTCCTTTTGTCTCCGTCCTTGCCAAGTCTGAGGACTGCTGCCTTGCGAGCAAAGGTAGAGCCGATAGTCTTCACAGCCTTCTCTCGTACGGTCTCCTTGTCGCTCAGAAGGTCCTGCAGGGCTACTTTGAGCGTTTCCTTGTCCACCCTAGACATCAGCCTAAACAGGATAGTAGACTCAGTTCAGTGCTTAGACGAGTAGTGCAGCATGGATTCCAACCAGGAAAGAACGTCGGGCTCTTTGAGCAAGTGCGCAGAGTCAAGAGAGCCACTATGAAAACGCGCCTAGCTACTGGGCGCTAAACCCGGCACAACTGGTGCTTTGTTTGGCGCTATTTGTATAGGCCTTACGGCTCCGGCCCGGTTTTCATGGCAAGAGCAACAGGCGCCTATGCACGGCTGCAACTGCGTTACTGCACTACCTCACCCTGCGCCTCTTCGTTGCTGAACCCGCTCTTGGTGCTTTTCGCTCGTTCTCATTCTCGGGCCCTCTCATCTTACATCGCATAGCCAGTGGAAAGATACAGAGGTCTCGGCAGCCCTTTGTTGCTCGTGGAAACTGCTGTGGCACTACCCCAGCCCTTCTGTTCGAGTGCTGAGTAGGGGGCAACTGGTGTGAGTGTCAAGGCAGCTACGTTCAGTTACTGTACCTTACCTTGGATCTCATAGCCATCTCACCTATGTTTATGGACAATCAGTCCGTAGCTGCCCGACGGCAAGCCATCCTGGATGACATCCATGCCGCTGAACGCAACATCATAGAGCTGAAGGGCAGTTTGAACAGCCTTGCCGCCATCGCTCGTCTACCTCCTGAATTGCTTTCGGAAGTTTTTCTGCATGTCGTGAAAAGGTCCTACGAAGAGCGCAACAACAGCTTTCCCGCTTATTATGGTGGCTCTCGCTTCTACGCGTGGATTACCGTGAGCCACGTCTGCCGCAACTGGCGAGCCGTTGCTCTGAATACCCCGCGGCTATGGGGCCACATCATCTTGACCAGGAGGCCTGTCGTTGAAAACGTCCTGTCTCGATCGAAGAAAGCGCCCCTGCTCGTATGCGCTTCGCTCTTGTCGACGGGTGACGACCGGGGAAAGCTGCTGGAAGAGATAATGCAAGAGTCGTCGCGGTTGAAGGAGATTCGTCTTTCTGGATCAGCCCGTCACATACAAGACTTTATGCCGAAGATGACTGGTCCAGCCGATCATCTCGAGACCATGGTGCTCTGGGAAAGCGCCAACACCTATCACTACGATGTCGGCGACTCCTCTCTTCCACCTACGCTGTTCAACGGCCATTTCCCTCGCCTTCGTTCCCTCGAGATACGCCGTCTTGTGTTCACCTGGAGGAACCCTATCTTCGCCCCCACCATCACCAAGCTTGTCCTGGCCGCTCGTCTCGATTCGCAGTCTCTGTTGGGCTCTTTCGATCAGCTACTCGCCGCGCTCGAGCACATGTCGGCTCTACAGGTCTTGGACCTAGAGGACGCCATCCCGCGCCTCCCCGATGACGCCAAAACACTTCCAGCACCTCAACGTACCCTCACCTTCCCCAAGCTACGAAGCCTGAGCCTTAGTGCAAACACGCTTGACTGCGCGCATCTCGCTAGTCATCTGTCATTGTCGCCGGACGTGCGCGTGGTATTGCTGGGTCGCGGTGCCAATGGCGCACAGGAGCTCATTCGCGTCGCCGGAGAGCATGTTTCGCGCTCCGGACCCCTCCACACCATCCATCTGTCTCGGATGTACACCGCCAAGATCCAGATGAAGGGGTGGTATACTGTGGATCTCAAGTCCCCCATCCCGTCCATCGAGCTGCAGATTGACGCGTTGGCGTGTTCCCATCTGGCATCGTACTTTGTGCGGGACTCGAAGATGTTCACGCACGTCCGCAGCCTCGACATTGACTCGCAGTACCATGACTGGCGTTGGAGGGACGTCTTCGCGGGCATGCCGGAGCTGCGAGTTCTATCCGTCCAAGGCAACCCCCAGCACGAGTTTTTGCCCGCGCTATCTGCCATTCGGAAGTCGAAGAAGAATCGGCCGCCCTCTCTGGTCCTCCCACATCTGCGTGTGGTGAAGCTTAGGGGAGTACGAATGTGCAGCCCCGACTACGATCACCCCCCGGAGTTCCTTGACGACCTGGAGGACTGGCTGATCCTTCGCTGCAACTACAACCTCCCTATCGAACGATTGCACCTCACGCAATGCCTCAACCTGACGGAGGACGACGTCGAGCGGCTTATCGAGGTCGTCCCCTATGTGGAGTGGGACAATGTGGTGCAGTTCGAGAGCGAGGAGGAGGAGGAGGAAGATGAAGACGATCTCTACGCGTACGACGACTACGACTACTATGACGACGGGCTCTTCGATGATCCGTGGGGCCTTTTCTGAAGATGCACAGGCGTAAGGTATGCGTGCCAACCTATGTTCACGGCAATGTTCGTGCACATTCTGACTTCCCAATCTGCCGCCCGCTGTAGCCCGCCCCGGTCAAGCAGAGTCTCGTTGTAGCCTAGACCCACAGATGCTGTATCTATACCATTTGCTTTGTCGTCTCGCTCGTATTCGGAGGTGAAGGGAGGCCGTGAGGAATAATTCCGCGGTCCCAGCGACGGCAGACATTAATTGCATGGAATGCAGTATGAGGCTTTAGCGTGTCCGGCCATGTCGCATCAGGGTCACCCGCGCCGCGCGCGTCCTGCTCAAACGTTTGGCTATGTTTGTTCCACTGTTGGTGCACTGCTTGACGCCCGGCGCATCTTCCTCTCAAGACCTCGACATCTGCGTGAAAGCAGCGCCAACCCCTATTCAGATAAGCTCTCGCTTGATGCTTCTCTGGAGTTGCTATAGTCGTCGTGATCCCTCTGTGCTTGGTCTAGCCAGACCCTTATAAGCTCGGGGTCACTCCCGTAGTCCCGCTTGCCGAGCCAGTGCGATACTCCTCCGGCCTAAGTCGCCTGGATCTCTCGACTAACTCAAGTGCAGTAAGAGTTAGTCAGAGTCATCTGGATTTTTTTTGCATGTTGCTTGCATATTGATTGGAGTTGTATACAGAAGATGGCCATGGAGATACCCAACTCCGAGTCGGAAATGCCTTCGATGCGGCCAGACGATCTCGCCGTCAAGCGTAAGGCGTTATGGGATCAGGTGTTGGCGCACGAAGCTCGCGTCATCGAGCTGAAAGGTCGCATCAACAATCTGGCTGCCACCTCTCGCCTCCCCCCGGAAATACTCTCAGAGATATTCGCGCTTGTCGCCATCAGTCACTACGAGACCCAGCAGCGGAACCACTACGGCCCCTCCCACGCGTACAAGTGGATCACTCTAACCCATGTCTGTCGCACTTGGCGCACAGTCGCTCTAAGCACGCCAAGGCTCTGGAGTCGGATCGTGCTCACGAGACCCGATGTTGCGAGGGAGGTCTTAGCACGATCGAAGAAGGCACCTCTTTGGGTTTCGGCCACACTCGCCTACCACGACGATCCACGCCTGGAAGTTCTCAACACCCTAATGCAAGAGTCATCGCGCATCAAGGAGCTTCGCCTCACTGGGCCTGCTCGTATGGTTCAGTCATTGTCGACGCAGTGGCGACTTCCTGCCACCAAGTTGGAAAGCATGTTCCTCAGCTCAGACGTCAAGCCCTTCGATCGCGACTCTTTCCTACCCAGTCAAGCACTCTCTTCCGAATTCCTGTCAGGACAGGTACCTCGTCTCCGCCGGCTGGAGATTCATAGAATCACCGTCGACTGGACTAGTCCCCTCCTCTGCCACACCCTGAAGACACTCATAGTCCATGCTCGTTATGACACGACGCCGAAGTTGGGAGACTTCTCGCAGCTTCTCACGGCACTGGAGGGCATGCCGTCCTTGGAAACCTTACATCTCAACGAGGCGATTCCGCGCCTACCGGACGACACCGCCAACCTCCCGGCGGTGCAGCGCACCGTCAACCTGCCTGCTCTGCGTTCCCTCGACCTGTTTTCCGACGCTATCGAGTGCGCCAACCTGCTGCGTCATCTGTCCCTTCCCCGCAATACCCGCATTGTCGTGAACGGGCGCACGGAGCGCGGCGTCCAAGATCTTGTGCAAGCCTTTGGCGAGGCGCTCAGTCACTCCGAGCCGCTCCGTACCGCACGCCTGGCGCCGCTGTACTCTTCGCAAATCTACGTGAAGTTATGGCGGTCGAATGTCGACTCCTTAGAGGAAGGTGTCCTACCTCCCGATGCGGAACTCTCGCTGGACGCGTTCCCTCACTCTCGGTCGATTCAAACGCTGGTGAACGACGCGACCTTCTTCTCCCACCTCCATCGCTTCGAGGTCTTCTCCACCTTTAGAAACTGGCATTGGGATGCCCTATTCGGGCGGATGGGCGAGCTACGAGTGCTCTCGGTCTTGGGTCACCCCGAGTTCGACTTCCTCCCTGCCCTTTCCGCCGTCCGTGCCGTCGACGACGACTCGGTCGGTGGGCTCCTTCTGCCGCATCTTGACACTCTAGAGCTTGACACCGTGCGCTTCGGCTGCCCACATTCAAACCACGAGTCGCGGTTCCTGGAGGACCTCCTCGACTGCCTCATCCTGCGGTGCAATTACGGAGTTCCGGTCCTCAAGCTCGTACTTCGTACTTGCATCAATGTTGAGGCCGAGGCGATAGAGCGTCTAAAAGACATCGTCCCGGACGTAGAGTGGGATGGACGCGATGATATCCGCGACACCAATCTCTCGGACGACGAAGGCGACAGCTTAGATGACGACTACGAGGACGAGCTGTTCCTGCCCCTAGACCCTATGGATGCCTACGGCGACGATGAAGAGCTCGATTTCTGGATGATTCCGTTCGGATTCTAGGTACTACCTGTGTAGGTTAGTGAGCTTGACTGACCTCCATGGCGGTCTCTGATCAATTCAACAGGCCCTCGTGTTCAGCACCTCGGTTCACTCTCTGGCGCAAATGCTCCTATCCGACGAGCTAGCCACCTGGTGGTGCAACAGGGCTGCCTCCAGCTTGTATTTGTACAGTGTACTTCTAGCGTTGCCATACTCTTTCTCGTCCACCAAGCGGGCGTATGACGACGTCCCGAATCCTGGCGAGTATACTATTGAAGACTACTGGTATTGTTACAATGTCGTTGCATGCAAAGCACCGACGTGTGGGCATACGACGTCTGATGGTCGGTATACGCCTGCAGATAGAACTAAACGCCGTGTACGCATGGTTCCCATCGATTGCAACTGGTGCAAATCCTGTACAATCACCAGGGGGGAGGCAGGCAGGTCCTAGGGCCAAGATTACAGTCATCAGCGCGTACCGGCTGTGCCGCACAAGCCCACTCTTATGACTGGAACTTCCGCATGTCATGAATTTCTCGGAGAAGGGGCTCCAGCCTATCGTCCTCGATTTTCACTAGACTAAGAGGAAGGGTGAGGACCACGCTAGCAACAGGGATCATGAGCTGCCGCTTGCCTTGGAATGATACTCTTGGCTTCTTCCGCTGTCATCGGACACAGATTCGCAATCTGAGCGATTTCAAACTGTGTCAAGGCGGACTCTCTCCGCAGCGTCCTTGAGGGATTGCGTCAACGATCGCCCGAGACGGATAGGATGAACCATGAACTCACTCTCGGATCGCCGCTGCGGCCTCAGGCTTGTCAAACTTGGCGAAGGTTTTCACATACTCCAAGGTTTTCTTGTACACACTGCGGAGCCATTACAGTGCCGTCCATGTACGAGTAGCGGTACATACGTTGTGTCAGGCGCAGCTTTCTCGGACGGCCGATGCTCGAGCAAGTAGCGCACTTCGGAGATGAGCAGACAACCGGCGTTGTTGAACTCTGGCGTGGATGAGGTTTCGCATCATTACAAGAGACATATATTCAATATGCAGTTTTACCAGGTCCGAGCCTGAGAGCAGAAGCGTCCTCCTCCTCGAAAGCTGGTCGGTGCCGCAGAGTCATGGTGGCGAGAGCGTGAAGACGGTTGTTTGGAGCTGTTGTGCAAAAGCTTTGGATTCTAACATGCACAAATAAACCCCAGGCCGGAGGCGCGCGCCGCTGACAGTGTGGCTGCGGTGAGGCTGTGGGCTTTGTTACTGATATTTGGCTATTTCGCCAATATCCAGCATCCGGATACACACCTCTGCTGCATAGAGACGCATCTCCTCTCGACTACATCCTTGCTCAGTTGAACAAATACCGACAAGCCTCTCACAGTCGAGCCAAGCATCGCCGGCGGACGCCACAGACGCCACGGACGGGAACGGCCAGAGCTGACAAATCTGGCACCGGGTCACCTTCCCCACACTCCCAATCCGGCAGCCGCCCTGGCAAGACCGCACCCAACTGGCGCAGCGCGTCGCACCGTACTACTACAAGCTACTGCACTCGGCCTCCCCTCTCCTGGACACCGCAGCACTACCTTCAGCTCGACGTCTTCTGCTCTGGACTTTGACCGCGACGAACCGTACGAGATGGTGCAGCTCTACGGCGCCACGCAGGGTCGTGCGGACCAGGGGGACGGCGTAGACGTCGAACCACGGACCTCGCATGAGGAGGACGCGCTGTTGGGCCCGGAGGCTACGGCGAAGCGGACGAAGAGGGATGGGCATGCGACGTTGTCGAGCAGCATTAGCAATTTGGCAAATACCATCATCGGAAGCGGTGAGTACGCCGAAGCATATGTGGGAGAGCAGAATGCTGAAGCTCGACCGTTTGATAGGCATGCTCACCTTCCCTTTGGTGAGGAATAGGCTATAAGCTGATTACGCTCGCATTCTGATACACCTCCTTAGGCTTTGGCATCTGCTGGTATAATCCCTGGCATGATCACATGCCTCTTCTCTGGTGCCGTTGCTGGATTCGGTCTCTACCTTCTATCGCTGTGCGCGGTCAAAGCACCTCATAGACGAGCGTCGTTCTTTGCTGTGGCCGAATTGACATTCCCCCGCGCTGCGGTATTCTTCGACGCTGCCATTGCTATCAAGTGTTTCGGCGTCTCTATCAGGTGAGACGACCCTGCTCGGCGTGCTCACGACTGTTGTTCACCATGATCATAGCTATTTAATCATCATCAAGTCCTTAATGCCGAACGTTGTTGCCGCTCTTTATCATGATCTCACTTCTCCGGATACAAACCCGCCTGCATGGATGCTTTCTGGCCAGAATTGGATCACCATTCTCATGATACCACTAGTTCCCCTCGCCTTCCTGCGAAAGCTAGATAGTCTGAGGCATACGAGCTACATCGCCCTCTTCTCTGTTGGTGAGTGAATTGAGTCCTCTCATGCTCAGCTGTACGCTGACGATAACACAGCGTACCTGGTGGTCATTGTGGTTGTATGCTACTTCTTCCCATTGAAGGGCACACAGGAGCCAGGCGAAATCCATCTCATACACTTCACCCCGAGCTTCGTGTCAACGTTCCCAGTACAGGTCTTTGCTTACACCTGCGCGCAGAATGTATGTACCACTCCGGTTGATAA
Organism: Trametes cingulata; assembly: GCA_022385765.1. NCBI lineage: Eukaryota > Fungi > Basidiomycota > Agaricomycetes > Polyporales > Polyporaceae > Trametes > Trametes cingulata. The sequence goes on from MU277988.1 coordinate 268,774, forward strand.
GCGTCATCTACAGGACTAACATGTAGCCTCACAGCTTTTCCCAATCTTCAATGAGATTTCTTCTAATACGCAGAAGAGAATGAACATCGTCATCGGTACTTCCATAGGTTCCGCAGCTATCATATACGAGGTCATCGCAGTCTTCGGCTATCTTACGTTCGGCTCAAAGGTATGCCAAGCAGTGTATGAGATGAGATCGCAGTGCCTAATTAGCCTGCTTAAGGTCGGCGCGAACATCATTGCGATGTATCCGTCTACGTCGCTTTTCATCGCAGTCGGCCAATTAGCCATCGCTATCCTTGTTATGTTCTCCTATCCGTTGCAGGTACATCCCTGCCGGAACTGCCTGGACAAGGTTTTCCACGGAGGACACGTAGCCAGCAAGCAGGCGGGTGATCCGGAAGACGAAGAGCCCGAAGACGAGCATGGCGGCAGCCATGATATGAGCCCGCTGAAGCACACGTTGCTGACGATCGCCATCGTGGCGAGCGGCTTCACGGTTGCCTACTTTGTTGATGACTTGCAGATAGGTGCGTGGTGTGCCTTCTGCTTCCAAGTCGGACGCTGATGCATTCTGTCTGTGATCTCTGACGTGTCCCTGCATGTACGTGAACCTTAGTCCTGTCGTTTGTGGGCTCCACCGGGTCGACGACTATCTCGTTCATCCTCCCGGGTCTCTTCTACTGGAAGGTGAGCAGCGCCTTGTTGCCGTCTTTTGTGCTGTGCTGATTGTGTTCTGCGAGCACAGCTCTCGCATAACGACACGAACTCGAGCAAGGGCTTGTCGAGGGCGGCGCTAGGTCTTGCCATCTACGGCATATTCATCTTCATTTTCTGGTGAGTGCGCCCGTTATTAGAGCTAGCAACAATGAGCTTATGCCACGTACCCAGCCTAAGCTTCAACGTCTACCAAGTGTGGCATTCTTCGCCGACCGCGCACTAGCCTCTGGAGTGCCGGGCCGTCTGCTTCTCAGCCTCTCTGGGCCATTACATGAACCTGCACCTGCTATCGTACCTGTAAACTATTGCTTTGTCCCGGGTCCTTTAAATAACATTAGAAATGGAGCGCGATGTATGCGTAGTTCGTGTAGAACAAGAGTCTTGTGCGGCCGGCTTCGCAACGTTGAGTCGCCGAGGCGCTTCCCTCCCTGCGCGAGAAGGATTGACAGGCGTCTATTGACTTTGTAGGCTGTGGGCGCTCTCGGGAGCAGCTACACTTACCCTCTGACCTGATGCACCCCCGCTTGTTGCCCTCCCACACATCCATTCCCTCCTCTTTCGCAGCTGCAAAACTGTTCGTATAAGTATCTCGATGCCTGCTGGTGCGTGATTGTGCTCGTTGTGCTGCGAGGGTGAAACTCGTCCGCCAGTCTGTGCGAGACAAGCCCTCCGTCCCCGTTCTTCACGCTGAGACTGCGCATCCTTTCATTTGCCGTCCGCAGAACCCGTCATTCAACCGCTAGAAGCACCAAACCACGCGCAAGACAACCCAATCTCGCTCCATCCATCGGCTTCGGCGGTAGCAAGCATGGCGACCACCTCTAATGATTCGACCACAGCCAGCTCGAGTACGAGCGCGAACGAGATGCAGGAGACACGGTCTTTATCCCTCAGCCCCGGAGCCTCGTCTCATTCGTGCGATGCTCTGTCATCCACATCGTCAATCAACGCGAGACCGGACGCGCCCGCGGGCGTCGCTGGCTCCCTGGACGCCAATGGGAGCACAAGCGCTACACTGGACGTCGAACCCGACAAACAGATATTGGAGGCGCTCCACGGCAAGGATCGTATCTATGTTCTGAAGCTGGGGGAACAGATGGAGGCATTGATCAAGGATCGTAGGTGAGTTCAAGTCCCTACTGCCTGAGCCCCAACCGTCACACGATGGCGCAGCGTCGCTGCTTACCATGGCGATTCTGCGCCAGTGTTCGCAGCGGTAGCTCCCCCATTGCTCCGTTCTGCGGCGCTCTTGCATGTGAACGTTAAGACCTGACGCTTCGCATCTCCTACAGAGTGAGGATCGACCTCACGCCTTCCACATCCTACCAGCGGATGCTCGTGCACCGATGTTCCGCGTACTACAAGCTTTCCCCGGAACAAGATCCTGTCACCAAGAGCATATCTGTCTATTATCGGTCGGAGAGCCGCATGTACGTAACTACTCCTGTCGTTGTGCCCTGTGGCTCACGATCTCTCCTGGTAGTCCTGCTCGCCGTATCTGCGAACTGGTCCCAGCGGAGGAGTCCACCATGCCTACGATTCAGATCATGCGCCGTCCAAGAGGACGCCAGCATTCCCAGCCGGGGTCTACTGCAGGCGAGGACGCGGACACCTCCGATGTGGACGCATCAGAAGCCGGGAGTATCGGAGGCCGCAGCAACGCCGCGAGTGCGGCTGCCAAGCGGTTCAAGACCATAGAAGAGCGAGAAGCTGCCTACAACGAAGCGCGGTCCAGGATTTTCATGGGCTTCGAGGAAAAGGAGAAAGAGAAGGAGAAGGACATGAGTGCCAACTCGTCCACCTTCAGTCTGGTCTCTGGATCAGGTTCTACTAGCGGCGGACGTGGTAGCAGTATTGGCGATCTAGACGATTCCGCTAGCTCTGCCCCAACAGAGAGCGAGTGGTCAGGCCCGGTGACTCGAGACAAGGGGGGTTGTCGCAGAGGCGCCAGCTCAACGACCTCTTCTAGGTCACTTAGGTCGTCGGGACCCTCCTTCGCTAACGGTTCAGGGAGTTCGCGCAACTCGCGTGCGACTTCCCCCTCGTTCACCTATCCTACCCTCTATGATGCTGCCTCCTCTCCGCCCTACGAGCAACCTCAGTATGGTCCTCACGTCCCGCCACCAGGAGGCTATGTTGCCCCTTACGGTGGTTACCCTGCCTATAGTCCTGGCCCTGGACAGCCATACGTGGGCCCGTACTACTATCCCCAGTACCACTATCCTCAAGTACCGTCCCAACATTCCGATCCCGGCACACCCGGAGGCGGTGAACCTATTTATCCTCCATCCAACGTCCCTCAACAAGCCCCATACAGCGTCCCATATATGTGGTCGAACCCGCCTCCCCCAGGACAAGCGCCTGTATCCCCTCCGCACCTCCAGCAACACGGCCAGCCCGGCGTGGCTCCGAGTCACCACGAGGCGCATCCACCATCGCATCCCATGCCACCCATGCAAAACGTTCCGCAGTATCCTCCGTACGCTACCAGCCCTCCCGTGTACGGTTACGGTGCACCTACGTACTTCCCGCCACCCTACCAGCCGGGAGCGCCCATGGGGCCTCCGTCATCAATGCCGGGATCGATATATCAACCAAGCCCGATGTCCGGTCCTGTAAACTCTACCGCTGGCAATGCGAACGGAGTCGAACTCCCCAACCTGAGCCGGACATCTTCACGTAGCAGCAACGGCCACGGGAGTGTCAACGGAAAGCGTGGCGGTCCTCGGTCTCGGGGCTCCTGGCAATATGGGCCCGGCACCAATGCTGGTGGATTTTCTTACAATCCCTCCGGTGCCGCGAACGGTATCGCCGGCAACGACGCATACGGCCCGCGCCTCAATAGCAACATGAGAAGAACATCGGGTACGTCCACCAGCAGCGGCAGTGCTGGTGCCCGAACCCCTGCCGACGAGACTTCTTCTACAGCAGTGAGTGATCTGTCTCTTGCTCGTATCTTTCTGTCGTCCGTTCCTCATCATCTGATATTGATGAAATTATCACCTTTCACGCTTGACTATTCTCCTTCGCCCCCATTTGCGCAGTCGTCTTCAACGACCTCTTCCTCGTCGCGTCGGACGTTCACGTCTACATCTACCTCATCTAAGCACCCTCTTCCCGCACGACCTGACTGGGCAGTGGGTTTGAAGCCTCAACACCCTCGCCATCACGATCATCACGGCACCCTCAACTCGCGCACCATTTCTCCCGGACGAATGGGCCCACCGCACTTATCACAACATCAATCACAGCCCGTCCTACAGCCAAACGACTTCCCTCCCCTCTCTTCAGGGCAGTCAACTCGGCAACCTGTGGTTGGTGGCGCTTGGACCAACGCGTCGACGTCTCGCGTCATGTTGCCTGGGCCGCAGGGCACCAACCCCCAGGGAACGGCACTGGTGCATTATCCCACTTCCCAGCAGAACAGCCCTCAGATACCGACTTCAGGCGGACGCTTCGACGAGCAGGATCCTGCGTTCGAACGACCGCCGCCAAAGAACCCGGAGCTCTTCAACCCTAAAGGCGGTGCACGTAACGTGGGCGCCGGTGTACCCCCTGCGGGTGGCAAGGTCGAGGGGGGTCGCCCGAAGCTTAACGGCGAGGGGATTGTCACGGGTCTGTCGGACAGGATGGGTGCGATGGTGTTGGAAGATGGCGAGCGAGGCGCTCATGTAGGTGCCGCCGATGGCGCCGATTTCCTTTCCCCCACCGGGCCACCTATCGGCACTGGAGACGCCTCGGTAGGCGCGCCGACGGGCCAGCCCATTGCGGCAGGTCCATCATAGCCGACGTTCGCTGTGGCAGTATTCGGTGCAGCTGCCAGGTCTCTCTCAGTCTGTTCTGCGTAATATTCACGTGCTGTCGGGTTTGATTGTCTCAGACTGATGTATGTCCGTCGTTGTGTCGTCGGGTGGCTGATGTACATGTGGTACGTTGATACGCTATACGCTAGCTGCCTTGCTGTGCATTCTCTATCCGCTCTCCTTGTACGGTGTTGTATTCTCTTATTTCTTGAAATTTAAAGTAGACTGCCATCTACCAAACGCTCCTTGCCTCTCCATCCATCCAATGCTCTAGTCGGCATGGGCTGTAAATGTAAGTCAACGAACAAGGTATGGCCAGCCGCTCGGCCGGCGTCACTCCCATGATAGGTCTGCTCGACTGTCTCCTCGTCTCCTCGTCATGATCTTCGTCGGTCAACTTTGACCTGCCAGCACAGGCGACCCAGTAGTCGCGAGATGAGCGCACGCACGCAGTAGAGTGATGATGCAGCACTCGTTCAACTCGACCGAATTCTACAGCTTTATCCGAGATATCCTGTATGCCTTCGCACAGACCCACAACGTCCCCGGCAAGCTCCCGGGGTTGTTTTCACCACTTTCAGTAACGTGTAGCGTGCTGGACTATGAACAGGGTCGTGATCGTGCTGGTAACATCTGCAGGTGCTCATAGACACACCTGACCCATTCCTGCAGCCAACCTGATCTGCTGTCGATGCCTTTTCGTAAATGAAGTGGGAGGAAATGCCCATAGCGCCGTGGGGGTATAGTTTTCGAGCGGTGGGCTCCCGCGGATTTGAACTGGTCGACGGAGTGGCTTTGGTCGGGAGCGTTTCGGTCGCAATCCATCACGGGGTGAGTGGTGTCTGTCCACAGCGCGGCTTTGCTCCGTGCGGAGAGGAAACCTAGACCGTAGGACGCCCTGCGCGGTAATTTTGCAGGCCGTCAAATGCGACAACAACCGATGGTAGGTCAGAGCAGGCGCACCATCCAGGTAGGCGATGTCCTGTTGGCCCAGGTTCACCGGGAGTCGGACTCGGAACGTGGACACGCTGGCAAGGTTCGCGCCGCTTCAGGGGCATACTGATCCAATTCCCGAGTGACTGCAGCAAAGTAGGCCTCGAATGGAGTACGGCGCGATGCCATCGGAGTCCAGGTATCGCGAGCGGTTGCGTACAGCACTTGCATCCCGTATTTGCGTGCGGCGCTCGGGACATTCGCGGCCACAAAGGAGTTCGGGTGGTATGGGACGACGCCCGCCGGGCTTGTGAAAGATGAAGAGTGTGGCGAGTACGGAAGCGTTCTCGTCCAAATGGACTGAAGGTAGTCCGCCGTCCTAATCGTCTGAGCAGCTGCAGGATGACTCGGAGTCGACGGCGTCGTGCAGAGAGCCCTCTGCGGCTCGAATTTGGTCCCGGGCCGCAGGACTGGCAGAGGACAAGAACTCACGGCGTACGCGAAATTCGACGCCTTCCGAAGAACGGTAGACGAGGTCGGCAATCGGCACGTCGAAGGCTAAGGAGTGCCTTCTGTGTCATCGGCAGGGTCATGTTCCTCTGCCACGATGCACTATGATACGCCTGGGCCACTGTCCATGCAGGAGCCCACACCGGTATCGGATGCGAGGAGCGGCAGGAGGTGGAAACTAGCCTCCTACTGCGTGTTGCGCATATAAGAGGGGTTACCACGGCTCCTCTCGAAGTTGAAGTTCTTCTGGCTGCAGCTACGATTCGGGCTTCACCGTAGGTGCTGCGGTAATGTGCCATGAGTGACTACTAGTGAACCCCAGCGCGCCAAGTGCTGTATACCTCCCTTCGAGATAGGACTCATCTCACAAAGTCAGCGGAGGGCACAGTTGACCCTCGCGGCTTCGTGGCACCCCGTCTCCGGAAGTCCAGCGCTCAGCGCCGTCGCCTCATCAGAGCTAAAACGTCGTTGTCGACGACATGAGCTGCAGCGGCTCTCATCTTGTTTCGGATGGCTGCAGCCGAGAGGATTAGCTTGACAGTGTAGACGCAAGCACGAGCAAGCACTTACATAGGCAAATGCGGACAAGACCTAAGCCTGCTAGCTAGAGCTGCACTCCCCTCCCCGTACGTGATGCATTAGCCGCCGGTGTGTTACGGGTGCCATGACTTGACGAATCACTGCCGCGGATCCAGCATACGTGCGACGGGGAGTGACTGAGGTCTATTGCGCTATGATACTGTTCGGAGCCATACAATATAAATACAGGGATACAGTCGCCCATGCAGCAGGTTAGTTTTCGGGCAGATTACAGCCGCTCCTGGTCCAGCCAGTCCGCGCGGTGCGTAAAGTATAGGCTACATTATGTCGCTGGATGGATTCGGCGAGAAGACGAGCGCGACGGTCTACTTTGAGAAATGCTTGAACAGCCCCTTGATGGACTTCAGCCGCGGACGGCCGCCCAGCCGCGGAGAGTTCGGCAGCGAGCTCGCGGTGGGCACGGAAGGCGTCCATGAGTCGGCCTGACGCTCCGGCCTGCTCTCCTCCCGCAGCACCGACACGGACGACATGCGGGGCATCGGGACGAGGGGCTCAGACCGCCTCACATGCGTCGGACTGGGGATCTGTTGGGGCGCCGCGGCGGTGGTCGGGGAGACGTCCGCGGAGTCAGACGACATCGCGCGCCTCGGCGGGAGGCGCGGGGACGACAGGGAAGGGTCCTTGCGAGGTGCCGTTGCCTCAGGAGCGGTCAGTGGTCGGTGCATAACTGGGGGCGTCGGCATTGGACGCGGCAGGGGCGGCGCGGAACCGAGGACGACCTCTGCGAACCACTCGGCCTGTTCTGGGTTTGCGAGGACGAGCGCAGCAGGTCGTCGGCGACGGCGGCGGACCGAGACGCTCTGCGGCTTGAGAGGCGTTTTGGGTGGACGACTGTGGAAGCCTGCGGTCGCGCGCGCGACGGGGGACGTCGAGGACCCGACGAGGAACTCGGGCGCTCCCTGGTGACGGAAGGGGCGGAGGTGAGACGGTGCATGAATGTTTCATAGGGAGGGGACTCACGATCGGCTCGTAGATGTAGAACCTCTCCGTCGGGTTCGCTGCGGGGGATGCGACTCGGCCATTAAGCGGGGTGCGGGGGGTCGAGACCTGTCAGGGAGGGTTATCGTTTAGAGGGACGGCGCAGACGTCAGCGAATGCGACACAAAGCCGCGAAGCTTGCAACCATGCACGCACCGTCTCATGCACTCCCGCTTCCTCATCCGGCTCCGACGCCTTCCATTTGCCCTTCTCCGACGTCCCCCACCCGCCGTACGCCTCGACCCAGAGTTCCTCCTCCGAGACCTCCCCGCTCCCGTCGTCCGAGTCCGGCGTCCTGGCGCGCGGTGTCTCGCACTCCGGTGCACGCTTGAGGTCTTCCGTGGAAGGGTACGTGACGACGATGCGCGGGACCGAGAGGTGTTCCTTCGAGCCGCCGCTGGCCCGCGCCGTCTTGCTGGGAGCTTCCCTTTGTCGGTGCTGGGACGGCGCATGTGGGCGACGCTGGTTCGGTGCAGCAAACGTCCCCGGGGGCAGCTGCTTGAGCTCGGCGGCAAGCTGCTCTAGCTGGCGGAGCGTCTCTTCCTCGTCCTGCGATACGGGTCTCGCCGGTAATTGCGTAGGAGGAAGAAGTGACCGCGAGCCGGCGGGAGACTCTTCGTTCGCTGGAGATGCACGCGACGGGAAGGGGATGGGAGGGAGGGCCTTTTCTGGAGGTGGCGACAGGACCGGAAGGTAACGTGGCGGGGGTGATGAGGGGGTGCGGGGCGGGGAATTGGTCTGCGGGGACGTTTGACGAGCGCTTGGAGCGGGAAGCTTGCGACTAGTCTCGGGCAGTGCGGAAGACGAACCGGGCGCCGTGTCGCTGGACTGTGGGAGGGGGGCGATCTTGAAGGATCTCTTCTGCTTCAGGTGTGGCGACGATGAGCTCCGGGGGACGTTGGTCGGAGCGCGCTGCAGGAAGTACGCTGGTGGTCCGTGCCTCTTCTGTAGCAGGAAAGGTGGCGTGGAGTCGGACAGCCGCAACTGCGCGGGCGGGGGGAGGGTCATGGTCGCGGTCGTGGTGGTCATGATGAGAGAGGGGGTTGAGCTGGCGAGGAGAGACAAGCCGTCCTCGGACGAAGATGCGGAGGTAGAAGAAGGCGCAGAAGTCGGTCGGGTGGGAGAGCGGCGCTGTTTCGGAAGAACAGCCGGTGTCTGCAGTGAATGTTTCGAAGGGGGGCATGCAACAGCGGTACTGACACGCCGCAGACGTGTATCATTCAAGTCGCACTGGGTGCGAGGCTGGCGGGGACCGGCGGGCCTGGCTTGAATGTTCGCTCGGGTATTAGGTTTGGGGACCACAGGCTCACAGGGGAGGCCGGTCGGGGGGACCTGCGGCATGAGGGCGAGGGTTCCGGTCATGGCTGTCGGGTATACGAGCCCCTCGGGCGAGGATATGGAGGTGGAGGACGAGGCACAAGTTACGGGCGATGGAGGGCAGCTGCAGGGAGGGGATGCCGGGTTAGCTGCGCACGACCGTGCGAGTGCGGTGGGAACTATCAGGGCGCAGGAGGGCGATCATCAGAGAACAGGGCGCGCGACAGAGAAGATGGATCCAGGACGTCCATCCGTCAGCCGCATGCACGGCAGCAGGCCTATCTCCAGCACACGACGAGCCCCATCGAGGGCCGGCGCCGTCAGCCGCGGCGAGGAGCATCAGTCACTCAGACGTCGCTCGAGATGAGCATCAGGCACGTCGCGAACACGACGAGTCCGACCACGCTGAGGACAGCGAGATGGGTCCTGCACGGCGAAAGCAGATCAGCTATTTGCAGACACTCGTAGACTGGAAGACTCACTGGCTCGCCCGCAAGAAGCCCCGCTGTGCCCGCATATCTGCGTATCCTTGCCAATACTCCCATATACCTGCGCCGATCGCAGCTATGGCAGCTATGACCTCTATTATTGCGACGGCCAGGCCGGTCGTCGACGGCGGTGTCTGGGCCGAGCCGGGGTCGCTGGGCGTAGGCAGTCGGGTATGGAGGAGCAGCGAGGAGGAAAGGAGTGAGAGCAGCACAGCCAGCCGCAGATGCGACAGCAGGTTGCGCTCGAGCATCGCATAGTCTCGCCCCTCGCTCGCAACGTTCTCTTCTTCCTTGGGCATGTCGGGGTATGACAAGATGAGGAAGAGGACGAGGTGGTCGGGTGAGGAGTCGTCGACGTCGGAGCCGCCGTGGCCGCGGCTCTCGCAGGCGCCAGGAGTCGCGTATGAGTCGAAACTGTACAGTGTGGTTCTCCTCTTGCGCTCATCTGCTTCACTTCGACGTGCTGATCAATGGCTGTCCTTTGCTCATCTCGTCCTTGGACAACTGCTGAGAACCGAGACCACCGACAACCCACAGAACCATCCTCTCCATTCTCCATGCTGCACCGTCTCCCTGTCGAGATCATCGAGCGCATCATCGACCTCTTGGATGGAGACATACCCTCCCTAGCAGCTTGCTCCCTGACATGTCGAGGCCTCCTTCCCATCTGTCGCACCTACATCTGGCGCGAAGTCACTCTGTCCATGCTCTACGAGGGCCAAACCGAGACGCGCACTGCAGCATTCTTCGAGCTCATTCGCGCCGATCCGGACGTTGCGTCGTATGTCTCCACGCTCTCACTCTGTCCAGATGCATACCTCGTAGAGGAAGGAATCCCTGCTCCGTGGGACAGAGCAACTGTGAACGACATAGTCGCTCCCCTTCCCAACCTCCGAACGCTTCGTTTGTACGGCTTCCGCGGGCCCGAACTCTGCCTCTACGAGCTCATGACGATGACTCGCGACTTCCCAACTATTGAAGAACTCCACGTTCAAGATATAATCATCGACGACAGCCGCGATCCAACCGACACTGATCTGATGTCCTTGCGGTCTACAGGCCCACCAGGCGTCCGATGGGCACTCAAGAAACTAGCCATTGTCGCGACAGGCGAAGACTACATCCACACATGGGTGCTCGTGCGCCTGGTCTCCGCCCTGGAGCTATTCGCTGACCGTGTACATCTGGAATCGCTCGATGTTCGCACCACCATACATAGGTACTTCTGCACGCTTACAGAGTGGCCCAGCTTAGTCCCCACTTCCGCAGCATCCTGCCTGCGTCACTTTGGGGTGACAATCAGGGATGTCTATCCCACCCGGGAGGAATCTACTGTCGCACAAGAGCGCATCCGGCGCGTCCTCTCCGAGCTGCCTCAGCACCGCCCCTTGCGTTCGCTATGCCTGCAATATGACCTCTTCGAGACGTTCCTCTTCGCCTGCCATGCGCACCCCGACGACCGGCCCCCTCCGTATCCCCCTCTGCCGTCCCCATCGTTCTTGGACGTGCTGTCAGACGTCCTCTCCGCGCCTGGCGAGCCAGCACTCCCCAACCTCGAGCGCCTGTCGCTGGTCTTCCTCTGCCCCTCGGACTGGATCGCCTGCCTTCACACCTCGTTCCAACGGCTAGCTGCGGCGTTGGTGGGTACTCCAGACCATGCACGCCCCGGCGGCGTAGGGGTGCGGAGATACCCGGCGTTCGCCCACCTGGAGGTGCGGACGGTGATTGTGGAGGCGGTGCGGGTGCTCTGGGGTGACGAAGACAAGGAGGAGTACCTGGCGAGGCAGGATGCGGTCAAGCGAGACCTCATCCTCCCGATGCTGGCACCGTTCGTCCGGGCCGGCGTCGACGTGCGGGTGGTACTGGACGGCTGAGTGCTTCGGTGCAGCACTGCCGGCAAGCGCCCCTCCCTCGCACGTACGTTGCTGCCTGCCTGCGTTTCTGCGTTCGCCCACGCTCCTCCTCTCTGCGGCTCATCAGAGCCTCGAGCCCCTTGCAGAACGGACGGACGCCTGCCAAGGAACAGATCCGCGCATCCCTGGCCCGACCGGAGGGGTGTCTCGAGAGCACAGTGGATCCAGGCCCCCTGCACTACGACGTATACTTAGTGGCTTTCGAGTGTCGGATGATTATGGCATAGGGGTGAGCTGACGGCCAACAGTCGGTACAGCTGGGCAGGCTGTGGCCAGCACTGTGAGTGATGGCTGGTGGTCCATGTCGGACGCGCTTGGGCCTCTGATCATGTACCCTACCCGCTATGCGGTGCCCTATCGAGTCGGTCACCGCCGTGGTCCATGCTATCGCCGTTCGGCTCCAGAGCTTGAGCTTGAGCGAACGCGGTGGACACGGGAAGTATGTATGCATCCTCGTTGATCTCTTGAAGCCTGTAACGCCGTCACCAGTACATATCGAAGCTGTGATCTGGCTTCAAGCCAATATGATCCATTGCAACGGAATCATCCTCGTACTGTACATGCGCTGAATCCTCGCAAACGAAGTGGCTATCGCGTGTGCAAAACATGATCTGTCGTGCTAAGTGCAGACCGCCGCGACGGGACAGTCGGAGCTCTGAGGAGGGACGTAGACTTCCAAAATGCATTGCGGAGAGCTTGAGAAGAGATCTGGAGGGATCCTACGCCGGAGAAGCAGGCGAACGGGAGGACCAGCGCGGAGCTGCGACCATCGGCGTGTCGTCCCAACGCATATGCCATACAGTATGCGATATGCCCGATAGCGCAGCGTAGAGGGAAACTGCCTTCGAAGGCCCCTACAGAAAAGAGAAAAGGCCCGTTCACCATCACGAACCCAGAGGCGCATCCGCGTGACGCGCCGACCACTGGACCATCTGCCAGACATCGTCCAGCACGTCGTTCTCGCGCCTGGGCTGGCGCGCCCCGTGCGGGGTCCACCCGTCGCCCGCGCCGCCCGCGCGCAGCAGCGGCTGGCGCGACGACACCAGCAGCTTCACCATGTCGTCGAAGACGTCCGAGTTGCCGCCCGATATGAGCTTCAGCGGCCGCGCGGGAGGCTGCGCTGGCGCGCGTGTCGACGGTCGAGGGCAGAACGAGGCGAGTCCTGGGGCAGGCGCGGCGGCGGCCGCGGGAGGGGCGGTGGAGGGGTTGAAAGCCGGAGGGTGCGAGCATCTGTCGCGGTCCCTCTCGCGTTCGCGTTCGCGATGCTGTCGTCGCCGGCCGCTGTGCGAGTGCCGATGTTGGCGGCGATCATCCTGGTGGGCGATGGGGGTGGCTGGCGGCTGTGAATCCGAGCTGGAGTGCGATTGCGGCAGCGGCGGGGAACGGGGCCGAGGACGGGGTGCTTGCGGGTGGTGGGCGTGGTGACGCGGGTGGGGCAGAAGGGGATACGGGGGCACATCGGCGTGCGAGTGTGGATACGGGGCGAGCGACTCGCGCTGGACGGCACTGCTCGGCTGCGCGTGGTGTGGAGTGCTCGCAGGGGGCGAACGGCAGGCACGCTCGCTCCCCGAGCTCTCCGCGTCCGCGACGTTGCCCGAGCTCCCCTCCGCCTCGTCGGGGCTCTCCTCTCCGGATCCGGGGCCGAGAGGATCGATGCTGCTCTCTGGACTCCGGGCGTGCGCCCCCGCGGAGCGCGTCAGGCTCGCGCGGCTCAGATTGTCGTCTGATCCGGAGCCTGGGTCAGGACGGATCCGGAGGTGCTCTGGCATGCGGCTTGGAGGCGGCCCCTGCGGGGGACCTGCGGGGGTTGCTCTTGCCCAAGCGCGGATGCTGGCTCGCGTGGGGCCAACATGACCTTCGGACTCGCTCGCGCCGGAGCCACAAGTATCAGACGAACGTGGGAGCACCGAGGCGGCGGAGGACTCGCCCGAACGCGACGATGCGGGAAGGTTGGTGCCAGAGACAGGCGGAGGGCCAGCCTTTTCGAGCACAGGAACGGAAGAGTCGACCACTTCGGGTGTCGTTTCGAAGGGGTCGGGCGATTGCTTGGCTAGTGAGGATGGCGAGGTGACATTGGTGGAGGATAAGGGTGGTCGCTAGTTGACCTGAGTGTCAGCAGAGCTCGACGATCCCAGTACGAATGAAAGAATGTACCGTGCTGAAGGAGGACGACGAAGACGCGCCAAAGGAACTGAGGGGGGAGCCAACGCAGGAGAGACGGGCACGGAGAGGATTCACTGGCATAACGCCGCCCTTCTCGGCATCGAGGCCTGCGACCGTCTTCTCGGTCAGAGAGAGCTGGGTGTCCTCCCGCGGACGGTACGCAGACCCGGGCGATGTCTGATAGTTTTCCATGAAGTTAAGCACGGCTGTGAATGGGAGATCAGAGCGCCATTGTGAGCAACTGCGTTGGGAGGCGGCCTTCCTGATGGAGGACGGCAGAGGACCTCCACAGCCAATAGATGCCCGGCCCCTCGCGTCTTATGCAGGTCTTGCGTAAGAAGCGAGGTGGCACGAGGCCAGAAAGTGCTAGTGAGGACGGAAGCGCATACTTTACCACGGCGCCCAGAGCGGGGGAGGTCACTGGGCCGGCTCGGCGCAGTAGGCCTACGACTCTAATTTAGGCAGATCTTGAAGAGGGCATGGACGAGAGCGATGAGTCGAACAGCGAAAGGGCAGCACAAAATACTACGGCAGGAAAGACAACAGCAAGATGAGCATACTATGCGAGAGGTGCTGGAGATTGGGGGAGAGACGAGACGGGCGAGAGAGAAGTAACAGATTGTAGTGGGCTGTTACAGTATAAGTACTTACTGCTCGGCTTGGAGGACAGCGCTGTACATATCGTCGCCGTATTGTCGGTTTGGATTGAACTCCACGGCGCAGGGCAATCCGAGTCCTCGATTGGGACCACCTGAATGACAAGGGTGACGCCGCTGCAAGCCTCGACTGGCCGGTCGAGCTCCGACCTCCGTCTCTGTCTGCCACATATGCCACAACCGAACTCTACTGTACATGCACCCATAGGTGCTACTCTGGCCGCTCCCCAACTGTCCGATCTCATGTCCCTTGCAGCTGCTTCGGCCCTCTCTCTACGTGCTGACCAACGGCTGAGAAACCTCCAGTTCCGTATTCACCGTTGCTGAGGACAGTGAAGCCGTGCTGTTACGTTGCGACGAGGTCGAGCTATGCTTCAGCATGAATCGCTGACTGCGCGAGCGGACCGGTCTGATGTGAGGGTAGGGCGGTATGGGCGGGCCTTGTACGCATGCGTGTAATAGCGGAGTATTGCCCGTCGCCCCACTCCTTCTGCACCTACAGAAGGCCGGGTGGTGATGACTAGCGCAGATGAGTTCAGTAAGAATCGGTATAGATGCAAGGAGCGACAATGTGTCGATGAACCTCGATACACACCGAGCACCGACTCATAGACATCACGTCCACAAACGAGGGGACAGCTATCAGCAGACGACGCACTCAGGACCGGGTGGGAGCAGCCTAGCTTCCAGCCTGGCTACGAGCGTTCCGTCGCTGTCGATGTACGGGCAACCTCTGCAAGCAGTGCGTCACAAAATGACTACAGGACAGAGGCGCGGAAGGTCGAAAACTTACTCGAACTGCAGGGTACGCCCGAGCGGCCCTCCAGCGAGACCCCGATGACTGACATACTCCCCAGCGACCGCGTCGAGCTCACCGCCGTGAGCGCTTCCCGGTGCTTGATCCGCAGCTCGATGCTCGGCTTCGGTTCTGAGGGTGAGCCGCCCGCTCTCTCGCGTGCTTGCACCCGTTGGACCACGTTCTCCACAGCTTTCTGCGACGACTCCGGAGGCCCCGAGAGTGGAGGTGGCCGCGTGCGCGTGCGCACGCGAGGATCCTCGATGACGAGGCGCGAGTCGATGGATGTCGGAGGGCTGTGCGCCAGGAGGAAGAGCACGACGGCCCAAGTACCCGCGCACATGGGCTCGCAGCCGAGATGCCACTTCGACTCCTTCGCGATGAACTGGAGTACCTACAATCGGCCTACGCGGGCTTGTCAGAAACTCTGAACTGCGGCTGACACAGGTAGGGTAGTGTACGTACCCTTGGCCATGTACTCGAGGTTGATGATTACGAGATCCGCATACGTCTCTCTACAAAGCTGTCCTCGTCTCCCGGCACGCCTTCCACCTCAATATCGTCCGCCGGAAGGTTGCTGCCCAGGATGCCTTCGTCCGAGCCCGACAACGGCGCGAACGCAGGCGAGCGGCGGAGGCGCTGGAACAGACCGTGGTTGGACGTGTGCAGGCACGCGAGGCGGACCTCGTCCACGGTCGCATCCGACAGCGGCGCAGCATGCGCGAGCAGCGCAGCAACGACGTCGGGCTGATCAGGCTGCGGATCGCCCAATAGATGAGGGTATGCCCGTCAATACTGCGCGCCTGCAGCAGGGCGGAGAGGGTTAGGTCGTAAGCCCGGCAGGCATCCGCGCAGCTCTCGAGCACACCGAGCGCGCCCTGTGCGTCCGTCTCCTTCATGAGGTCGCTGAGGAGATCCTGGATCGTGGCGCGGGCTTCCTCGTTCGGGCGCGCGCCCGCGCTTAGGGCGAACCAAGGTCTGGGCGATCGTCTGCCTCCGCTTTTCTCGGAGGAGAGTGCGAGCGACGACCTTCGCGAGAGATGGCGGGGACCGTGGGTGGAGGATGCGGATGGGGAGCCCATAGGACGCTCGACCTTCTCATCTCGGGGCAATGGCGGCGGAATGTCGCTGAGCGCGTCGTAGGAAGGGGGTAGATCTTGCAGGCCCTCGTCGTGCTCCGGAAGCGGCGGCTTGTGGAGGGCCATGGGTGATTTCACCGGGACTCGGAAATAACTTGCTATCGCGTCCAGTGTGAGCATTCGGTGGCCGAGTCGAAGCAAAGGAAACGCACTCACAGCAGCTAGTCGCGTGGAACTCGTAATAGCTACATCCTGGGTAACAGCACACACGCAGATTACGGCGTGGGCCCAGGTATGAGAGCGCCTAGAGCAAGGGATTGTGGAGGACGCGTCGATTCGAGGAGTGCGGCATATTAGCGTGCTTTAACTGCGCCCGCACGCGCACGCGCAACAGGGAGATGCGGCATAGCAGAGTCAAGAACTTTCGCCGCACCAGATGGCAAGTCTGCGCACTGCGGCGGTGCGCTAGTGCGGTGGGCCGATGGCTCTAGCTTCGTTATTGTGATTTCTCCTGCCTCGACATAATCCGGGCTCGTATCGGACGAGAGAGCTCGGTACAGACGTTTTCCGCAGTCAAACGCAGCTCCTGAGCCGAACCAGGGGGTCGTTTGGGGCGAAAACTAGTCAGAGAAGATATGAAGAAAGCAGGAAGAGCAGCAGTGCGGCCAGGCGAAGTCAGAGGCGGGCGGAGGTACGACAGTGGCAGGTTGCGCTCTGGAATCGCATAGTCTTCACTCCATCGCCCACGATGTTCTTCTCCGGCTCGCCATGACGATTCACAGGAGGAGGTGTGGTGGTGGTGGTGGTTGCAGTCGGGCAAGGAGGGTCGGAAGTCGTCCGAGACGTCACCGGAGGCACCGCTGCCGCACTGCCGGCGCTCCGTGTGACAGTATGGCAATCATAATGGCTCTCAGGCTCAGAGGGCTCCTCGAGCTCCCGACACTCATATCTGCTTGTTCTATGCGCCCCTACTCTTCTAATGTCATACTATGCGTTATGATGTCCTTCTCTCTAAGTGTCGGTTTTTCTCAGTACACCGTCAGCTGACACTAGTCGACGCTCATGATCTCTCGGACGCTGGATGGCTCGTTCACTCCCCTGCCTAATATCACTGCCTTCGGTCCCAGCGGCTTTGTCTATGCCCAGTTGTTCTACTGGGGCGTGAGCAGTTCTACTGTACGGCCGATAACTGCACGCGACATCTGGATTCGCGAGACGGCGGTTCCGACTGGAACTGCGAGGACCTCAAGTGCACCTGCCGCCCTGGGACCTCGTTCTGCGGCGCGGTCAAGATGACCGACCTCTCAGGGATCGTCAACATCCTGAATGGAACGGTCGCTGAACGGGTGCATGGCCGGCGAGTGCATCGCATAGAGCACCTTAATTACGCTCTGGGGCGACTCCTTCGGCCGCCGACGACGATAGCAGCTCCGGGGGATCGTCGCTCAGCGGGGGTTTGATCGCCGGTCTCGCCGTCGTTGGTGCATTGGTTGGGCTAGCCCTTTTCTTCTTCCTCCTCAGCTGGCTCGCCCAGCGTCGCGCGAGGGCTCTGAGGGAAGGCGCGGGCTCGCTGGACCGCACGGGTGGCGTAGCGGTAGTATGGTCGCACGTAATCTACGTGGTCCCACAGCACGACGGCAACTCCTGGTTGCGCTGCCGCGGCGCGAACGACTGAGAAAACCAGGATAGCCTTAGGACCGCGCATGGCACTCGTTGCCCCTAAGTGGCCGTGTTCGTTACAGCGTCTTGACCTTACAATCTTTGATCCTGGTATGTAGTAGTGGATTCCGCACTTTCGTATCCCGAGAGGACTTCTGGCGCCTGTTGTTCGGAAGGGGCAGGCGCTGGAACCCATATTGGAGCATCTCGACGGAACGGTAAGCCCTTCGCTGCCTCCTCCAGTAATATCATGTCTAACTCGAGGTGCTGGGGCTTGTATGCAGAGCCTCAGGTCGGATGCTGCAGACGCTGACACAGGGGTCGAGCCGCCCTCTGCTGAGCGCTGGCGCTACATGGTCAGTCACGACCTGGATGGCATCCTCGCCTGAGAACGCGGTGAGTCGGCAGTTCCTCTCCGAGGATTCATCTGCTCGGAATGCATACACTTCGCACTCGATGAATGGCCTCGTGTACAGGTTCACCAGGTGTCACGGGATGGAGCCAGCCCGTCGCACACAGGCGCGAGGACTCGCGAGGGTCGTCTCCGGGCTTCTACTGGACACAGCGACGTCGTGCTAACTATCCTTCTCCGCAAGTGTCGCCGGTGGCACACAAGTCTGGACAGTCTCTTTACTACCGGGGGAGGAGTACCAGCGCCGAAGCTCCTCTTCCCCTCGACGTGAGCACTGACTGACACATACTTGATGGGTGTAGAATGGACCTCGAGGTTTCTCGCGCGCCTCACGTCGTCCCCTCGTCACCTCCTAAGAGCCAGAAGGCGGCTACGCCGAACTTCTCGCTGTTGCATGCACCCGATGGGCGCCTGGCCTGGCGAGTTGCGTACTGATGTCGCCTCTTGTCATGGGCACATCGACTTGCCTGCTTGGCCCCGTGGACGTCCAGCGTCCGAAGGCTACAATGTACCGAGCAAGGTCAGCGACGGAGGCGCCGCAGCCGCTGTAGGTGAGGCATTTCCTGAAAATGTAGCTCACGAGGATATGCATGCCTGCTCACCCTGGAGAAGCGCGCAGTATCGTTGGCCATCCATGCAAAATGTTCAGAGTACGTAGCGGTGGAACATCGAGGTATATAAGGCTCCTCGTCGCCGTTACTACTCTTCATTCGACCCTGCTCGAACCCAAGCTCATCAGCTCAGACATCTCGTCTTCGCTCACCTACAGCCCGGTATCATGAAGTTCTTCAGCCTCATCCCCACCATCGGCCTCGCCGTCCTCGGCGCTGTCAGCGTTGCCGCACAGCAGTCGAGCGTCGTCATCAGCGACCTGGGGGCCGTCACCGTGGCGTCCGGGGACTTGCGCGACGTCGTGGGGAACATCACTTTTTTCAACGTGTTATTCGAGGGCCATGTGAGTTGTTGCATGGCGGTCTTCGCCGTCGCTTTGCATGCTCATGTTGCCGTTCTAGAAGGTTGCCGACGGACTCACTGAAATTGTGGGCACTGTCCAGAACGCTCTCACGCAGTTCGACGTACGAACATTCGTACCGGAGCCTCTCCGCCTGCTCACCATATTGACTCGCTTAGCCTACTACGCCCCCCTACAACGACGACGTGGCCGGCGAGGTGGTCGAAGCCCTGACGCTTTTCGTGCGTGTGCACCAGTAAGCCCGCACGTATGAATCCATGTGTCGTGTTTTCAAGCTCAAGTCTCGACCACTTCAGGTTGCTCTTGAGCACGATCATTGGAAAGCACGTGCGTTCGAGTCGAGCTTGGCTCCCATACACTGTACAGGGTGCTCACTATTGTGTCGTAGGGCATACTCACTGGTTTTGCACCAGGCGTCGCTTGCGCTCTGCGCGAGCTGGAGGGTATCGTCGACGTAAGCCTCTTCCTTCGCCAGAGAAGCCACACTCTGATCTATTAGGGGGGCACCCATTTACAGGCATTCGCTTTCGCTCTCATCTCCCTCATTCCCACTCGGCACAACCAGGCTACGGATCAACAGGTTCAGTGCTGCTTAAACGACGTGCAGAACCCAACCTTTGCTGATGACTGCCTCTTCCAACCCTTCATCAGAATGCCTTGGACCAGGCACTTCAGAACGCCATCGACGTCTACGGGAAGTGCTGAGCGCGCGCCCAAACGTCCAGCACCACAGTTTTCACTGTGGGGCTGGAATGCGAGTGGCGGCTTGCGTCTGTGCGGGAGGCGCCGGGGTGAAGTAGTCTGGAGTTGTAGCTTTTCTTGGCAGTGTCTTGTGGCCGCAGTGGAGTCCCATATCGAATCGCGAAGTCCTCCGATGTACAGTAGGCGGTATGCATGAGTTCAGGTTGTTGTGGCGTCGAATCGACTATGTTTGCAGCTCTTCGCATTACAAGGAACCAACGGATTTTGCTGAGACGTTGCCGGGAGTCCTACAATGGATAAGCCCACTACCACCACCGTACTTATCTAAAGTGCAGCATACACTCCCGGTTCATGGGTACAGGACAGAGTGTTGACGCGAGTTCTCAGCTATGGACCTACCGCAGCATCCTGCTTCTCCGCAACACTGAGGAACGGATGACCCCCCAGAGCGCTCCGTATACAGAATGTACGTACACTACAACACAATGTGCATGCGCATTGAGCCGTATAACAACAACGGCGAGTACTGCATGAGCGGTCAACCTCCGTTCCCTCCGGCCACGCACCTTCGAGAAGTCACGGTTCGCGTGATCCTCGGCGCTCGATGTCGACATGAAGACATGCTCTACAATCCACCCTTGCATCGCGAGACCGCGGACATCAGACTGATACAACATCCTCTACAAAAGCTCTACTGGTGCATGATATGCCTGTTGGTCCTTTCCTATCAGCGTCATGGAGGACTTCAGCACGGGATTTGACCTACGCTGTGTCAAACTGTTCCATAAGATCCAATACCTGCTCCAGATGCGCGAACGACAGCTTCTCCTGACGTCCGACCGCGAGCGCGCCTGCAGTCTTGACGATGTTCTTGATCTGCCGGCCGTTCATTTTCTTCTCGCCTAAAGAGCGCAGCTCCTCCTGCTTCAAGCCGCCATACGGGAGGTCGCCGTTCGCCTTCTTGAGGAACGCGAGCCAGATGTGGCGCTTCGCGTCAGGCGACAGATCTTGGTACCGCAGCGAAACGTGGATGCGAGATTGGAAGGCCTCGTCGAAGACGCGGACTCTGTTCGTCGTCAAAAATAGGATACCACGGAAGTACCTGTCGACGCGCAGGGTCAGCTTGAGACGTGAAGCTACTTCCTTGTATGAACGTACTCGAGTTGGCGGAGGAAGACGGCGACCATCGCATTGCGCTCGAGATGCGCGAGGGTGCGCTCCTCTAGGAAAACGTCTGCCTCGTCGATGAGTACAACAGCGCCCCAGATCGCCGACACTTTCAGGATCGCAGTGAGATTATGATCCAGGGTCTCTGCACAGGTACCGAGATCTGCTGCTCCCACAACATACAACGGCTCTGTGGTGCAGTGGTCAGAAGAGGTGAGTACTGTGCAATACGAGAGCGCATGGGACGCACTTCGCACGTCTAAGGGCATAGTTGCGGCTCCGGTTAGCTCGAGGACGATGAGAGAAAGGTGACGAGTGGGAACGTACATTCGCTCATTGCTTCCGCCGTCAAGCTCTTGCCTGTCGAAGAAGGTATCGCGGATGAGTCCTTCTCATGATCATAACTCTGGCGGCGAGACGCGTACCTGTTCCTGGGTTGCCGAACAGGTTGATGACCAGGCCATGCCCCTTGCCGGACACGAAATCGTCGAACTGAGCGGACGTCCCAGCGTTGTGGGACTCGACCAGCGTCTTCAGGACCGTTTTGTGTGCCGGTGGGATGACGAGCTGCTCGAACGCCTCGTCGTTCCACTTGAAGTCTTCCACATGCTCGACTATGAACTCCACTGCATATACGTCAGCATGCTTGCGCGTATGTACGGCAACTCTCTATGCGATACGCACACCACTGCTTGTCTGAGAAACTGAACCCATACACGATCGGGGACGTGAGGATCAGCTCCTCGTCAGTAAGGTCGCGGGCATCCGGGTCCGCAGTCGCGCTCCCCGCTGCTGCACGCCGAGCGTGCCTGTCGATGTCCTGCCCTGAGAGCGTCTTCGAGACGCGCGGCAGCATCGGGTAATTGGGCACCATATCCGCGAATGTCTCTAGGTGACACATAGACCGGTTAGCCGGGTTACACACCCATGGGACAGGAGACGACGATATGCTCACTTCGGTCAATCATGATCCGAGAGTTGACCTATATTCATCCTGGCGTGAGTTTCGGCTGAACGCGATGGGGACAACAGATGTGGGACTCACGCTAAACTTGACGTAGATCTTGTCCTTGAACTGGAACTGGAACGCGAGCCCGTGATAGGCGACGTGCTGCATCCCGCCCGCGACCTGCACCCACTTCTTCCCGCGCTGGATGAGCCTCTGCTTAAGGCCCTCCACGCCGCCAGGGCCTGTATAGTGCTCGATCGGGAATACGACAAGAGACGAGATCTTCTTCGTGCCCTTGAAGCGCTGCACGTCCAGCACCCTGCCCAGACCGGCATACCCGAACGACGGCCTCGCGTCGCTCCGCGGCTTCGCCCCATTCGCCGCGCCGGAGCCCTGTGCTTGAGCGTCCGTGTGGCTTCCAATGTCGACCTCAATGTACTCGACGACGAGGCGCCAGAAGTACTGCATCTGCTGTTCCTGGGAGCCCTTCGACGTGAGGAGGCCAGTCGGATCGAACGCTGCAGGCACTGCCGCCCGGCTGTCCGCATTCTGGCAGAGCTCGGTATGTATGAGGCGCAGCGCGCGAGGCTCAGAGGTGATGGGGCACAGAGTGTATAGGGTCGTCTTTCCCGGGACAAAGAGCGCCCAGAGCAGGTCGAACGTGATCTCGCCGTGTTCGACGAGGGATTTGAGCGTCTCGAGTGTCGAGGAGTAGGTCTGCTTCAGATAGCCGAGCAGGTGTTGCAGGTGCTCGAGCGTGCGTTGGCGCAGGTCCTCGGCCGCATCTTTCACCTCAGTCGCGAGGTCATCGGCATGCGCCTGCAGCTCCGGGTACCATGCCAGGAGCGTATGCGGATCAATCTGTGTAACAGATTGAGTTTTAGTCTTTCGGATAACTCGCGGCGGAACGTACTCGGAGCGGCTTCGCTGTCCAGGAGATGCCCTGGACGTTTCCGATGACCTCCTGCCCGACCTTGACCAGTTCTGGGCTGTTGATCTGAATTGTGGTGGTGACGTTGAACGTGTTCGCCCGTGCGTCCTGAGAGTATTTGTACTTCCGGATGACGCTGAACGCGAACACGGAGTACTTCGACGCGTCGTTCTTTCCTGCTTTTTCGTCCTCGGTCGACTTCGGCGCAGGCTTGAGGATCCACTGGTTTTTGAACGAGTCGTGCACCTCGATGAGATGCTTCACTTCGAGAACGCTGCCTGGCGGGCCCTCAGGCACGGCGTCCTCGACGGCCTGAGCCTCCTCCTCCGGGTCCATTTCAACCACGTCGCCCGCGACAGCGGGCAGGGCGAACTCCGGGGCGCTGTCTTCGTTGGGCAGGGCGCCGCTGACTGGATTACCGTACATATGGCCCATGACGGACCCATGTATCGGCAATGGCTTCAAGGCTTGGGAGGCTAAAACATAGGGAAGGCGCACGGGTTGTCAGATACCATTACTCACCATGCGCGGAGCGGTGCTTACGCGGTATCCTAGGTCCCCTGCGCGTGCTCATCTTGGACGTGGTGGTTGGCTTCGTGGGCAAGGTCTGCAGATATGTTTGGGAGGAGGGACGCGTTCGCGGCAGGTTATGAGGAATCCTAGGGCAGATCCAACCTGATATATAAGCCTCGTGCGTGTGGTGCTGCAGCAGATGTGCGCTCACGTACAAAGTGATTTGATTGCTCTGGCGGACCAACCGCAGTTGACAGTGCAACGGACGCTATGAACAAGAACACGGTGATCACTGACAATACAATACGGACAGGCTGTTGTTACGGGTACCGGTTGCAGTGTGCAGATACGGCAGCTTCCTCAAGTCGGGCCTCATGCCGCCCGGAAGCTAAAGCACGGACAGCCCAGCACCGCCAAGCCTATCCGGCGGTACAATGACCTCTCAAAGCTCTCGGCTCCGATGCAACGGAGCCCAGCAGATGTCGACCGTTGCCAGAGACGGAGTATAGTAACACGGTAGCTTGATAGCCAATTCGCGAGTGTGAGAGAACAGCAGCGGAATGCAGCACGATCGAGGTGTGTCCAGGTTCCGTGCGAGAGTCTGAGATCTCAAGGCATGGAAGCCATACGAGGGCACGTATCGCAGTACGTACGCGTTGGAGGTCATCGAAGCAACGACCGAACAGCAGCTCGGTGACGAGGTTTTCGGCGTGATCTTGAGGTGCCCGGAGCTGAATGTGTCTGAGAGAACCTCCAGAGACAGCTCCCACTATACACAAGAAAGACGTTCGTAGAGCTAGACCAAGAGCAGAGCCACAGAATCAAAAGCTCCCCCACTGGCCAATGTTCCTGAAGTCAACACGTCGACCGCCGAGTGTGGGCGCCAGAGAACATCAATTACGCGCTCACAACCCTCCGGAACTCGACGGGCGCTTAGCAAAGGCTCACGGGCGGACCGCGGAGGCCCGGCTGACTGGAAAGCTTTACGCCGCCACCTCCAAGTTGTCCTGCTGACCTCTACACCGGTATGTACTTGTTTTAGAGGGGCGGGCGGCGCCGCCCCGAGGGAACCGATTCTTCTTTTCGTCGAATATCCAACGGTAGTCATGCGATGACTAAGGAGTATGTTCATTTCACTAACGGGAGGCGTTACATGGATGAGTCTGTCTACAGCTCGCGCGGTGAACCAGCAGACGACTAAGCCTTTTGCGACAGGACTCGTCTGTCCTCGTTTACGATGTCGTTGAGGGAGGAGAAACGGCCTCCACCGAGGATGAGGAGCCGCTTCCTCTGGAAGCTGTCTGCTCGCGTAACGGGTGCGTTATTATTTTCGCGCGGCGTCCACCTCCGTTCCGCTCAGCCTTTGCGACAGGACGCGTCTGTCCTCGTTCACGATGTCGCCCATCCCTCTGGAAAGTTGCCCTGTAACGGGGGGATGCAGAGCGGACGCGGTCACGTGAAGAGCGCGTCGAGCGCGTTGTGGGCGTCTGTTTACGGCAAGGATGGAGAGGATGTTCGAGTTCGACGCCGCAGCCGTCATCCCAACCCAAGTTCAACTCCCCGCGACCCCTCTCCCCTTCCCTCCTCTCCTCCGCTCCCTCACGACTCCCGTCTGTCCTGCCCTCTCCACCCCGTCTCTAACGCCAGGTCCTCGTCCACTACAAGCAAGCATGGGCTTCCTCAAGCGGTTCCTCTCCCTCGGTAGCTCAAAGTCCAGGAAGAACAAGAAGAAGCAGAACGCGTCTCAAGCCAAGGAGGTCGATGCAGAGGGACGCATACTCCCGCAGGCACCACGAGACCCACAGGACCCGGACACGAGCGTCAACAGGCTCCTGCGGTCCTCGTCCACCAAGTTCTCTGTGATGTCCGAGATCGACTACACCTCCCTGCCTCCTCCTCGTGAGTTTGTACTCTCTACGTATAGAGCTCTGTGATTGAGGAATGGCCCAGCAGCACTCCCGATTGGCGATGCGCCAAGCACTCCTTCGCTCTCTCCTTCTCCATCCATGCTAACCGTCGCCACCACTCCTGGCGTGCAACGGAGCGGGACGTACGTCGTAAAGGTGCACGGTCGAACTACCCACTCCCGGACCGAGTTTCCCCGTGCGAACCCGCCCCCTTCTCCCACGAAGACCTCAAGACGACCGGAGCCCAAGACCCCTCATCAGGACAGACACGACAACCACGAAGACGACGATGACGACGACGATGAACCTCGTGGACCTCGCCTCAAGGAAGTCAACTTCACGCCCAAGGACAACTCCCGCATATACGCCTTGCGACAGGACCCCTCAGTCGTCAGCCTCCTGAACATGTACGACGACAGGGGTTGCCTCGACGTGCATGCGTTCGCTAGCACGCCCCCTACCCCAGCACCCATCTCTACTGAGGTGGAGGGAAGGCAGGCACGTCCAAGGACTGGGTCCACCCTCAGACAACTCCTCGGCGAACCTCAACCCGCTTTCATGGGGAACACCGACACCACTGAAGGCGACATCTCATGGGCCGAACGTTTCCTCGAGTGAGCCCTCTCTCTCCTTCCCACATATATTGTACACTCTCTTACCGAGCTGTCCAGCGAACAACTCCACGACGACTCTGCTCTCTCTTCTCCAGCGTCTCTAGCGCTGGAGACCCCCAAAGACGCTCTCTTTCCCAACGATCTTTCCCCACCAACCGTCGCCGTAGCTGACGTCACGGTCTCTTCGCTCGACGCCGACGCCGACTCGAGCATCAACTACCCCGCCATCTCCTCGATGGAGGTCGAGGTGAGCGGTACCGAGGAGGACGCCCCTCTGCAAGTGGAAGTCGCGGCAAAGCCCACGTCCAAGCCGGTCACAAGCACTGGCATCGAACCGAAGACGCCACAGCGCGCTTCCGAGGTGTTTGGCTTCCTGAGCCGCCGCAACACCGTCACTGTGAAGGAACGCGACCTTCCAGACCTCCCGCAGGACTTGTCCCCTCAACACACCGGCACCAGCGAAGGCAGCGCCGACGATCCTGAACCTCAACAACAAACGACCGACCTCATCGATGCAGCCCCCGACGCGATACACCCACACCCACATAGTGTCTCACCCGACACAAGCCACTCTGCGTCGAACACCTCCAGCGACACCCCTTCTAACTTCTCACACGGCCATGCGCAGATACAGACGGCAACGATGACGAAGCTGTCGAGCGCGTTTGCCGCGTCTACGCTTTCTTTGAATCTCTTGGTCGCATCGGACGACAACGCTGAGCGCGCCCCGAGTCCCGCTGCCTGCGGCGTGCCCTTGTGCAGCACGGACGTGGAGGCCCAGGACAACGTCCCACCTCAGACGACGGGTGCCTCCTCGCAGACTTCATCGACTTCTGCTCCCCGCTATCACCATACCGGCTCGTCGCTTTCGACGAGCAGCAGCATGAAGCTGCCCCCTAGCAAGATCCCGCGCGGACCGCGCCCGCGCCCTACGTCCGTCTGCAGGCGGGAGGAGACCGGCGCGCGAGACGCGGTAGACACCGTCGCGCAGACAACTCAGATCAAGCCCGGCGTCGCGAGCACATCCCAGACTAACACCTCGCGCGCGGCGAAGCGCGAGGCGTTTACGAACATCCCGCAGCGCCAGCATCGCCGCGTCACCTCGCGCTCTTCCGAGTCGCCCAATGACGAAGAGGAGAAGGCCACGACTCTCCTCAAGACCCCGGGCCCGTCCACCTCGCACACCCGTAAACGCTCGACGAAGCCCGAGCTCCTCGCCCAGACCTTTGGCAAGGAGAACACACCCAGCCCCCCACGGCGGACATCCCCAAACGCCTCTCCCGCCCTCGGCTTCGCCGCGGGTGGGTATACGACACAGTTACAGACTCCCTCGCGCCCGCGGACGTTCGCGGGCCACTTGCTCCTGGAGCGCGATGATATGCAGGTTCCGCCGTCGCCCGCGTCGAGCTCGGAGCTGTCGCCGATCGCGCAGGATATGATGAATAATCTGCGGAAGCAGCGCATGCGCGCACGACAGGTCGAGCGGAGGAAAGGCATTTGGGTGCGCGAGTAGTGGCACCTGGAGTTTTGATGGACTGCTTTGACTTGGACGCTGTGACTGGTTTCGCGTTCAACGATGTTGTATGTTAGGGGGTGAGGCTATGGCCTTCTTGTCTGTTCGGCATCGGCCAATCGAAAGTTTCTGCACGCGTACGGTGCCGTGAGCGATATGTGCCATTACGAGACCTGCTCAATGGTGCTGTTTACAGAGGAGGTGCAGTAGAGGAACATCGATAGATTAAGAAATAAGATAGTGCAGGATTATCCGAGTAGTGAGGTCACCTCTTGTGGTCACACCTCAACGTCAACGTCCTCCGTTCTCCGTCTCTTGCGGAAATCGTTGGCGTTCAGCCTGCGAGCATCAGCGGAGTCACGGAGGGCATGGTGCTTTTGTGATAGTTGGTGGTACGCCAATGCGGGCATCGTCTCTATCTCGGGGTACCATCCATGCTGCACAAGCTGGCGGTCCCGGCGCCGGAGCACACGGGCTGCCGCCAGCTTTGCGTACTCCGGGAGGCCCGCGCGCGAGGCGAGGAGAACCCCGCGGAGCGGGTCGTCGAAGGACTCTCTCGCGAAGGCGCTCTCGAGGCTCCGGAGCACGAACTCCATCTCGTATTTCTGCGCGGCGGACGTGAAGGCGCAGATGTCGTCGAGGGACAGCGCCAGATCGGAGTAGCACCACCGCCGGATGGGGTACGAGAGCTCGAGGATAGCGGAGAGGACGTTGCCGGGCTCGTCGAACTGCAGGACGGGGAGTGCAGTCTGTGCGCCATCGGATGCGTCCGTGGGGGGCTGCGGGCGGGTGGCCTGAGCGGCGGCGTCGAGCGCGAGGAGGCGTTCCCTGAGCACCGGCGAGACGGTCGCCAGCACCACCTTGTGCGAGAGCAGGTCCTGCCCGTCGGAGGAACGGCAAACGACGTCCGCGAAGGGGCGCTCCTGGAGCGTCAGCGTGTTGTACGTCGGGACCCGACGCTGGCGCTGCGCATCGACCACAGCATCGCTCCGGTCCGCCTTCCAGAAGCTGAAGGTGTCGTCCACCGCCCCGTGGCGCGTGAGGTACTTCAGGAGGCGGAAGTACTGCCCCGCGGTCACGTCCTCCAGCAGCGCCGGGGCGCAGGCGGGGAGAGCGTTGCCTCCGCCCTCGAGGAGCTCCGACGCGGCCTCAAGCGCCACGTTGTCCAGGTGCAGGCTGCACGCGACGGCCCAGACCTCGAGAGGGCGGGCGACGATGAGCGAGCGGAGGGCCTTCTCCAGGATCTCGGTGGCCTCCTCCATGTCGTACTTCATCGACGCGGCGAGGACGCGCCGGATCCGCGCGGGGTCCGTCAGCTCGGGGTCCGCGACGGGGTAGCACAGGCACAGGAGGTCGTCGAGCGTCTGGCTGTCCTCGTCGAGCCTGACGACGGGCCGGCCGTCGGCGGAGACGTCAGCGGGGTGGCTGCTGGAGGGCGGCGGCAGCGGGACGGTGAACATGTCCGCGAAGACTTCCGAGGCCTCGGAGACGATGACGCTGTGCACCCGGAACTGGACGCCGTCGCTGCTCTGGAGGACGGTGTCCGCGGCGGGGTTGTCGAACGGATGCCCGGCAGCACGGATATTCTGGGCTTCGTTGTTGGAGGCCATGGTTGGACGGTGCACAGCACAGTGTCGTTGTTGTGCGCGTACGATGGCGGCACTCAGGGGTAGGTGTGCAAGGAGGGCCGCTTCGAATGGTGGTCGTCGGAGTCTGCGGCAAAAATTCAATTGAAGATCTGGTGGACGCTCATTGGGGAGAGAACTAACGATGCAATCTCTCAAGCTCCCCTTTACTGCTGGACGAACGTTGACCGCAAGAGGCGGACGCATAATTCGACTCTTCCTAGCCCTGTGTTTTGCCGTATTTGTGGCTATTGTACCTGCATGGTAATTTTCCTGGAGGTTTTCACGGAAGAAGCGCTCCTCCGACTCCGAGTACCCCACTCCGCCACAGCGTGCCGCGGGCGGTGAGCCTTGTGTACCGCCGCCGCTTTACCATGTCGCGCTCTCGATCGTCGGTTGTACGCGTAGGACCTTGGCCCAGTCGCGGTTCAGAGTCATCGGTGTGGTCGGGGTAAGATGGTGAGATCTACTAGGATCTACTACGTGTGAGCATCGGTCACAAGCGCCCAATTCCGCTTCGGGCTCCAGAGCTCCACTCCTTGCCCACTCGCCATCTCATCCGGGCATCGATTTGTCGACCTTGACGCTGACCTCTCTGATTGTTCGAAGGGCGCAGGCAGAATGCGTTGGGCATAGTAGGCTAAAGGGAGCTGACGGACTGATGCTCTCGGCATACCATGCATTGTAGTACAGGTAGTGAGCCAAAGTCAGGCTATGATAGGAGAAACGAGTCATTCACGGGTAATCATTCTGGTATGCTACTTTGGTATGTATGTGTACATGTCTCTCGAGCCCAAGGGAATCATAACGTCTATGTAAGTCTATATCAACGGCAGGCCAACCAGTAACTAACGCAGCCCTATGCATATCAGTGTCCTCGGAGCACAATCATAGCGCAAACACTGTCCTCGGCACGAAGGCCCCTTACGCCTCTGTCGCGCACATTTTGACTACCGCGTCCTCGCACGCCCTGTACGTCTCCACGAGGCCACCGTACACATGCTCGCGCTCCCACTTGGGCTCCGCGACGCACCGTCTGCGCTCGCCCTCGCTCATGCCGTCCATAGCGCGCATCTCCTCGAACGTGCCGCCGCCGTTCTGCTCGCGCCACCATGCGTAACGCGCGAGCTGCGCACCGCCCTCCGCCGCGCCCTCCTTGCCCGCGACGAAGACGCGCATGCCGAAGACGTCCGCGGCCGCCTGCTGGATGACCGGGTTGAGGGACGAGCCGCCACTGAGTACGAGTCGCTGCAGGGGCGGCGCGTCGGGCGGGAGGATTGCGGCGATGCGCGAGCGGATAGAGAGGAACTGAGACTCGAGGATGGCGCGCGGGTGCGCGTCCGCGGGCATCTCGGACTCTGGAATGTTGTTGATGGAGGGCGGTGAAGAGGGCGAAGTGGTGAAGAAGAAGTTGCCCTGGACGTTGGGGGGAATGATCTCGGGCAGCGGGAAGTAGAAACCCATGTACCCGTCGTTGCCGACTGGCCGCGCCTCGACGAGCTCGTTGAAGCGCGTCCAGTGACCGTCGGCGTACTGGTCCCTGACCTGCTCGCGGGCGAGCGCGCCGTTCTTGTAGCACAGCATGGCGATATGGGCATCCGGAGTTGTTGGGTGCAAGAGCAGGTGAGAGGTGGTGAACCGCTTTGGGGCGGTCTCGGCGGGCGGAATAGAGAGAAGGAGCGTAGTCGAAGTTCCCAGGGAAAGGATTGCATCACCAGGCGTCGAAAGAGCGACGACGGTCGCAGGGTTATCACCGGTGAATGGAGCGATGCTGCAGTCTGCGGGTGGACGTCAGCAAGGAACGGCTATTTGCGACAAACTCAACGAGGCATACCTGGGTTGAAGCCCCAGCGCTGCACCCAGTACGGGCTAATCTTGCCTAGGAACGTCCCACCAGGCGCAGGCTCGGGGCCAATCTTCTCGCGCAGCTCCGGCCCGCCAGCAGCCTCCAGCAAGCGGTCGTCCCACTGGCATGTCAGGACATTCATCAAGTTCATGCCGCTGGCATCCGAAACCTCGATCGGGGCAATGGAGCCAAGGAAGAGCGAGGGCATGAAGGAGGAGACTAGAGAGATCCGGGCCGTCGCGTGATACGCCCCCGGGTCAGTTCGGCGGATCTGCGGACGCAAATATGGTCGTGAGCAATCGGACGTCGGGAGCGCGAAGACGCAAGCAGGGAGCACG
Source organism: Trametes cingulata (assembly GCA_022385765.1). Lineage (NCBI taxonomy): Eukaryota > Fungi > Basidiomycota > Agaricomycetes > Polyporales > Polyporaceae > Trametes > Trametes cingulata. The sequence goes on from MU277988.1 coordinate 299,879, forward strand.
GAACGGTGAAGCGCGACTGAATTGCGCTCGGAATGATGCGCACGCATGAATCACGGGAAAAGTCAAAAGTATCGAGGGAGATAGAGTGAGAGGAAGCATGCGGAGGACGGGGCGAAAGTACGAGAAGGCCGAAGACGGTGACGCAGGAGTACGACGAGGCAGAACGCAGCTACACACCTTGGCGATCTGGGTACCTGTGAATCGTTCATATGCCCTGCTGCCGGTGAGGTCAGCGAGGGCCTGCGCTCCCCCGACAGCAGCCTCGAGCTCGCGGCACTCGCGAGTGGTCGAGGAGTCCTGCCAAATGGGCGCGCGTTGGATTGAGAATGCAGCGGGAGCGAGTTGCTCTGCGAGCGGACGAGCGGGATCGAGGGAAGACAGCAAACGCTCAGCCTCGGATGACCAGTACACCGAGCCGTGTTGCTGTAGGCGATGGAGATTAGCTCTCCGGATGCACTATGGAGGAACGCGCGACACATTACCTGGCCATCTCCAGAGATGCCGACGATGCGCGAAAAGTCCACGCCAGCGGTACGCATGTGCTCCATGACCAGATCATACGCGTCAAGCCACATGCGCACTGGGGATGTCACTTCGCCAGCCCCGGGGCCACGAATGGCACCATTCGTAGTGCCGTACGAGGGAAGGTCGCGGTCAAAGTTCACGGCGGATTCGTGCACCGGGGTGCCCTCCTCATCAATGAGGACCGCCTTGAGACCCTGAGTGGAGAGGTCGAGACCGAGGAAGAGAGGCTCGTCAACGTTGGCGGACATCGTGGATGTCTTGGATAGGGTTCGTGGACGATGTATAGGGGGTCGTGAACGGAGATGGGTGGGATGATCAGGGGGGATGGGGACGAGATGGAGGAGATGGGGGTGGGTAGGGGGTTCCGAGCGTGCGCGCTGGATTCATCAGGCGGATTTATAGCGACCAGGAATGGGTCTGTGCGATTCGATGGGTGGGTAATAGTGTGGCAGGCGGCGGCCAGAGTCGACGGCCCAATGACCAGAGCCTGAGGGAGGGGAGGAGCGCGGCCCGGCGACCCGCCACACTCCCAGCGACCGGTCTGGGCTCCCCCGCGTCTTTCCCCGCAATCCCCACGGAACGCGTCCCGAAGAAAGTCCTGCGCGGGGTAATCCTTTCGCTGCTGCTGAGTTTCGGACCATCGCAAACGCGTCGAGTACCAAGTCTATGCTCAGGACGGGCAGCGCGGGCGACGCCGGCCGGTAGAGCTCTGCACTGTCTTCATTCTGTTCAGCGGTGCACTCCGGCAGTGGAGACAAGGATATTCGCCTCATGACCTGGTTTTTACAACCTCCGAGCCCGAGGTGAATCTTCGCCAACGGGTCTACCATGCTTTGAATAGCCCGTGAGGCCAGAAGGTGTACGTTTGGAGCTACCGGTCAACGTGCTCTTGAGACGGTGCTCACTGTGACGCCCGAAAGGTGCGCAACGGGCCTCTCAGGGTGCCTACTATATGCTGCAGCGTTCCCGTATGGTTCGGAACGGGTTGCCGATAGATGCCAACAGCAAGCCAGCTCATCGCGGGAGGACTGATGTAAAGCCAGCAAGAGAGATGCATAGTGGCGGTGGTAGTGAAGACGACGGCGACGAGCTCGTCCTCGCCAAATCTGTGATCTACGTCCGTCAACCCAAGAAGGTAAGCAACCACATGGATAAGTATTTGGGCTGTTGGCGTACTTGCACCTACTTTCTGTTTACGCTTTTTCGAACCTCATGCATGAGGATTCATCCTACCAGGACGCCGCTCTGCCAGTGTGCGACACAGCCGAGACTGGCAAACGTCCGCACCAGAATGGACTCCATAATGTCGCTGGTTAGGTGATGCGCTCGCAAGCGGCATGTCAGTTCACCTTGCCATACGGTACCAGGCATTGCTGCGGACACGCAAGGTGAACGACTGAGAGTCTTAGGCAGCAATTGAGACATCGTTTGCCAGGGGACATGTGAGTGACTCCAGCAGCTCGTTCTAGTACGAAGACTGAAATGATGAATGCAGCGAGCTGGCCATCTTTCCCTCAGCCCCCGATGATCTTCTCATCGGCGTTCTGGCAGCGTGTCCACCGTCCTCTGTGGCGACTGCGTAGACGATCAAGCAATGTCCGTTTGCCCTTTGATCGCCTCGTCCCGGAAGAGGGCCGCGAGGAGATAGTCGGATGGCTGGATGCTTAGTCCGGGACGTATATGGAGCGAGATCTGAGCGTTAGCAGTCAGTGTGTGTGTAACTCGTCTTGTAGTATGCGCGTTCCCAGTACTACAGTATGGAGCTTCGTGTTCTCTCAGCGGCGGGCTGTGTCGCCACTCGACCTTTTGTCGATGGCCAATTCCGCAAACACATCGACGCTTGTGGCTGAACGCGTCTAAACGCGTCTTCCTATGGATACACATGCATCGTCCGCTTGGCCGTGTAACATGAACTCCTTCCGTAGGCCCCTGGGCGTCGCTGAACTCTTCCATCCGTCTCATGTCCTCCTTAGTACTACTTGGACTGCGGTGTGCCCGGTATCGTGGGCACGATCACGTGATAACATCGCGTCGCGTGCGTCTTTGTTTCTGGCCGCGTCGCAACTTGAACCTGGACTGCCATCTCGCGTCGTACCGCAGCGTGCATATTCTCTTGCGTCCTAGCTTCACACATTCCCTGACCTCTTAGATTCAGCACACACCACAAGCTTGTCGGTTGTCGTCGGCCCTCATGTCTCCGGGCGCCATGGACATCGATAGTTCCGGCAAGCTCGAGGTCGCGCGCGCCCTCCAAGCCAAACTTGACGAGGCGAAGCTGCACATCGTTGAGGACCAGAACCGCTTTGACACGCTGCAGAGTGCGCTTGCGAAGGACCCGGGCCTGATCTCAGAGGGAGTGGCGGGAACGACGGACCCGGCTATTGTTGCAGCGGAAGTGGCCTCGCAGATTGTAAGTACTCACGCCATATTCACGGGCATACACCCGCATGATATGTGCGGGTATCTGACAGGAAGGTGCACACAGGCCTACCTCCGCAACCTGAAGTTCAACTACCTGCAACAGAAGGCGAAGGACCAGTACGTCAAGACTATCGTCAGCGATGAAGCACCAAACATCAACGCGGAGGACAACGAGCTGCTCCGCATCGAGAATGAGAAGAAGAAAGAGATACTCTCTGCGGCGAAGGCCCGTCTAGCAGAGAAGTACAGCGACGTGCGGACGCTTGCTCCCCTCGTTGAACAAGGTAAAGCTCCTCTCACCCCGGATCCTGTCACGGAGACGTTCAACCATTCTGCAGACTACAACAAGGCCCGGTCCCTCACACAAGAAGCTGCGCAACTGGCTAGCAAGATCCTCGATGCCCGCCTCACCCTGACGCGTCTCCGCCAAGCTCACCCTCACCCGCGCCTGACCATTCCTGCCGCAAACGCTCAGCTCGACGCACAGGTCGCGGAAATGCAGGAGCTTGACGACGAGCTGCAGCAGGTGAATGCGCAGGTCGAGGAGGTGAAGGAGCGCGTGAAGGCGGGCGCGAGGGAGGTCGAGCGACTACGTGTCGAGCGGGCAGACCTCGAGAAGACCGTGAAAGTGGGCCAGGATGAGATCCAGGACGGGCGGGTCGTCGGATTGTATGACTGGTGCGTACTCCGTCTGTGCCTTCGTCGAATGCGTCTGACCCCGCGCAGGTACACGGCTTCGCTCGCGTTCTACCGTGCGCTGGTGTCCCTCGAGACGTCACACTCTGAATCCGAGAACGAGCTACACCTCTCATACGCCATCACGCCTCGGGGGTCGAGCAAGCGGAAAGAGATTTTCATCAAGCTGCTCTTCGTTCCGAATTCAAGGCAACTGGCCGACGCAGAGGTGACAGGCCTCGTAGAGGACATCGGCGACGTTGTTGGTGCTCATGTGCAGGCCAACGACGTCCCAGGGCTCATTGCCGCAGTATTGGCAAGAGCACGAGCAGGCGCATAGATACCCTCTTAACACCACCCTCTCGTTCTGGTGTACAGTCGTCTTGACATATGTATATGACCGGTGACCTGCTATAGCTACGTACCTACACCTATCACAAGTGGCCATGCATGTCTGGACTGACGACTAGCTGATTTCACGAGGTATAGAGTGGCGAGGACAGCGAAGTCATACTTTTCAAATGTACGATACTACGGAAGTACAGATATGCAGCATCTAGGGTAAGGATGTAGGGCGAGCAAAAACCATGACAAGCTTCAAGGCGAAACGAAGCCCGCACTTCTCATCGTCGCCCATCCGCCGCTGATTAGGCAGCGGTTGCCATTCTTCTTGGCGCTTCACCAGAACCGATGCAGGGTGGATGCGTTAGCACTGCTCGGGCAGAAAGACGCCATTTGGGAGAGAAGAGGGAAAAACATATGGAACACACTGTGGGACTACCAGGGCAGCATAAAGTACCACGAGAGCAGTGAGAGACAGTGTATCAGACGTGAGAGAACAGCAAGTGGATTGACATCGCAGAGGAACCTCGACGTAGCGACGAGAGGAAGCGACTCGGAGGAAATTTCGGAGGTATATATACTCCCTTTAGGCGCGCACAACAATACAAGCAAACAACGCGAGCGCGCCATGGGCGCCTACAACCTGGCCATGAACTCCCCGCGCTCGCTCATACAGTACGTCAACTTAATACCAACCTCCTCCTCCCCACCTCAGCATGAGGGCGCCGGTCTTGGATGCCTCCAGAGCATAGGTGCGGTGCGATAGAATGTGCCTACCTCCGCATGATTGATGCATACCAAAATTTGCCCCTCACGGACGCTGTGTGTTCCTCCAAGCCGGTTTCGTCTCTCAAAGTACTAGTACAGTACTGCAAGATGAGTATCTCGGCTGATCTCCCAAGCATGGCTAGGTGAGCTCGTCCAGCTGAGAGCAGGCTGCGGATAGCGCTGATATAGCGTATAGTCTTACAGCTGGTGATACATGGACTGCTGCCAATGGCACTGTGAAATGAACCCATCGTCCTTATACAGCGAAGCCCTATTTGCCCGAGCATCATCAACGCTTGAAGCAAAGCACCAAAATTGACAGACACACTCACGCCATTGACCATCAAGGTCTGTCCGTTTACCCAGCTTGCTTCGGGACTGGCCAGGAAGGAGACGACATTGCTGACCTCCTCCGTAGTGCCCAGGCGCTTCTGCGGGTGCAAGCCTGCGATGAAGTTGATCTGCTGCTCGCTTTTACCGTTGCGGAACATATCTGTATCGATAGGTCCGGGCGCGATGGTGTTGACGGTGATCCCCCGTGGACCCAGCTCCTTCGCGAGGACACGCGAAAGCTGCTCGACCGCGCCCTTCGTGGAGGCATACACCAGGTAATCCGGAGCTATGGCAGACGCCTTAGTCAGAGACGTCGAGAACAGTATGACTCTGCCTCCTGCCGAATGGGTGCAAGTCAGTGATTTGGCCGCAATCTCTTGTCACACCTATGTCCGTACCTGAACTCAGGTGCGGCGCCGCTGCCTGGGTCAGGAAGAACGGCCCCTTCACATTGGTGTTGAAATGCTTGTCATAGGACTCCTCGGTCACATCCGCGAGCCTCTGCAGGTCCATGACACCGGCGTTGAGGACCAGAATGTCGAGCCGGCCGAATTGCCGCAGAGTCTCCTCCACGAGGTGTTTGTTGTCCGCGACGGACCCAGCATCGGCCTTCACGACGATGGCCTTACCGGCGCCCTGCTTGTTGATGTTGTCGGCAACGGCCTGGGCAGCGGCGGCATTGGATACGTAGTTGATCACGACGTTGGCCCCTGAGGACGCGAGCTTGGTTGCGATAGCGGCGCCAATGGATCGAGAGGACCCGGTGACAATCGCGACTTTGCCTGCAAGGGAAGACGACATGTTGGTTGACGTTCGGTATGATTGTGCGATGTGCGAGAGATCGGATGTGAGAGGGGTTAACGGTGTAGCGGCAGGGAGGGACAGGGTTCGGGACTGGCGTTGGTTGGTCGATTCGGTCGATGTCGTTATATACTCCTGGCTGATTGCAAGTGACGTTCGATCGATCCTGACGTCGTCGCAGCACTAGCAGCGAATTTTCGAAATCGTAATCCCGTGCGAGACATTCTCTCGAGTCTCTACTATTCCTGCGCGGAGATAGCAGCAATGGATCCCGCAGGGTAGCAGCAGAAACGTTGATATCGTAAGTGCTTAGAGAGTTGTTGAAATGCGCGGAGTTGAAGTGGGTTTCGATCCTTTTCTGGCCTCGAATCCGAGTCCAACTGGTGTAATGCGGTGTATCTTGGGGATAGCCGGGCAGGCGCATGTCCCCTGGCGGATAATCGATGCACGGCAAGCCGGGAAAGGGCAACCTCGGACTGTCAATCCCCATTTGCGTAGCAGCGAAGGGGCAGGCATGGTATCGAGAAACCTCCCGAACCAAGAACTTGAGGAAACGTTCCCGGGCTGGGCATGTTCTCTCAAGTACTGTTATACGACACGGAGCCCGAGATTTGCCGTGACCTGGAATGAGTGCTGCATGTTGGTATGTTGTGGGCGTGGTAGTCCATGATCAGGAGCATAGCGTGGAATTGCAAAGCAAAACAGCATGCAGAAGGACAGCACCGAGTGTAACACTTGTTTTCAAGTTCAATCACCCCTCCAGGTCCGCCAATTCCTCCTTGTCGAGTGGCAGGTGAGCCTCCTCGTCTTCCGAGCTTTCGTCTTCCTCGACAGACCCCGCAACAGCGCCACCAGCGGGGAAGGACGTCGCGTCGTAGCGCTTTTTCTCCCGGAACGGGTTGTTGCGGAACTCGCCCCGCTTGATGACGGCGGACTGTGGGATGATGCCCTTGGGGTTGAGGTACTCGAGGTCGTGCCCTGCATAGGCGTCGAGGGAGCGGATCCAACCATCGAATCTGCATCAAATTGCGCATTAGACAGGGAAAGAGGCACACCGGGCAGATGCGGGTAGACTGGGAGAAGAAGCTCACATGCCGTGCTGGTCCTCTATCGACCGCATTTTCGAATAGATATGGTTCTGCTTGAACGCGTCGAGCTCCGCGCGGTGGACCTCGAAGTCTATCGGTGCGCGGTAGTCGGGGTCGCCAGCTTTCAGCTTCGCATTGGCGAGCGCGACACGCCTGTTGTAGCTCTCGAAGATCGGGTACTCGAGCAGGAGCCCGAGCGCCGGCATCTTCGGTATGAAGACCTGTCTCGGGCCATAGAGCTGAGGTGCGGTCGTGAGCTTGTGATGGACAGATGGGAGTAATGAGCGGGAGAAGCTGTACCTCTTCGATGATCTGGGGAGGTGTACCTGTGCGACATGAGAGCACGAGTGCGGACATCATCTTGCGCTGAGAACGAGGCAATTTGAGCCACAATTCATCAACTTCGACAGGCCGCGCTTACAATCTGGACTCGAGTGAGCTCGCGGTACAATACATTGTGCTGAAGACGTTACCTGATGCAACATGAAGCTCTGCCCGTGCAGCATCACGGCTATCCACTCCGTGTCGCCATACACAGCAGGATCCAGAACCTAGCAACGCTCAGCGCCCCCACCTCAGCACCGGGAGGAGTGTAAGCATACCTCTATTGACTTCAGGAACCTCTGGCAGCTGCGGTCCCGGAAGTCCCTGCCAACCGTGAAGTTGTGGAAGTTGTGCGAACCTTCGAACTTCTTTGCCGCCTCCCGCAGCGCGGCAAGCTGCTCTGGTGAGATGCGGAACGCGCGCTTCCGCTTGAGGTCGTCCTGCGGTGTCGCCGAGGGGTCTGCGCCTTCCCAGAACGGATGTGCGGGCATCTCGGCGCCCTGGGCCTTCAGCGTGTTGTAGAGACCGGTGCCGGGCTTGGGCGGGATCATGAGGTATGAGGGGAAGAAGTATGTGTACTTGCGGCTATCGCAAGTCCTGTTGTTCCGCGCGACGGGTCAATGGGACGCAAGACAGGGCTTTAGAGCGGGAAGGGGTGACGGACGTTCTCGCGTTGAACGAGTTTTGCACTCGGATCTGCGGAAGAGTCAGTCTTCGGTAGTCAGCAACAACGATAGACACGTACGATGCTCCATAGTCTGATTTCGGGAGGTAGCTCTTCGTTGATTCTCGCAACCAAGTCTGGCACCCCGGGTATGACGTTGATGAGCTTCATAGACACGACATTCCCTGCAGCGTGCACACCCGCATCTGTGCGCGCAGCTCTGCCCAGCTTGACCTGTCCGCGCCGTCAGAGCGAACGCGCAGACCGGCTACCTCCCCAAGCATTACCTTGGTCGGGTTATCCGAGTTGTCTTGAGATACCGCACCGATTTTGATGAGGGCATCGAACAGCACACCTTCAATGGTGCGTACCTTCGGGTCTGGTTGGCTGTACTGAAATGAACAACCTCAAGCTGTGTAACTGTGGGTAGGCGTGTACGCACATTTGCATCCCGTTATACCCATCTCCACAAAAGCCAATGAGCAACGCGCACGGCCGCTTAGGGAGTCGCGGAGCCTTCGGCTCGCCATTCTCTGGAGTAGCAGCCTCCTCGCCTTCCGGGCGAGTACCTCTGCGGCGGTTGCGCGCGTCCTCCTTATCCTTCCCTTTCTTGCCCTTCTGTTTCTGCCCCTTCCGTCCGTTTCCCCGCTTATCCGTCTTCTCTTTCGCGCTCTCTGCCGCCTCCGCGCCCTCTGCCGCATCCGCCGCGATGTCGTTTTCGGGCTCAGGCTTTGCACGTTTGCTTGCGGCGGCAGCATCCTCTGCCTCTTCCTGCGGTCTCTTCAAACTCGGGGTGGGCTCAGTCTGAGCCGCAGGCGCGGCTTCGGGTGGGTCAACGTCCATACTGATAGATCGCTTGACAACTGTAGGCGACACGGCGTGAATGCGCGGTAAGGAGACACGCAGAGGTCGCTTTGGCGGAAAGGCTGAGCCTGCAGAGATGGACGAGGAGAGTGCACCAAGTCTTCTGACCGAGAGAAGTCTGAGCATGCCACGGGCGCCTAGTCAACATTGCGCATGGAAGTCTTCCTTCCGTCGCCGTGTGCATATTCTCGCATGCCCTCACAACCATTCACACAAGCCGGGAACACGAATACGCGAGCATGCATGCGCTGTTCATGTTCAGAAAAGAAGGGCTTGCAGACACAGTCTCATGATATTGTTGACTATGAGTAGTGTACGCACAGCGATGCGTCGTACAGAGGACGGAAGTTCGTACCGCGTGCATGTGAACATGTTCCATAGATTTGCTCGTTCTGCGTATCTGAGAAGTACCAGATAAGGTTGCTAGCGAATGGGCCGAGGCTTGGAGGGTGTGTGGTATACAATAAAGTACGGGCAAATCCAGAACTCACTTCGGCAGCATCATGCCCACATCCGAGGAACTCTCACGCCGATGATGAGCACACGTTGACCTCCAGCACCTGTAGGAAGCAACGTTGCCTCCTCTCGCATAGCATGGTCGTACGAGTAGCGGTAGCGTGCCACAACAAGGGAACTCGGGTACCCGGTCAGTCGGCAAGATCGCTGTCCCAGGCAAAGTCGAAGCCTATCCAGAGCGAGCTTCGAGCCATGAAGTACAGGAGAGATCGTGGTGAACGTTCCAGAGCAGTGAGAAGCAGCCCCAGCGGTCCGGAGAAACCTGAGCGTATGCAGCGAATGGACGTGGAGGAAGGAGAGAAAGCGTTGGAGGGGTCCTATTCAAAGACTCTACTATGGGCGTCTATTTCGGCCCTATAAATGACTTTTGGCCGACGCTGGCACGATTTCGATAAACCGGCCGGCGTGCCTTTCCTCGCCCCTCCTTCCTCTGACTCCTCTCCCGCGCCTGTCCTCTCCTCCAGAACATATATTCTCCGCTAATTTCTCTCCTTAACGCTCACGAATAATCATGAAGATCAGCCAGAAGATAGAGCAGGCCGCGAAGGAGGACCGCGTCTGGTGGTCCTTCGAATATTTCCCACCCCGGACAGCCCAGGTCAGTATTGGCTCCGGACGGCGGCCGTCTGCCACTTTTGCGACAATCTGACCAGGCTATGCTGCACGCTAGGGTCTTCAAAATCTGTTGGACCGTATAGAGCGCATGCGCGCATTGGGTCCCGAGTTCATTGACATCACATGGTGAGTCCCGCTCGAAAATCAAAATCAAGCACGGACTAGAGCGGGTCATTGCAGGAACGCCGGCGGGAGGACTTCAGAGCTTACTTCAGAGCTCGTCAAGACATGTCAAAAGCTCATTGGTATTGAGACGTGTATGCACCTCACCTGCACGGGAATGCCAAAGGAGAAGGTAGACACTGCGCTAAGGGTGAGTCTTTGCCGTCTATTTGTTCATCGCGGGGGTGCCATCGTGTGCGCTCTGCGATCATGTTTCGGTCACCAATGCCGTCCTGGCTCTGCCGCTCTGAACGCGTACGGCATGATCAGCAGACATGTTCTGTATAAAGCCCTTCAGAACCAATTCTCACCTCCCCCATTCCAGGAAGCAAAGCAGCACGGTTGCCGTAACGTCTTAGCACTCCGTGGGGACCCGCCTGTGGGGAAGGAGTGGGAACCGGTGGAAGGCGGCTTCCGGTACGGCGTTGACCTCGTCCGCTACATCCGCGCGCAATATGGCGACTACTTCGACATCGCGGTCGCAGGCTACCCCCAGACGCAGCGCCTCCCGCCCGACGAGCGCGCGCGCGAGATGCAGTACCTGAAGGAGAAGGTCGACGCCGGCGCGAACTTCATCTTCACGCAGATGTTCTACGACGTGGACATGTTCGTCGAGTGGGTCAAGGCGGCGCGGGCCGCCGGAATCACCGTTCCCATCGTCCCGGGAATCATGCCTGTGCAGACGTGGAACGGGTTCCAGAAGGCGACCACGCTCGCTAAGATTACAGTGCCCCAGCCGTTCCTGGACGCGCTAGAGCCCCACAAAAACAACGACGAGAAGGTGCGTGAGGTGGGCACGAAGCTCGTCGCAGACCTCTGCAGGCGTATCCTCGCTGCGGACATCGGAATCAAGGGCCTCCACTTCTACACCATGAACCTGGAAAAGGGCTGCAGACTGCTGCTCGAGGAGCTCAACCTCGTACCACGCATTGAGGTCATCAAGCCGCTGCCCTGGAGACAGGTACGTGCCTCTACTTGCCCACTGGGAACGCGCCACGCTGACCGTGACACACGTAGTCCCTCACGCCCAACCGTCGTACTGAGAACATCCGTCCGATCTTCTGGGCGAATCGCACACGGTCTTACTTGTCGCGTACCGAGAACTGGGACGAGTACCCGAACGGACGGTTCGGTGACTCGCGCTCACCCGCGTACGGCGAGCTCGACGGATATGGCGTCTGGATCAAGCAGACGAAGGAGGACGCGCTCAAGCTCTGGGACACGCCTACGACTGTCGAGGAGATCCGCAAGCTGTTTGCGAAGTTCTGTTTGGGCAACCTTCAGGCGCTCCCATGGTCGGACACGGCTCCCTCGAGCGAGACATCGGTCATCGCGCCGCAGCTCGCTCAGCTGAACGAGCTCGGCTTCCTGACTATCAACTCTCAGCCTGCCGTCGACGGCGCGCGGAGCGACGACAGGATACACGGCTGGGGGCCTGCTAACGGTTACGTCTACCAGAAGGTATGCGTGATGCATTTACTCCATTCTTACGTCCCCGCTGACACGATTCTTCCGAAAGGCGTACCTCGAGTTCTTCGTGTCTCCGGAGCTGCTGGACCTGCTCATTCCCCACATCGAGCGCGATATCCACATCACGTACTATGTGATCAACAACCGTGGCGACCTCCGTACGAACACCCACTCAGACGGTCCTAACGCTGTCACATGGGGTGTCTTCCCTGGCAAGGAGATTATCCAACCCACGATCGTCGAGGCTATAAGCTTCATGGCGTGGAAGGTCAGTCTACTTACCCTGGTTTCGTTGGACGATCACTGACACCCTGTTTTGTAGGATGAGGCCTACGAGCTCGGTCGCCAATGGGCCAAGATGTATGAGCCTGAATCGCCAACGCGCAAGCTCATCGACAGCATGATGGACACATACTGCCTCGTGAACGTCGTACACAACGACTACAAGAAGCCCAACGCCATCTTCGAGCCGTTCTTCAAGGCTGCCGCCGATTACGCCGCCAAGTACGGCTCTGCGGACCAGTCCTCGCCGAACGGCATAAACGGCGCGAACGGCCATGCGCACTAGACGCCCTCGACGCACCCCTTCTACACCTGCTCACCCAGGACACCCGACATCCGCATCCTTCCTCTGTGCTACTTATGCTCATGACCGCGTCTTTGACGCATACATGACGGTTCAACACACCGTCAGCCCACGGTTGGCTTGCTCTATGTTTTTCCAAGCATTGTCACCGGGTTCAACCCCCGTCGCTCCTTTCTCTCGCTATTTACTTGCATATCTCCTCTCCGTCCGTGCTCGCATATACTCAACTGCCGCTGGCCCAGAATTGGTTCCACAGGCCCTGCGGCTCCGCTCCTGCTCTACACTCGTCCTGTCGTCTTCCGCATCTTCGCATGAACATTCTCGTCGCATGTATCATCACTGCATCAACTGCATCATTCACGGACCTCGCCCGTTCTCCTGCAGCGGGACGCCATTCATCTCACTGTAGGAACCCTGCATCCAACTGCATGTATCTTATTGCTCTTACATCCCCACGACGACGTAGAGATCGAGTGTAAAACATTTCTCGAGGACTACAGTCGGTAGTCCGATGAGCAGGTCATCGCGAGTGAACCAAGTGAGTTAGCAAATAGATTCGAAGGGATATTCCGGTGCTACTGGTATACTTATGCCGAGAGATTATGGAGTACTACATACATCGATATCGCGACCTCGTGCGCCGCACGAGGAGCCCGCGCACGCGCCCATACAAAGCATAAACTAGGATGAGGACACTCTGAGGAGATCAAGGAGACCCGAGGGAAATACGTAGGCGCAGCAGCGTGTACGGCTATGCAGGAGCATCATACGCCAGGTCCGAGAAGAAGAAATCGCTGTTGCTGGGCGGCGGACCAGCCACGAGACCGCTTGGAATCTCCACTTTCTCGCCGGAGAGGTCTGGAAGGCAAGTACAGATGAGACTCCACGAAGGGCGATCGAGCAGAGCAACAACACCCACCAAGCAGCTTGATTTTCAACCCGATCTCGGTCAAGGCCTGCACGAACAGCTCCGTCTCCTGCGAGGCGACGTGCCCGCCGTCCCTACGAAGCATGTTCAGCCCGTCCGTCCAATCCGCCCAGCGCGCCTGGTCCGGGGCGATCTGGTCCGCGAGGGATCCGCCGCTCGTGCTGAGGAGCGAGAACGAGAGGCTGGAGGCGAGGAGCGGCGAGCTCGACCCCAGCGGAATGTCCGTCTGGTCGCGCTGGATGTGCGGGAAGGGCGCGCAGGTGCCAGTGGCGACCTCGCTGATCATGGCGATCTCGATGCGCTCGGGGAGATCCTCCAGCCCCTTGCGGACGGGAAACTTGACGGCGCTATCCACGTAGTGGAGGTATTTCAGGCTGGCGTCCTGATGAACAGCCTATCAGACAGCGAACGCCACGAGATGAGATGTGGCAACTGACCAGTCGAAGGAAGCGCCATGGTCGTGTTGGTCGCCTGAGGGTATCGCGGGGGACGGTGGTAGCCAAAGGTATGCCGTTCATGAACCAAGCGCCTTCAAGCAGACAGTGGATTCGTTGCTGCCGGACAAACTCATATGACTCCTTGTACAACTTAGCCCGCAGGTTGCTGATAGCGTTCATGAGCAAAGTAGCGAGCGGTCGTCCTCTTTCAAACCATGAGTTGACTTACCGTATAGGAATCTTGCTCATGATGTCGTCCTCCATCTCGAGCTCCTGCATCTGACGGTCGCGGACAGCGCGGTACTCGCTCTCCAGGAACTCCTGCTCGACCTCATGCCAGGGACGGATGTTCTCCCGCTTCAGGGCCACCTTCACCCTGTTCGCGACAGCGGACATGCTCAGCATCACATCGCATCGACACGGGAGAAGCGCAAGGGAAGACGCACTGGCTTCTCGTCAAGGCAACGAGCCGAGGGAAGTCGTCACTCGATGCGCCGCTCTCGTTCCACATGCGGAGGAAGAAGTGCAGCGCCAACGCGTGCACCCTGTGGAAGTTGAGGAAGAACGGCTGGAACGTCGTCGATGTCGAGTCTGTAGATCGGCATGTGAGCCTGCGTGGCTACATAGGAGTGGGAGGCATGGAAACGTACATCCGGGAGCGTAGATAGCCCAGTGCTCCGAGAGTAGGTCCGTTACTTCATTTGAGGCCTTGCCGATGGGACATCGCCGCTCTTCCGATCGACTTAGCTGTTCCTGGACAACCTGAAACGACACGTTCGCCGCGAGTTCCTGTCATGGCGGCCGAAGTCCATACCTTTGCCCAGTAATCCGGATCCCTCTCAACGAAGTGTTTCTGCATAACGCGTTCAACCCTGCTCCTAATAATCGCCCGCGCGCACGACGCACCAGACAGTCCAAGCCCAGCACTCCCACTTCCCTAAACTCGTGCCCGATGTCCTCCGTCTCGAAGCCGAGCTTGCGCCACTTGATGGGCGTGATCGCGTCCTCTCGCTCCTCCTGCAGCTTGCTCTTCTCCCAGATGTACTGGAGCGCTTGGTTGTGTAGAGGCTCGAAATCCGGCTCAACCAGCGTTGTCTTCTTGCGGAACGTAACGCGGACGATGTTCGCTTGGAAGTCCAGGATGCAGGAGGTGAGGTCTTCGATGGTATGTGAGGACATGAGTCGCTGTAGAGGCAAGCTGAGAATATGTAGGTGCGCGCTAGACGAGAGAACGTACGATCACAGCTTTCCGGACGTTGAGCTGCTCCAGTTCAGCAATGAACTCGTCCCACCGCGGGTCGCTCGCATGCGCCAGGAGCGAGTTAATCAACATCATACTGCAAAATGCGTCAGGACAGCTTCTCAGAGGCGAGCATGGCTATACAGACCTGTAGAGAGCCATGGTAGTGTCGGCGCTGCCCAATCGGTTCACAACGGTCTCCAACAGCCGCTTCTCCTTGCGCATCTGCTCGTACACGACGTCAAAGCCATATCGGTACACTGAGCCGGGCGGGGGCGAGGGAGGACCTTTGCTGGTGCTTGCGGCGTTGATGCTCGAGGCACTACTCGGGTCCGCCTCGACAAGCTTCTTCAGGATGGCGGTGGCGGGACGGCAGACGTTGATGGGGGACTGTTCAGAGGAGAGGATCTGGACGACTTTGAGAATGAAGGCATTGTCGAGGTTCGCCCAGCCGTAATCGAGCTCCATGAGGTTCTGCATGGCGGTGAGGGCGTACTGTACGAGCACCGTGAGCAATCTGATTCAATGACTGCTGGATGGACTTACCGCAAGGGTGTTTCCGTGTGAGGTGTTGATCACGTCAATGAGCTCGCGCAGACCGTCTCGACTGAGGAATTCGTTGGCAAATTGCTCTTCCTAGGAGGGAGCGTGAGACGTAGGGACTATGTATATGACTTGCGGGACTCACTCGAATGAGCTTGCGCAGCGATATCAAGGCAAGACCTAGCTTTCCATCTCTGGAGGCCAGCTTCTCCACTATTTCTGCTGCCTCGATGGCGGGGGCGTTCACAAGTCTATGGATCAATGCAGTCGTTATGAGTACCTCATGTACACAACGTCATCCTCTCGAGCGGTAGCAATACAGCGGAGGATGGCATACTGCCGGGTAGGATGACTAGATGAGATGGACACTCACTTGAGGTTGACCTTGCCCTTGATCTTCTTCCTCAAGTTGTCATTCGTAACCAGCTCGTCATTCTCGTCCCGTAGTGCGTACACAGCAGGAGGGTCCTTCAACTTCAGGCTGATGCACAACTGGCGGATTACGTCGTCGACAGATAGACTAGGTTCGATCCGAGTCCGAACGGTGAGGCCCTCCTTCGTCGTGACATTGTTCGTGGGTACGAGGCCGGACTTCGCCTGCGATGTGGACTTGCCGTTAGTCTGGGGATTGTGCATAGTAGGGGTGGTAGGTCTGCGCGAGCCGCCTTCCTCTGACATGCTGGAGGAGATGGATGGGTATGTTTCGCGTTACCGCAACCTGGACGAGGAAGACGCGTTATAAGCTTTTCCGTGACACGTCCCGAGCTAATCAGCGGTGCAAGATGGTGAACGCAGAGAAGATCTCTGAAGAAGCTCAGACAGATACGAAGGGGCTGAGGCAGGTCTGAAGTGTACGTCCAGTGTAGGTGGCGAGCTGCCCAATGCACAGGCTCCTTCGATGGACAGATAGCACACTGCGTGGGCAGTGATAGTGACCCTCTCCGGAGAGCCCTGTTCTGTCCGGCGACGAGGAATGGCTACTTACGCGGATGGCAGGTATCGTCGGGACGGTTGGGGGATAGGTGGCAGGATAGCAGGTCCACTGTAGACGGAAAGCGGGTCAGCGTCTACAGGCACGCACGCTCAGAAGACGATGAACCGAATCGTGGATGAGATATGCGTGAATAGCATTTGGCGCGCTCGAATGCACTCAGTCTGAGATGGAAATATGAAGGAAATGCTCATCCCACGAAAGAGACGAGGAAAGACGCGTCTGGCACAGATATGCACTCACCAGAACGGAGCTTAGTGCAAACGAGTTATAAGTTAATTCCAAGTCAATAGGGCATGCCCCGGTGGGCTGAGGACAGAGCAAGGATCGAAAGCGATGGGTATGAGGGAATAAGGATAGTCGGCGGCACGAAGGGCGATATGGATATTCGCGAGGACGGCGAGGCGCTGCAGACCGGTGTCAAATTTCCGGACAAGGACCAGGTACAGCACCGGAGACAAGACTGGCACCGCTGAGCTTCGCTAGGCACGGCACAGCGATCACGCTGCAGACGAGTAGCAGACCAGGTCGAGCTCGCTGAAAGCGACGGCGGCGAGCGGGACGAGGGGAGGACGAAGGATGCGTTGGCGAGAGAGAGGCATCCCGGACGTCGAGATGCACTTGTGCGATGCCCGGCACGCGCGTCTCCGTCATCCATCAGACTCGTCCACAGCCTGCGCCACAACGCTCTTGCTCTCCACCACCGACCACGGCCCGTCTGCGCTCGTCTCGTCTTCTACGTCGTGTATTCTATCGCTGCTTTACAGCCGTATATCAACCTCTTCGTGCATGATAGTCAGAAGTCGGTTGGATACGCTACCCGTCTGGTGGTCGTTCAGCGATGGGCTACAGTAACAGGCACAGTACCTATCATCTCAACATCAACCGCGTCTGGACCGCCCTTTTCCTCTCACAAGAATCATAGAGTAGATTGAGGATGGGAATGAGGTCTGGAGGTGGTCAGCCAGCGGATGGTCTATGTCAGCCTCCTATGCGGTAAGTCACGGTCGTACTCCCCGTCCTCAGCTTGGTACGCCCCCTCTCGACTTTGCGACGATGGACACGCCCCAGTCCTCCGCGACAATACTCTCTGTAGGATCGACCGCGACGTTGGACATCCAAGATCTTCTCTCCTCTGCTCCCAGCGAACATCTTCTCTCAACCGCTCTCGACTCGATCTACCCCGCAGAAAGCACACACTCCTTTGACGATGTCCCTCCTTTTCCGACCAGCGCAAAGCCTCTTATATTCTCGAACGAGGTTGGGCCTTGTTTATCCAGGACAAACGTGGCGTTCCCAAGTCTGGCTGACCCCGATGCCGGTCGTCTTCTGATGACCTCACCAACCGGTCCACGTCTACGGGTCATGATGATGGAAATTCTCTCCGTGAAGGCTTGGGCGGTATGTGTTTTGTCTTCCTTTGTCGCATGGGCTCACAAGTACGTCGCAGAGATCTATCTGTCCTCAGCCTGTCCCGCCTTGTTGGTTGGCTGAAGACGATGGTGACTCAAATCTAGCTGCTGGAACCAGCCTCTGGATTCCCGAAGGCTCCTTGTTTTCGCCGCAGAAGTTCACTGCCCTGTTTCGCAAGAGGTTGAGTAGCGTGTCAGAGGGATCTTGCTCCCCTCTTGACGACGGGCTCAACGCCACGGACTCTAGCACCGAACTTACCCTCGTGGAACCGAACGTGTCTATGAGTTCTGGCATGGTATTGCTCCTGGAGGACGACAACGCTCGCGACTGCGCCCTGCAATCGGACGGTCTCACCTCTGACGCTCAACCTGTTCCGGCTATCATGGTCTCGAACTCGACTGCTGCTCTGCCGCTCTCTCTGGAGTCCTCTCACAGCTTGCAATCAGAGCTTCCTCTCGCTTTACGCCGTGGCAAGAAGATGCCACCTGCTCTCTTGCTCGGTCACTTGGCGAAGCCTGTACCTCGTGGCGCTGAAGAAGACTCCTACCCCGACATCCCGACGCCCTTCCTAGGCTCTCCAACTACCTGCACGCCGATTCTCGAACAGGCACAGGAGCCCTCAGGGTTTAGTATGGGGCTGTCCGCTATCTGTGCGGACCTCAGATCACGCCTCCCTTCCCCTCCGCCCTTCAGCCCCATTGAGCCTGTTCCGCCGGCAACAAAGCAACTGGAGAGTCACCCAGAGCTAGTCTTGCCCCCGCAGGACTCAGTGGTTTCGGATCTTGACGATGAGGAGTGGGCATTCGCGAGGGATCTTGTAACGGACTGGCATTGTGGCAGAGGCATTCACGTCGAACCCTCCCCACCTCCTTCTCCTGCGGGCGCTTTGCCGTATTCGTCGGGGACAGTGTCACCAAATGTGGATGGCTCTTTTGGCGCTGTTCCGGCGCTGCACGAGTCGTCAAGCGAGAGCAGTAGCGACGAGGAGGAGGCGACGCAAACGCCGGTGGGTGTGAAGCAGATGCGTCGCAAGACTGTCATCATACAGGCACCCGAGTCGGGCCTCGAGAACGCGGAGAAGACGGAGAAGGTCCTCTCCTTCGCAGCAGCGGATACCAACACCGGCGTTCTACCCAGCGACTTCGACAAGCCTGTGCCCTTCGAGACACCCACACTCGCGTCTGTCGCGTACGCGGACTGTGACAGACTGTCAGTCGCCAGCTCCGTCGGATCGCGGCCGTCCAGCACCGCTAGTCTGAAGCCTGTCCGCGGCATCCTGAAAGAGAAGAAGAGCGTTCGCTTCTCGACGGTTGACATGTTCCACGAATACCCTGCTCCGAGCCATCCCCCCGCTCATCACGGCGCCGACGGTGGTGCAACTGCGGCACGAGGGTCTGCCGCCGGTGAGCTCCAACCGGAACCACCCTTTCCCGTCCTCACTCGCCGCCGCACGCTCACCGCCGCCGTACACAAGAGCTCGCCGTTGCGAGAAGCGCATGCTCCCACGCAGCTCGCCGCCGCCGAGGGCCCGGACGCGCGCCCTCGTGCCCACAGCCCCGCCGCACGGCAGCTGCTCGACGCACCCTTGGCCGCTGGGCAGACGATGGCGAAGCACCCCGCAGTCCGCGCGTTATCCCGGACGCAGTCCGTCTCAAGTCCCCGCGCTCCGCCCTCTATGCGTTCCGTAGGATCCGGCACAGGCGGTGCCGTCGTGGGCGCCCCGAGCCTGCAAAGTCCCACGCCCATGCTCCTCAAGGAACAGCGCCGCGCACCCCTGCGCGCCATCAACGCCCAACAGAGCCTTCCAGTTCAACGCGGCCCCGATGTGCTGATTCCCATTAAGCCCACGCGGCGAAGCTTCCTCTCGAGGGAGGATGGCGCGCCTGGCCCTTTCGCCCGCCGCGTGCTCAGGACCGCGTCGATCCCGCCGACTCCGCGACACGAGCGTGACGAGAATGCACGCAGGAGATCGCAACCCGCCAGCAGAGAAGGCTCCTGCGGTGCGGCCGCATCTCCGCCGTCAGGCAGCAAGAGCCGTATGTCTGCGCCGCTTCGGACCATACTGACAAAGCTTCGGACGTGAAGACGCTGGAGCTCGAAGGCTCGCCCCTTGCTCCTCCGGTCTTCTCTGGGGCAGTACGGGGCACTCGTCATCGAAGGCCATGCACTACTGTCCTTCCATCTATCAGCGACGATTCGCACGGGCTATAGTGATAAGGGTGTATGGCGTGTGCATTGCATGGGGTTAAAGTACTCGATGGTAGCAGTGTCTACTCAGGCTGTGCTTCGAGTGATCAGGAGAAATCTATAATTTGGTGGCAATGCAGTCCTCCATACAGTAAGCGAAGGCCCATGTACAGTATAGATAGGTAAGGAGCTAACATATAATCTAGAAGTACTGAGTATCTGCTTAGATGGTCCACACGAGCTTTGGAACGGAGAGCGGTACGAGAGGCAGTCCGCGATACAAGATACATGACGAGACAGGCTTTAGGGAGTACACGTGAGAAGACCTATGCTACGATAATAAATAGCTTTGAATGACCGCTTGCAAGAACTCTATGGATGAGTGGATGTCAAGAAGTGGCCGCTGATAGTCCAAGATCGAAGAAGATGGGTTCATGTCCGTTTGAGATTAGAAAGGGTGCGAGAGTCGTGATAACGCATTCCAGTGATGACCATCTGAATGTTAATCACGTCTACGTCGCGCGACTTGGACGGAGGGTCCTGATTTGAGCAGCTGTTGCAAGAACAGATGGAGGTGAGCAATGAATCAACGCATCATCAGGGTGGTCATAGGACTCACTCATGAACGAGGAAAACGGAGCGGCCTGCTCCATGGCCAAGACAAGGCGTTCGAGCTCCGTCTGCAAGGTACGCTCGTCGGGTATGCTCTGAGACGTAGAGGCGGTCCCGGCAGCCCGCATGCGGCGTGCAGTGTACATAGCTTGCGAGATCACTTTTGCGACTGAGCCCCATAGGATCTAATCACGACTTTGAGGTCAGTGGCCGGGCCCCGACAGAGCTTTGTGATCGCAGATGATTTTGGAGACTACGCACCCCTGCAAACGGGTTGACGCAGTTCAGGATCTCGACGTTGACTCCGCGCAGAGTCCTCATCGCCGCATGCGCCGCTTGGTAGGTCCGGCTGTTGGCGGTGACGCGATCCTGTACGAGCGGCGTGTGCAACTGGATGGTTGCGCACTGCGAGAGCGTGTGGACGAGGAGAACTGCTCGCACGATGTCCACGCGTGCCGGATCGAACCGCTCAATCCGGGGCAAAGCCTGCTTGAATTGCTCAATGCGGTTGTCCAGGGACAAGAACATCGCTTGGGAAGCTAGATCAACTCAGAAGAAGATCAAGAAGTGCCCAAGGCTGAGCGTGGCAATGTCGCTCACATGGATTGTACCTGGATGCGAGGCGAGTTGCGCCCTCGTAGAGAATCGCTGCCTTGGCGTGCATGGCCAGGATGCTTTGACTCGCCATGTTCGCGTCGCCTTCAACGCCGCTGATGAATGACTGTACAGTCTTCACGCTGCGGAAGTCGCTGGGGAATGGATGCTGTTCCGGAATCAGCAGTGTGAGACAGATGTGAGTGTTGGACCGAGTACTCACGCTCTGATATCTGGCAAGGTCCATAGGCCATGGAGTATCAATCTGCGTTCCAGCGGATTCGTCATCCGTGAAGGCGGGCACAGAGCCGGTAGCCACCGCCCAGCAACGATCTAGGATGAACACCGTCCAGAAGCCGTTGATACGCTCGCCCTCTTCCAGGAGGTCTACGGGTGGCGGGAGGCGATACGTCGTCGCATCCGCAGCCGTCCTGCTGCGACGGGCGCTCCGAATCATATGCAGCTTGGATGCCATCGCAATTGAGACGGCGGCATTCGTGTGGTACACACCTTCGAGCTTGCGGTCGGAGTTAAAGAAGTAGTTTGCGAGAAGCACCTCGGCCTGCATTACGTATATCGCGCCGCGTGGGTCCTCTGGGAGAGCAGTAGGAAGATGCTGCAGAGCGCGGGTCAGATAGGCCTGCTCCTGAGCTTGCACCTGAGAATTGCTGGATAGCCTTGCGCCAATGAGGTAAATGACGTTGAGGAGAATGCGTAGGCTGTTGCTATGGCTCGAACCCGGAGAGAAGACCTTGTCCAAAAAGCGGTGAATATGAAGGAAAAACCCGAACTCGGTCGCATGTTGGACGAACTGCCGCACGCTGTCGTCGATGAGTCTCAACACGGGCGCGAGATGAGAATACTGAGCAGAGAGAACTGACAGAGCCCGCATAGGATCGTTGTTATTCTGAGCCGACCGTTGGGCCTGGTGCCAAGCAGCATATGGGTCGTGCAGAGTCAAAGGAGCCGAGCCGGCCGAAAGCTGAGCTATGCGCCCTTCTAATCGAGCTATTTCGCCTTCCAGAATTTGGTTCTGAGTCGGACCAGGACCGTCTAGGTATTCGCAATCTTCCGCACGATCCGCTCGCTCGCACTGGGTACAAGCTGGCCGCAGACCGTCGCAACGCTGCGCATTGCTGGGTGTTCAGCATGTGCCGTCAAGCGGTTGAAAAGTCATGCGTACCATCTTTCTACGCCTGTCAGGAGACGTGCATGAGCATATCGTCGAGCATGGGTGAATATGGATGAGTTTCACCTGCAACGAGCACAAGCTCTACCGCGTTCCAATGGGGGCTGCGAAGAAGAGGACTGCATGTGGATTCGAGCTTCGAATGAGAGGATGGAAAGGTGTTCTGCTATGCTCTGCTCGACAAGTTCCTGCCCATATATACCAGGCCATTCTCCGGCTATGCTTCAAGCAGTCAAGTGCTAATGATCACTGGCCGTGCGTGCCTTGCATCCAACCACGGACGCCGCCACGACTTGACACAAGAGCTTCCTCGCAAAGTACGCCGTGTAAACCGGATATGCATTCCCGAGCAGACTGGGCGGTGTGGATCGTCCGGCCGTGGAGACGGCCATACCACAGTAATCGTTCTCAGGCAGGAGGGTCTCACTTTGCCCGAATGGGACCTGGAACAAATGGCGAGTTTGCAATGTCCAGATGGAGCGGACACATGACGCTCTCAAACTCACAATGTTTATCCAAGAGTCCGCCATGGATCTGCTCCGTCGAAGTAGCGGCGAATCTGGCCGAACATCATGCAGTGCTGCCTAGAAAGGGCGAATATTGAGTGCGCAAAACGTCATCATGGGCGCCCCTCGCACCAGTGCCTCGGGCCTCGAGTACCATCATCCCAGGCGCTCCCTTCTAGGAGAAACTCTCCGGAGACTGTCAATGCGGCTGGTTCATTGGGCCATTTCGCTCGTCGTAGAATCACGGTCGTTGATACAGACGTAGAAACTGTTCGCAGCACCCGCAATGATCTAAAGCCTGGAGGAAGACGGATCGGGCTGGAGGTCATCCGCCTAGAAGAGTGCCCTCCGGTGGCTCTCAGCCTGGTGCGTGGAGGGAAGTCCTGTCCGAATGGCGCCTGTGAGGATAGCACAGAGGATTAGGTTCCACGTGTCAGATTTACTGTTCGAGGCTTAGTAACGCTAGTGAGACTCACGGGAGAACCTTTCAGCAAGACTCGCTCGTCGGTCAATCAAGCCATACAGCGGCCCCCGTACTCGACCATAACTTGACCAGCATGCGCATAACGTATTGAAGGGGCGAACGAGGCCTCTCCGACCGTCCAATGTGTGAACGGCATCATCCGCCGGAGTCCGACACAAGCTCGACTGAGAACAAGGCTGCACTGGATATCTGATGCGGTATGAACCTGACTGCGGAGACGCCGGCGGATAGAGGCCATACTAACGAGACGCACCGGGCTTCAAAAGATCAGCTGGAATGGGCAAGCGGATCAGAGCGGTGGCTATGTACACATGGGCAAAGAAGGACATACGCAGCGATACAACTACGTACCAGTTAATCATTGAGGTACATCGCCCTGTGGACGAGAGTCATAGGGGTGAAGCGTCCAGCACTCTCCTGCGTCCGCAGTAATGGATGCGTCGGCTCCAGCCTGTCGAAAGAGCGTCGAGTCCCCGTTTGTGACGTGAGAGCCATGGCAGTGTGGACGGTAAAAGACAGGCGCATCATGCCAGGGGAAGATACAAGACGGCACGTCCAGCCGGCTACGACTCATGACCAAGAATACACTTCGCAACGAGGTCTTGGCCCAGATTGCGATTCGCATGCAGGCGAATATATCCGTGTGGTAGGAGCAGCGGGGCCACAGGTCTATCGTCGAAGGCGTATCAGAATCAACGGGGGCCCGGGCTTTGTCGCCGCCCCGCTGATATTGCAGCTCCCATCGCCCGCAAGGATACAGCCCAGTGGCAAACCAGTGTTCTGAGCGACTCTAAGTGCTTCAGAGGCAGTTCAAGCCCGTGAGAGTAGAAAATCATACTCCCATCCGAGTGGATAGCGGTAGGAACTCGACGTTACTACACGTAACACAGGTGGCGGGCGTCTAGCAACGTCCAACTCGTCTCTGATCTCTAGCGCTCGCTCAAGACGCCCCGCTGAAATCGGAGTCGACCTTTCCTCGCATTTGTCCTCGTTGGTGAACGTTTGAACTTCGACTGTGGCTTAAAAGGCTATGAATGCCATCAGGTGCTTGCACAGCTCGCATTTGTGATTCATGTACTTACCCGCACCGGCTCGGACTGGCAGGAGTGACGCATTTGTGTAGTACGTGCTAGTGCTACGAGTATTATACTGCGTATCTGGGCTGTATGCGCATGCGAGTGACCTATGAGTCATTGATGGGCTCTCCCGGGTTACTGTTGAATTTTTGGAAGAGCTTACGCTGCCATTTTCAACCTGACGAGAATGTAGGCTAGAGGACCGGCCGCCGTGCATGGGCCCTCTGACCGGCGAGTGCGCCGCTTCCAAGGCCATTGCTGTCCGACGTGACGAAGACATACCGGATGGCGGGCTTTCCAGTAGGTCTTGTCCGATCGATCAACTTCTCAGCTGACCCACGCGACACACTGAAGTAGGTCTCGTCATCGCGTTGAAACTTCAGGCGATGACTGGACGGATACATGCAACCCGACTCATCACGCAGCGGCCACCGCTGTAGCCGCGCACCGCTTAGTGAGCCATCGCTGTGTCCCTCAAGAGACATTGCGGTCAGCATAATGTTTGGCTACGGGGCAGGCCGTGTCAAAAGACGCAGCACGAGCTGGGTAGGAGTTTTTGACGGGACCAAATGACCCGGCTTCTTGAGCAGATCCGTGGCTACGGATACTCTCAGCGGTGAGCGGTTGCAGCGGGCCCGCAGCCCAGAGAACGGGAAGATCAGCTCTACTGCTGTGACGAAAGTGAGCTTCCAACAGCTGATTTGTGTTGGTGAGAATTCCTTGGTTAGTCAACAGAACAGATTGTACGGTTGATTTGCAGTCCATCATCACTGCAGATGAACTGCCAGTGGACCACAGCCTTCCAATGCCCAAGTAAGCTAGCTAACTAGAACAGTTTCCGCTCCGTCTGCGTGCGATAATGCCCTAGAAATCGGATCCGCTTAGATCTCGGGTCCTAGAGGCTCTACCATAGCTGCGACTCCTGTGTTACCTCATGGATGAGTGATGACCTATACGCCTGGATCAAGAGCTATGAGACTCGGCTCGGTCATGGGTGGTTGCAATTGAGCTCGACTGCGAGCATCATGTGAGTACACAGTCGAACTGTAGACCATGCCGTTGCAATTGATATATCAACGCCTTTTAACAGTGACCACGCTTTCGTACTCACAAGGTACAATGATTGCTCCCATGATTATGAGGGGCACCATCGCGCCATGATCACAGCCTCTGTGAGCCTCTGAGGGCTCTCATTCGATGCCTCTCCCGCTTTGGGTCGGTTTGCTTCAACATGCCTCGTCGCGTCCGACATGATTGACGGGATCGGTGACACTCTCAGCGTCCCACTGCGAACAGCTGTCATAGCATGGCAATGCCTCCTAGCGGTGGGGAAAACGACGCGCGACGGGATCCTGGCCTTTTCCGAGTAAATGGGCGGCGGGCATGATGGTTACTCATGATTCCTTTCGTGCTGACTTCTCCGGCTTACTACGGAGCGTTGCGCTGCCGTGTGGGCAGCTGCACCAATTGAGTGACGTGCCTAAGAGCCTCGAACTGCGAAAAACGAGAACCGAACAATACAACTCATCGTGCAGTACTCTTACGGTACTGGTTAGAGTGGTTGATGCATAGGTTGATGCACTGGCAGTCCTGCCCGGACTCCAACAAGGAAAAAGGGCCTGGCCGGGAATTGAACCCGGGACCTCCTCCAAATGCTGTTGAAGCCCTAAGAAGGAATCATACTACTAGACCACCAGGCCGTTGGAAATACCAGCTTTGCACAAGCTAACACCTCATAGCGTGCTTACTACCGGCTGTGTGTGTGCGCTGAGGACAGTCTTCTTTGGCCAGGGTCGGCGTCGTGCAGTGGCTGCGAGTATGTAAGAATATGAACCCTTCCTGTTTGACCTCTCAGGAGCTGTCACTTCGAACCAAATCGCTGAAGGCAACACCACGACGCAGCACAAATGCCCCGAGGGATCCCTAACGCAAAGAGAGATGAATCAGCTCTCCGCTACACTTCGTTCCATGTCCCACTTGCGTCAGTACTCCTTGAGCCACAGGTCCACAAGTAGGAAGAGACCAACTGAAGTACTTCTAGCTTGAACCCCAAGCATGTCGGATCGACCTACCTCAAGTCAGAGTCTCAAACGTTATGGTCTCGAAATGCTGTCCGTGCGCACAGGTCCAGGCTGACCTTGGATGAAGCTGGGGCTGCGACGCCCACAGAGGTCGGTGACCCAAACTACTCTGCAACCGCGTTGCGGTCTGTCTTACCCTCGCCGTCAGACAAGGAGAGGGTCCAAGGTCATCGTCATCCATCCAGGCTCTCGCTTTTTGCGCATAGGACGCGCGTCGGACGTCACTCCCTTGACTATACCCAACGTGATAGCACGAAAACACACTCCACCAGTACCGGCTCCTGTATATGTTCAAGGAATTTCGCGCCCACGGGAAGATAGGAAGCGATCGACGCCCTCAGTGACAGCGCCGAATGGAGATGAGTACGCCGTGAACGTAGCTTCAGACGATCCCGTACGTGTGTATGCAACGGCCCGTGTTTTGAGTCCTCCATCCCGCGCTCATGTCGCATCCAGTTTGACGCAAAGGTGGCCGCTATAACAGTATCACTGCGCGACCGCATGCGGTTCTACAAACTCCGAGTCACCCCCAATGCTGCTGGCATTGCGACCACTTTCAATGAGCAATTCAAGCCTGAAATCATCCCTGAGACGAACGATCCCTACCACGTTGACTGGATATACTCGTCGGATGAGCCGTACCTCGTAGGAGAGAAGGCCCTGCGGATTGCTGATCCAGAGCAGATGGGCTACGTCGTCCGGTGGCCGATATATGGCGGGAACTTCAATACCCGCGACTATCCCTCAACGCAAGTCATATATAGTGACATCGAGACGATATTCAGGGAAGCATTGAAGGAGAAGGGGATCGAGCCAGCGACATATAAGGTGGGTCCATAGCCGGTTTAGAATCCGTCCATTATCCCTCATATATGCGGGGCAGGAATACTCCGTCGTCCTTGTGATACCGGACTACTATGATCGATTGTACGTAGAGGCCCTCGTGAAGATTCTGCTCGTCGATATGGGATTCAAACAGTTCTGTGCACAGCAAGTACTGGCGTCTTTGCCTTCGTTTCGTGCGTCGTACTCATCAGGACATTCATACTAGGAATCATTGGCTGCAACATACGGCGCGGGGATATCGAACGCATGTGTGGTGGATATGGGAGCAGTCAAGACGAGTATCGCCTGTGTTGACGACGGGCTGGTCATCGCCGATACAAGGTGCAGTGTGCCTCCATCATAATCCACTCCTGGCTCTAATTCCGCGCCCAGGATGGTCCTGAGCATGGGCGGAAACGACATCACGGAATTCTTGTACGTGCTGTTGGAGAAGATTGGATTCCCGTACCGAGACCTGGATCTGGCTCGCTCATACGACTGGAACGTGATGGAAGATCTGAAAGCCCGGCTATGCACTCTGGCGGAGGTCAGGATCTGTCATTCAGCTCGTCGGGCTTGCCACGCTGACTGGTGGCTAGGGAGACGTTGCACTCAATCTGTACGACTTCTCCGTGAGGCGACCGGGGAAGCCGACGGAGAAGTATGGTCTTCGTGCTTACGACGAGATCATCCTTGCGCCTATGGTCAGTGAAGCTTAGGATCCTCGAAGCTCATCTAACGCGCTGTACAGTGTCTCTTCGAGCCACGCGTCATTGAATTCGAGCAGAAGAAGGCCGGAATGCGTTTCCTCACCCGCGCCCCAGACATTGCGGAAGAAATGGTGGAACAGAGCTCTGAGAAGTTCACTGAACGCTATGTCGGTCTCCCTGTCACTGTGTGAAAGCTGGGGACTGACATCACACATCCGTATTCAGACGCAGGCGATGCTGATCTCAACACAGCACCTGTTCCCCGTGCTCATGCCTGCCGCGGTGCTCGAGCATCCGCCGCCTCTCGCGACGCCCGCAATCCAGACGCCGGCGACAGAAGGCCAGTCGCTTGCTGTGACGCCACAAGCCCCGAGTGGTGAGTTGAAGTATTTGTAGCATCGACTGGGCCAGCTGACCGTCTGCGCGAAGCCTCTGCGACTGCTCCCGTAACACCTGCGGGCGAAGAACCTCCTTCGGCCAATGCCACAAAAGACGAAGACGTCGAGATGGCGGACGCAACCACAGCTCCGGCGACCGAAGCAGGCGAGCCTTCCGGCGGGGATGAGGAGAAGACGTCGGACAGTAAACCAACCGAAAGCTCTGCTTCCCCGGACAAGGACAAGGACACGACTGGCACTGAGACACCCGCCGCCGACGCACCCGTGGAGATTATTGACGTTGATGAAATCGAGACGAAGCCTGCGCCGACGCCATCCGCACCTGCCCCTGCAGCGGAGCAGCCGCCACCGCATCAGCAACCCCCTCCCCCTATGATACCGATCAGCTACCGAGCATTCAACCTCGACGTGAGCTTCGAAGCGAGCAAGCTCCCGCTCGACGTCGCGATCTTCAACAGTGCACGGGCTGCCGGTGGAGACGAGAAGATCAGGAAGTACCTCCAGGCCGTGCTGGTCGTGGGCGGGACGGCACTCGTCCCTGGTATGGCGCATGCGCTGGAGAGCAGGTGCGTGCTGCTTCCCTTCTTGCTGAGCGCGGGGCTGCAAGTGCTGAGTTGCCGCCTATCCCTGCGTGCCTATGCGCCAACGAAGGTTGCAAGCTATCGCTACGCCGCTCGTGCCGAACATGGAGAAGGTGCAGATCATCCCGCCGCCCAAGGACGTCGACCCGCGCGTCCTCGAGTGGAAGGGCGCAGCGGTACTGGGCAAGATGGACGGTGTCGCCGACCTGTGGGTCACCCCCGCGGACTGGGTGCGTGTCCTCCGCTTCCTCTCGTTCCATGGGACTGCGGCTCAACGCAGGCTTGACTACTCGTGCAGGAGATGTTTGGCATCCGGGCCCTCAAGGAGCGATGCTTCTACCTGTGACGGCGAGGCTGGGTCCCCTCTTGATGTACGTGATACGTGTATGTGCGATTGTCATGCTACCACAGCCTTCTTGCATCGAGCCATGCTGCTCGTCGCAGCGTCAAAGAGACAACAGGTCTACGTGCTTGTGGCATGTTTAAGAGTGCTATCGGTTGTATGCTCAGCTATACGGTCGGTTCTGTCTGACGGTCTCTGTCATGGGCATGACGTACAGTTCATGGGCGTGTCCAGGGAGTGAGTAACGCGTACATGGTTGCGCTAGAACGTCACAAGCACTGAGTCCCCAGGCGTAAGGCATGAGCTCCTGGTGACTGACATGCGTACAGTATGGACGATCGACACAGGGGGACGAGGACTGTCGACGACATGGACAATAACACGAAGACGAAGGCAACGGCATGGGACAGCGTGCTATGGACAGTAGGTGGTAACGAAGAGCGACATGCGACATGAAGGAGTCAGACGAGGATGGACATGGGGGCGAATATGCGTCTATGTGCGGCTGTGCGGACATGGTATACAGTGTACAGTACGGTATGGTGTGTCGTGGATATACAATTGCCTTCAGATGAGATGCATGGAGTTCATGGAGCTGAAACCGTCTTTGCAATCGCAACAATGTACGAGGAACTTCGCTGGGCCGCGATGCAGGGCCAGGCTTCCGACGTACCCAAGCGGAAGCGCTGCAGTGCGCTGGAGAGTAATGAGTGGGTCGAGCATCTAAACCCCCAGCCGGTCCTTGAACGCGACGAAGTCGTCCGCGCTGAGGTCCGGCCACTCGGTGACGAGGAGCGTGATCTCCTCCCTTCCCTTCCTGCACGCGTCGCAGTCCGGTCAGCAGCCGTCCCCCGCGAGCGAACGAGAGGAGATGCTCACCTCTCACGGGTCTCCCAATCAACGTACAGCGCGCCGTTCTCGCGCCACTGCGCGATCCGCTCGTCCTCGCGCGGGGCGGCGCTCGCCGCCCCCGCCCCCGCCTTGCGCGCACTCGCACTCGCATTCCCGCCCGCGATCGCGACGCACGACGCCGCGCCCGGCTTCGAGTCCTTGACGACCGCGACGAGCGCCTTGATCGCGCCGTCCGCGAGGCGGTTTGGGGTGAAGGGGAACGAGAAGACGGAGCGCGGGGTGCGGTCGGACGTGTACGGGAGCTCGGCGCGGCAGAGCGGGCACTCGAGCGAGTCGTGCCAGTACCCGCACCCGCGGTGCACGGCGGCGAAGCACCAGCGCATGACGCACAGCGCGCAGAAGGAGTGGCCGCACTTGCCTGGGGTGAGCGTGTATGGGCAGGCCCTGCGGGATGTGTCAGGGTGGGGAGAAGGCAGGGAGCGAGGAGCATGACGTACATCACTTCGTAGCATCTGTACGTGGACGAGGAGTGGATTGAGTACATGTGCGCCGGACATGAGCGGGAGACGTACAAAGAGCATGTGAAGTGTTCTTCAAGCTGCGCGAGAGCCCACAATGGCTCTGCCACGTCTCCCGAAGATGCATGAGTGAAAGCTGCCTGCTGCTTCGCGAGGGCCTTCTCCTGCCCAGTCAGCGCCTTGTTCTTCGCGACGTACTCTTTCCTCAGCTCCTCAGCCATCTCAATCTTGCGCGACATGCCCTCCTCCTTTCTTCGGAGATTGTTCTCCTTCCTCGATATCGCCGCTTCTCGCTTCTTCAGCGCGGACTCTCGCTGGCGCAGGTCTTTCTCCGCGTCCTTGAGACGCTTCGCGAGCGCTTGCACCTCATCCTCTTTGGCGGGAGCGCGTTTGCGTTTCAGAGTGCGAGGGGAGGGGCTACTGTCGATCGGTTCGGCCCTCTTCTTCGTTAAGGTGCGGGATGTGCTGGCGGAGGTGTTGCGGGGCGTGCGTGGGGTACCCTGGTGCTGCGGTTCTGTCGCTGCGGAGGACGTGCGACGCGTAGTGCGCGACGGAGATGGTGCGGGAGGATCCGCTGTCCGAGAGCTCACAGCTGTCCTAGAAGACGATGGGGTGGATACGGTCGGACGAGAAGTACGCATGGACGCTGCAGAGGATGTTCGGGTACGCCTGGTAGTCCTGGGAGAGTTGGACGCTTTGGC
This sequence comes from Trametes cingulata, assembly GCA_022385765.1. Taxonomy (NCBI): domain Eukaryota; kingdom Fungi; phylum Basidiomycota; class Agaricomycetes; order Polyporales; family Polyporaceae; genus Trametes; species Trametes cingulata. The sequence goes on from MU277988.1 coordinate 331,242, forward strand.
TGTACTTTGTTCAAACGCACGAGCAGCTGTGAAGTCTGTTCAGACCGATCGCGCGCACATCGAGCATCTGCGGTACCTTTGGAGCCTGCTTTGACTGCTGATGCTGAACTGCGAGTGACACGAGCCCTCGACGATGCTGAGCCTGAAGCGGACGCGGTGGAGGGACTTGCAGCGGCCAAGGCTCTGGCAGAGGGCCTTTTGAGCCTGGCTGTGCGAGTGCGCATCGTCTGAGCCGTGCGGGAGAGTGACCAAGGCTGTTTGGATTGGCGAAGAAAGGCGAATCGATGTCGTCTGCACAAAGCACCGCTCAAGCTCAAGCTCACTCGATCCAGCCACGCCCGTTCCCATCCCGCCGCGCTACGAACACCGTGACGTACCACGTGACCGTGCCATCATGTCACGCTCGCGTCCATCCCCGCGTGTAGCCGAGTTTCCTCTTGTCCTCTTCCACCATCGTCCTCTGAGTCCTCGAGCTTGTCAACGACCCGCACTCGGCAGTGTCATCGATGCTCAGGAATACTTCGATATGCATCCTTCACGGTCTAGCAGCGTTCGAGGACAGTAGGCGCGGAGAGATATGAAGCGTCGTGCAGAACGGCGTCTGTCACTTTGAGCTGGATAGGTACGCGACACGGCGGAAGGAGACGAGACAGGAAACGAGCGCAGAGGAAGGTGAGCGGCGAAAGCAGCTTTGTCCCCGTTGCTGCAATGTTCCGCGCAAGCAAACTATATGCACCCGCCGGACCGACATTCCCGCACAAGGTCTTGTTCCTTTGACTGAGACACTCGTCACCATCTCCGCCTCCTCGCCTTCGATGCTGCCTTGTCTCGCTTACTGATCCTTAGAGCATCCCAGCGTCCCGCGCGTATGGACCCACAGAAAGCAATGACAGCTAGCGCATTCGTACATACGCTCAGAGCACTGAACGGTAGCACGACTGCCATCTAAGACGTCTCGCGCGCCTTCAGCTACCCCCTCCTGTCATGCCGCTTTCCCAAGAGGTCAAGAGGTCGGCTCCATGTCGCTGCGCCCTTGCCCCGTGCGTCATAACGATTGCTCGTGAACGCCAGGCACTCCCGAAACCACAGGGGGAGAGGCGCATCTGGACGCCCATGAAAACAAGGTTGCGTCGTGTTCGCAATCCGGAGGAGCCGGTGCCGCTTGCGTCGTGCCTGAGCCTGACCAACGGTGTTCACTTGCCCCTCCACAGTCCTCCTTCGCCCTGTTCACAGCAGCCTCGTCTCCAACGGGCAGATGACTAACGGCGCATCTTATCGGGCATCGTCAGGTGTCTCTCCAGACTTTCCAGAAGGACGTGCAACTAACGCCCCAAACTTCCACAGGATGACGTCCGGCGCCCACTCGGTATATCCTCGTAAGTCATACAGTCCCGTCGAACAGTGCAGGCACTAACGTCTCCTACCAAGCTCCTCAGGCGCTTGACATCCATACCGTTGCGCATAGGATTGCAACCGTGCAGGTGAGGGTACCCTCCGATCGAACGGCAATTCGTGCGCCTCTGCCCATGTGCCATCGAGCCCTGTAGCAAGCGGCGGCCTGCTCGGTGCTCTGCCAGTCCTCCATTCGATGGCGGCTGCTCGCTCTGTAAGTGAATCTCCCCTTGTACTTCTACGAGGCTTCTGACAGTGAAGCCCGCTGCAGCGCAGTAGTGAAATCATGATGACGGTCGGTCGGTCTGCCGGCCCTATGTGACGTCGGCTGGTCAAGACACAATGTCTCAGTCGCTCGTACTCGTACTCATGGGGACAGATTGCCCTGGGAGCCTGCCCGCCGGGCGACTCAGGACCAGGTACGGACGCAATTGTACATATGCTCCCTTCCTATGAAGGAAAGTGTCAAACCACGGCCTCCTTGGCTGCGCTCGGCAAGGTTACGAGGGTTCGGCGCGGAACAGCTCCTTCCTCTATTACGCCCTGAAGTACGCTCGCTCATTCTGCGCTGTCAGAACATGGAAGAACACGCAGTTCGAGCTGAGGCGCACCCGTGCGCCGCCCTCGCGCGCCGGGGATATCCTCGGCAAAACCGTATCCTAAGTTGCGTCGATACTGCGCCGCGAGCTGTGGCGAGCATGTACGGCTGTATGAGCCCTTCCCAGCCCGTTCCCACACAAACCGAACGTAAGTCCCGTTTCTAGACGTGCGACGCGGACGTCTCGATCGCACGTCTATCTCGCCCGGCAGGTGCGAACCCACGAAGTAAGAAGATGCACATGCCCCGGACGATATCGATGCACGCAGAAGCGAAGCCTGCCTTCCTGCCTGCCAGTGCGTGCGGGGCGTGGGGGCGCTGGGCAGCGACTTCGCTGAATGCGCGCGGAACCACGATCCCGGCCCTCCTGCACGGCGCGTGGGCGCGATGTGCTGTCCCTATGCCCGCTCTCCGTCCTGCGGGCGATCGCTGTAAAGCTCGCCCGCGTGGGCGTTGCAAGGAAGCGGCGTCGACCTGCCAGCGACGCTTCCTTCGAACCCTGGCCACCGCCCCATCACGGGCCTGCTTATGAACAGCGACTGCAGTGCGCTACATGTCTTCCTACAGGTCCCGCATGAGTGCCCGCACACCCAAACTTCATCCTGAGCGGTCTCTGGACCCCACCCCACATTCAAATCGTCAGAGGACGGCTTCCCTGAGATGTTCTCATTGGTTCTGCGAATCACGTCAGTCCCGTACCATGTGTTTGACCTGTGAGGTTCCGCTGACGAAGTTTTCGACAGCGCCCGGCAGTGAATGCAACATCGGCGAGAAGGCGTCAAGGTGGATTGCCGTTGACTTGTCACGGTGGTTTTGGGCCACTTGAGATGTATAGAAAGGCCACATACACCGCCTGAAGCCATGTCCTGTGCTGATATTCGGCTCATCAAGTCAGTCATCTATCCGCCACCATAGAGCGCGCCCGGCCGTAAACCTCCTCTCGCCGGCCGACACTTGGCCGCCAATTGCATCAGTCGAGCGGTGAGTACTATTTGTCCGCCAACACGATGTCCATGCATCCGCCAGGGCTAATGGTTTGTCTGACAGTGGGCGCGCCGTCGGTGGCTGAATGGATGAACGCACTGCGTCCGCGCGCGCCAGCTTCACGTTCTAGCAGCCTGGGGAACATCCAGCGTGATCAATCGTGCTGCTTCTTCCGCCCGACGTTCTGCTGACTTGTCCGACCTATACAGTTTCGCCTCCGTGAAGCGCGCCGCGCGCCAGAACCCGCCCGGGTGCGCCTTGGCTTCGCAGACATACAGGATCCGCCACCACAATAGTAGTGCGCACGGCGGACTAATTGCGGCGGCGCGCCTCTCTCTCTCGGCTTAGTGCCCCCGTGCTCGAGAACACGTAACGTCGCGCCGCACGATTCGCTGGGAGAAGCTCCGCGCTCGCTGTGCCGAGCGCGAATGCGCCTGTGGGACCCCAGTCCGGTACTCTGGCCCTCCAGCCTGGCGTGCCGTGACAGGGGTGCTTCTCAGCTTCCCGTCGAGGGCCCCCTTCTGGTTCTCGCGGTCGTTGAGAAAGACGATCGTGCCCATAGGCGGAAAGAGGGGGCGTAGACTGCGGATACTCTGCGTCTTCGCGGCGCCACGACTCGGAAGCCTGGCGGAGGTTCGTGTCATTCGCTCGCTCGGTGTTGAGTCGGGCGAGTGCGCGGTTATGTTCTCTGACATGCGGTTCAAAAATCGCCTTGGCTCCGCATTGTGCGCAGATTCCAGAAGTAACCATGAGACATCGCCAAGGTGTGTACTTTGGTTCTACGGCGCACAGACAGATTTCTCATGACCCAGGAATTTCTCTCAGGACGCGGCTCCCGACCAACGTCCGGGCATACTAGAACCTTAGCGCGGAGGTCTACAAGCCCGGTTCTACATTACGAAGATATCCGACTGCCGCGGAATGACATACGGGAGTGGAGGTACTCGGATCAGCGATCGCGTGTTCTATGGGGTCGCGCCAGTATGTGTTCCATGACCGTCGTATGTTCCTCTTGCTCGCCGTCGCTCGGGTCGACCGCACAGTGCTGACTGCGCGCGTTGTAGGTCATGCAATCTCAGTTACCCTGCTGGCCCTCCCGAGCTCTCGCAAAGTGGTGCTGGTCGGGATACAGCTACGCCATGTAAATGAATTGACGACCACTCACGCAAGACACACGAAGGTTCACTCAAATCGACGAGTCCGAGGGCACTTCTGGGCCATACGAGGTGTGCGTCAGCCATCCATCTACTGTCACACAACTTACTAAGTATGCTATAGGCTTTGTTCGACACGCTTCGGCTTCAGCCGAGGTTAGGAGATCAGCTATCATATGCTAGATGGTACGACTCCGCGGAGCAGAATAAGCGTACATTTGCTAATCACATACTCAGGGGGATTGTGAACCCTGCGCGTGCTCCTCGGAATCGCTATGCACTCCTTCGCAGATTTAACAGTCATGTCGAACGACTCAGGTGTCGTTGAATTTCTGTCGGAATTGCTTGAAACCCGCCGCCGTGCTCGAGGTACATCTCGGATAAGTGCAGTTCGCGAGCTTGGCGGGCTTTGTGATACCTCGCCGTGGTACGAGTGGGTGTGTCCACGATGCATTGGGCTCTGAGAGGCTCAGAGTGACCCGCATCTGTGTCGTACGTATCATAACAGCGCCGCGGCGCCGAACCATCTGGCTCCCACATGCCCTCGGTACTGCGCGCCGTGCAACTTGTAGCGGAGCAAGTTGAATGGCAGGTGTGCTGTATATCATTGATGTTCGCAACCCAATGGAGTCTGACCTTATTCGCAGGACCTTCTACGGCCGAAGACTCTGGACATGTACACTGTCTCGTTGCCATATTGTCTTTCGATCGCGTATGTCTTCTCGCACCCGACGCATCCATCCATCTGAATATGGCGCAGTGCTTCCCTGCGTCTATGAGATCCCCCATACGTCGCCGCCTTTACGTGTAAGTATGTGCTCGCCAATTCAGCTTTCATGCAACCCCAACACGTGTGTCTTTATCTCGCAGTCCCCCATGATAGGCACCGTGTCTGCTCGCCGCCCGCAAGTGCTTGGCTCCTGTCGTATTTCGCACTTCCCGTCACCTCCGCCAACAATCGCGCAAAGTTTGCATTCAGTGCGGCAGGTCATGCGCCCCTCGGACCCTCGCAAGCGACAGGTTGGATCGGGAGCGTACCCACGCTCAGTCCTGCGGTCCACCCAGCGCGGTGCGTGTTGACATGTTCAGCGTTCAAGCAGGGCATTCTGACATTTGTCTTTGTCCTAATTTGTAGTATGTACCCGTGCCGCAATATCTCGACGCGTGCGGGTCTTGATCCATCACTCGCACCCGCAGTGCACGTTATGTGCGTACGCCACCGTCAAGAACGGGAATGCATGGCACACTGTGGGATGGCGCAGTGATCCTCGATCCTCGGAATACTCTTTCGACAACTCGTATGTGTTGCCAACGCTGCTTGTCCGACGTCGGAGGTGAGTGACGCCCATACCGCAGGAGCCGACGTCTGGAGTTTCGGAGGCGTGCGAGGATCGACGGATGGAGTCCGACAGGCACTGATCACGTCCAATACGGTCCCTGGGCCCGGTCTTCGAGAGGCTTGTTCTTGTGTCGTCTGGACAAACGGTGCGTCCAAATTAGGTGAGACCAAAGGGATCTCGTTTAGGCTGATTCACCGAGAGCAGCTGCTGCGTCCCCTGGTCACAACCAAGGAGACCTCTTCGCATGTGATGGCCTCCACTGGCGAAATGTCTGCTTGAGGGTTCAAACGTCGAACACTGGATTCACCTTCCGCAGGCCGTCTTGTCGTGGCAACACGCCTCGAGAGCTACGAAGCTGGCTGCAGCAAGTTCTTGACAATTTGACCTGCCGTCGTCCGTCCTCCCGCGAATACAATGGCTGAAACGCATATCCTGATACATGACACGTTCAGGAAGACATCCTCCCAGCCCTGATTCGCCGCGAAGGGTCCCGACTGGGCCGCGTCCAAACATCCGCTGAAGATACAGAGATGGTAATCTCTGGGCCTGCCCGGCTCACCTCCACGTCTCAGCGAGGCTATCTTGGATACCCGGCTGCCGGATCATGTGCGGTGGGGGTATGTGCTCGTGTCAACCTCGAGCCATAGCACGTCTTTCATCTCCGTATGGCATCTCCGCTGCCCAATGTTCTGAAGTGAGCTGAGCCTCATGACGCTCGTTTCTCCGTGGCCGTCCACTGACCGAGTGCATACTTTGCACAGGTGTGCATCATCGTTTTTGCCCAAGACGAGATAACGGTCGTTGACCCCGCTGTTGACACTCCTCGTGGCGTTATCGGAGCACAAGACCCGCGACCTGATGCGCCAACGGTCGGGCAGCAGACAGCCAGCGCATGCGCGAGCGCTCCTGTCCGCGTGCGACCGGACCCGCCCAGCCTGCCAGGCTTACGGTCTGCCACAGCAGCCGCCCACGGAAGCTGTGAAAACTCATGGGCGACAGAAATACTTATGACGCACCCCTCATGCCGACAGGTGGCAAGTCGGCGCGCCGTCGGCGCCCTGGCGCTGCTGGCGGCCGCGGCGTCGGGTCGCCTCTGGTCCTCTGGACGCCCAGGGCAAGGAACCGCCGGGCGGGGCGGCCATGTATGTACGTATTGTTTGGGTACGTCGTCGTCGAGCGCGCGAATCCGATCACGAAGCGTCCAGAGCGCCTCTGAGCGCAGATTTTTGCTGAGCATGACGCTGATCAGGCTCCCGGAGAACGCGAGCGTTCGTGCAAGCGTTGCGGAGACACGAAGCACGATCGGGGGCTGCCGCCCGGGACGCGAGGAGGCAGCAGGTGTCCGCATCAGCAGCACCGCAATCCCGGTGAACAGAGAAGTTTGCACGCCGCCTCCAGGATCGTGTTGATGCGCGGCGTGGTTGAGCCGTCGCTTCTCCACAACCCGGTATGTTTCGAAACAATCGATCGGGTCGCGCTGTGCCTGCATCGTCCATCAGAACGCTCAGCTCCTGGTATCTGAATCCGGTATGTTCGGCGTTCCAGCCTGGAAGTCGAGGGCGCTTTGCAGGTCGACACGCGCTCGATGACTCGCGCGCCTGCTGGTCGGGGTCACAATGCTTCGTCTGGACGCCTCAGCGTCAGACACGCGGTAGGGGTTTGTATACGTCTGGAGCAAATCTTTCGGCGCAGACCGGGTGTGAGGGGAGGCAGTGGCCAGCAGAGATACCATCTGCTCAAGCAAATAGTTGTGTCAGAGACATGATGGCTGTTCGAGAACACAGCGTGCATGCACTATATCAAGAGATACTCAATCGCAATCGTGAACAGTGCATACTGCGATGGGATAGAAGCAACCGGACAGGGGAGCATTGTCCCGGCGAACGCCCGGCATCCGACTTCTTGTGACGCAGGATGGCCGTGGATGGATATGAGCACCGACGGTGGTCCTTAAATGTGGTGGGATGGTTGACATGGTTCGAAGGTCACGGACGACTGTCTTCTGCTGCAATGCAACATTGAGTGGCAGGGGCCATGTACCTCTTGCTACGGCCGTAACTCCGCTTGCATATGCATACCTAATGTCAGTACTGACGGCACGGATCGTTTGCAATTACAGCATGATTGGCCCACCGAACGCTACCAAGTAGATCTGCTTCAGCGAGCAGCTCGTCATGTTTCGGATGGTATCTACGTATGGCTGTCAGTTACATGCATGGCTTGTTCGCACCCGCTGGCTTATGTACTGCGACCCTGGTTGAATCTGACGTTGAAGAGGGAAGTTTGACGGGATCAGCGCATCTGCCAAGGGCGGTAGGGGGCTCTCCCGCTCTTTTCGCACTCACCTCATCTCCGCTTCGTCACCCGGGATTAGCCGCGCACTACACAGTGTGCCCTCGTCGACGAGGAGTTTGAAGAGGTGCGCGGTCCATGCATCATGCTGCGGCCAGTGGGTCGGACGCGACCCCGCCTTCGACTGAGTGTTCCGGTACCGAACCACGTCGGAGTCGCGGTGGAGGCTCGACGAGCTGGAAGGAGTCCTTTGACAAAGCACGCTGAGCATCCTGATCCACCGGGGCGAAGAGGATTACTCACAAGGTGCCACGGAAACGTCAGACTCCGACGCTGCTTCGACCCGGGATCTGGGCCGCGTCGACTTCGCGCACCGCAGGGAGGAGACCGCAGTTACAGTGCAGGACATATTCTTGGCCGCAGGCGTGCGACAGCGTGTGCGTGGGACGGGCAGCATTGATCAACCTAAATGCGCGGAGTCGGGATACAGGGTGCGCGACTCCCACCGCCCACCACGATTGTCGCAGCGAAGCGGAAGCAACAGAGTTGCTGAGATTGTGCGGACGAGACCGTGGTATACGGCACGCTCGGGGTCAATGGCCAATCAGGACGGTGCTTGCAACGTCGCCTGGATTTGGTCGGGGCTACACGTGGGTATTCAACGCCTCGCATTCCGCCAGCTGTCTTCCCGAGCCCGTGAGTGCAAGATTATATGGCATCTTTTGCGATTCATTTTGTGGCGGCAGCATTCGCACGTCACACAAGCAATTGCAAGCTGGGACTTTCGTGAGTGACTGCATCATACATGCAGAGAAGCGACAGTATTTACTGAATACAACAGATCTAGGAGTTGCATTGCGTGGTCATTGAAACCATCGCAGGAGTTCACGAGGGGTCCGACGATGGCGACACTCGGCATAATTACCGCAGTACGAGCGCGAAGAAGATGCTGGCGATAGCAATGACGACGACACCTTCTGTGACGGCGCGCCTTCAGGAACGCAATCGGATCGACTCCACTCGCGGGCGTAATAACACGAAAGCACCTGGCGAGGGGATATCGAAGCCCGGTGAACTCGGAAGGACGATAGCCTGCAGGCAGCATCGAGATCACGTCCCACGCGATACAACATCCAAAATGCATCCGATATATGAAGCATCCTCACCGACGCAATCGCCGCCAAGTTTCCGCACCGCCTGCTCGTCCGTCGCTCCCCGGTACCGCGCGATCGGTTCTCCAGATACATTGTCGAGAGCACATGATCGCGGCGAGCACGTCCAAGCGTTTGCATCCAAGACTCGCCCACAGCACGTCAGGCTGGGCATCCACAGAGAACATCCAGAAGTGTGAAGCCCTGGATCCCAGCCAGGCGTGTGCCAGGCGCGCTACATCGTCAACCCGCCAACTCTCCCATCGACCTCGAGATCACTGCGCACAGGCCCGCTGAGTGCTGCACCCGCAGCCAGCGACTCAGAGACAGACGGAAGGGGCCAATGGATCAGATGGTGGCGCATCCTAGCGCGCCCAGCAGCAAGAGCTCCCGGGGCATTCCAGACTTCCTCAGCTGAGTCCACGGAGGCAGAAGTCACGGGGCGCGCAAGAGCTCTCCGCTGGAAGCTGGAGACCGTCCGCTCGACGTCAGAAAATTTAGAGTGCGAGGGAGACGGGCGCGAAGATAGGATCGAAGCCCGGTGACGAACACCGTAGAGTCAAGCTGAACGCGCGGGAAGGCAGGTCTGTAGCCATTGGCGGCAGTAGATCGCATGGAAGCACAGAAGCAGCTCAGGAGCGGCACACGCGGCAGAGCGGCGCGCTGACACGAGAGACGTTCTTCTCCAGAGCGGCGACGGCGGCGTCACAGCAAGAGCAGAAGAGGGACTACTGCTGCAAAGCAAGCGACAAGCATCGAGCAGGGTAGCACAGCTTAATGTCGCTGCGACGCACTCCTGGGAACGCGGCTGGATCGCAGGCCTCAGGTACAGCAGCACGCACGGTGCGCGTACGCGTGACGTTGCAAAGGCACTTGCGTTCTGACACGCTGATCGGGCTTACTCGGACCCACGCACGTAACTTGTTGCGCTGTTGGTCCAGCTCCAACGCGCGTGCCCGCGACGTTCTACGTAGAAACTCCGGACGACGTGAGAGTGCAGAGCAGAACGGGCAATGCAACTCCTCCGTCCTCGGGTGGCGCAGCGAGGGCCGTCTTCCGCGCAGTGAGCGGCGCGAGCACCCCACGGGATCCCCGGCCATCGACGCTTCGCTTCGCTTCGACGGCGTGGAGAACGGCTCCGCTGGGGGTCGGCGCGCGGTGCGGGACGGGATCGTTCGACATGAGACATCGAGAAGCGCGTCTCGAGCGAAAGCGAAAGCAGTCGCTGTGCGCAAAGCAGTGAAGCTGGCAGTCAAAAGCTTGAACGTGCACAGAAACGTTCGGAACGGACGCGCACCGAGGCAGGCAGCTTCTCTTTTCCTCGCCGAACGTGACCCTGAGCGCGGTCGCCCTTTGTGCGCTGATGCCGAGTACGTATACGAGCACGACCCGTCGATGTTCGATTTGAGCGAGCAGGTGAGGACGATCATTGGCCATGTCGAGGAGCTCGTCTCCGCCGCCGGCGTATGAGACCGAGGGCGCCCCGACGCAGAGGACAGCACGGCACTTGGTCGACACGTTCCAACACCAACGATGCATGCAGGACTCCCGATTCCTATCCAAGTAAGTCCTCGATCTGGACGCGCGCTCGATACGTCATCCCACGCGAAGGCGGATGTCTGCGCATACGACGTCGCGGATCGTCGTCGTCGAGTCGTTACGCGGAACGGTTTTCCTGCATGCTTGTGAAGTTGGGCACTGGGATCATGCACTTACGTGAAGGGGCTGCTTCTCAACTTCTGCGCAGTGCCAGGGAGCGACAACGGCGAGCGCCACAGTGCTGTGAGAGTACGTCCTCCTGGCGCCGCGTTAGACAGACCGCAGACGGCCATTTGTATTGCCTATGCGCACCAATGAAAACATATCGTATGACTTGAGGCCACTGGAGCGTCCGGGGCTCATCTGTTCACCGTGAGCAAACGTGAGTTTGGAGCTCAACTCGATCAAGGGTATGGGGGGAACGCGAAGCGCCGATGTGTATTGCATCCACAAGAGGGCCGATCGCCCTTGGAGCTGGAGCTCGATGCCTGGTGATCGCAGAGACAGCTCGGGCTGCGTATGACACATGGTCGACGACGGTCGAAGGCGTCGAGGACGCGGGGCGCGAGACGTCCGGTCGGGGAGGGTTCGGACAGAAGCGCGCACAAAGTCCGAGGGCGCGGAATCGACGGCAGGGAGAGCGCCGGCAGAAGACGCGGACGGTGGCAGGTGTCCGTCGCCTGGGCGATGGAAGGGGGCGTGTGCCATGTGGGGGAGTCGCTGCGACTTGAAGGGAAGCGCGGGAATTTGTTCGGTTCACGGTGCGTATGACGCTTCGGGAAGGGCGGACGCGGGCAGACGGGACCGATCAGCGGAGGAGACGCGTTCCGGATATACGGTGCACGCGTAGATATGACGCGTCAGACGCGTCTCTCGCGTCGCAAGAACCGATAGATATCGAGTCTCAGCAGCGCGGAAAGCACACAGAGCGGAAACAAGGAGCGGGCAAAAGCAGGAAGGAAGCCTGGTCAAACGCGGATTCCAAACCCAGAAGGAGAGCGTGGACGAGGAGGGTGATCATGCGACAGACACGCGAGCAGGTGGGCGTCATCGGAGCTGCTTCGGGGTGATGTAATTGGCACAGAGGACAGCAGGAGGAGGAAAGGATCAGACAAGAGGAGAGAAGGGGCGGGACCGGGAAGCGAAGAGGGGTGTCGGGCGATAGGAGGCGGCTGCGTTCAGCTGGGCGACAACGTGGGGGCCGCGATAGACCTGTATGACAGTTGGTGGCGTCGTCATCATGAGAGTGGGGGCCGGGCGAGTTCTGCTGGTTCGCTGGGCGCGGACGACTCAGCTGTCTGCAGAGCGACCGCAGAGGACAGAGAGAGCTGCAGGCCCGCTGTGGCTCACTGGAAGAGGAGGAAGGGAGTGCGGCGGGGGAGCCGGAGGGAGAGCGAGAGAACACGTTGCGTTATCGTCCGAGAGACGCGGATAATCTGGCGGGGGAGGGGAAAAGTGTCTCGGGAGGACCTACTGCCGCGCACATGGCCTGCTGGAAATGGGCAGATTGCGTTCAGAGTGCCGGAAAAGGAGAGGAGATGACAGAACGGGGGGTGGCCAATGAGAGAAAGGGGGCAAATTAAAATAATGGGAGGATGGAAGCAGAAGAGGCAGGGGAAGGGGGATCGCGCAGAAGAATCTGCGAGAGGCGGAGATTGAAAGGGAAATGTATTGGGAAGATGGGTGATGGCAGAAGAAGGCGATTGAGATCCGCCGCTGTGCAGAAGATCTGTGAGACCCTGAGGGGCGGCGGGCGCCTGTGCGCGTTCTGAGCGAAGAGCAGAGCACTTGCGAACGGGGACGCGACGGGCGCCTGCGCAGGCTCTGGGGCGGGCGTGCTCAGGCGGAGGGCGATTCAGATAATATTGATCAAGCTGCTCTCCTTCGCCTTCCTCTCGCCTCCTCCGGCTCCGTCCCTCCGTCCGTCCATGCTCCTCCACCCTCCCCAACCCTCCTCCTCGTCCTCCGCCATCGCCCACTACAACCTCCTCCCCCAGCCCCCCGTCGCCCCCGACTTCCCGCCCCGCGCGACTCCCCGCTCTCTCTCCGCCGTGGACAGGTTCCCGCTCCAGCCACACCATCCAGCTCAGCGCGCAGACCAGCCGCGGCACCCAGACTCCCCCCTGGAGCAGCCCGACAGCTACAGCTATGTCCCCCGCCCGCACCCGGCGCACTCCTCTCCCAGTCCCGACGCCATGTACCAACACCCTCAACATGTACACTCCCAACTATACGACGACCACCAGCGCAATGCCCACCCTAATCAGCCAGCACCTGCTCCCCCAAGTTCGCAACAGGACTTCGAGCAGTCGCGCCAGCAGCCTCCTTCTATCCACACAGATAATCTCCTCTATCCATCCGACTCCGGAACCTACACTCCGTCCCCCATGTCCTCCCCTTCGGAGAACCCCATTCCGACCCAGTCATCGGCCTCCCGTCAGTTCTCCTTTCCCCAGCCCATGAGTGCGCCGCACTCTCAGAACGCCTTTCCTCCCAGGTATGAGAACGATCCTGGTCTCCCTCGCTTCCCCTACCCCAATCAGACCCTGGACCGTCGCATGTCTGAACCTGTACTCGGTGCCGGCCGCCAAGCGTACGCACAACCCCCTCCTCCTGCGCATCATGATACCTTCGCCTATTCTGCGGCGTCTTCCGCGACAATGATACAGCCTTCCCCGCTGTCCCCGCGTCCCTCCTCCTCCTACTCTTCCTACGGCTCCTACCCGGGTCACGAACGCGACAACAGTGGCCCCTCTATCGGATCCGCAGGCGTAACGGACGCGTACGCTCACTCTGCCGCGCCTACATGGGGAACAGGTATCAAACACGCCGATTTGGAGCAGGAAGCCGCGTTAGCGAGTTCTCCGCTCTCGCCATTTTATGCTGCGAGCGCCGCAAGCGGTTCGGACGTCTCGGCCACCGGCCTCCCGTCTCCACCACTCCAGTCTCGCCCGTCGCCCTCGAGGCAACCGCCCCAACTAACGGCGCGCCCACCGCAGTCGCATCCAGGCGGTAACACCCCGCGAACGGCCGGCAACAGCAAGACATATTCCTTTGTGTCTTTGCCTGGGAATGCGGTGAAGAAGCGGCCGCGCCGGAGGTACGACGAGATCGAGCGGCTCTATCAGTGCAGGTACGCCCCATTTCCACGTCCACTTTTCCCCGCGTGCCGTGCCGAACTCGATTTCCCCTGTCCTACCCCCCATTTTGTACGCTCTGCCGCCATAATCACATACTGTATCGCGTCCTTTTTCGTGTCGTCGTGGCGATTGTCCCGTTGAGAGAGACGATTTACTGAGACACCGGTACCTCTGTGCACACCAGTTGGCCAGGCTGCACGAAAGCCTACGGTACCTTGAATCACTTGAACGCGCATGTGACGATGCAACGACATGGTCAGAAGCGCAGTCCCAACGGTATGTGCTTTCGCGACGCAATATCCGCCCTCGCATCCGCTTACCGAACCCCAACACCATCTCTCAACATGCGATCGCGAACTTGCACGATTGGTCTACGCCCCTTGGACGCTACATCTCACAGAATTCAAGGAGCTCCGCAAGCAATGGCGGCAGCAGAAGAAGGAGCAAGAAGAGCAGGAGCGCGAGCGTGAGCGCGAAGTCGCTCACCAGCGAGCAATATCCATGCAGCAATACGCGCATCAAGCGCAATTGGCTGAATACGAGCATCATCGGCACATCCGCCGTCGCTTGAGCGGTGTTGAGCCTTACCCAGACCCCCATGCACATCCGCATCCGCATTCGTTGCCCGGTCATTCTTACCTCCACGATATGCAGGGGCAAGGGCCCGGTCCGGGCCAGGTTCACAACACATTCGGAGCGCACCCGCACAGCGCACCCACGTTCAGTTCTTTACAAGGTCCGGGCATGGGCATGGATGCACGGTACGGCCTCCCTTCACCCGCAGACGAGATGGGGCAGTTTCGCTACCCCCAGGCGCATTCGCATGTCGCCCAGGGTCTGCCATCCATCAGTCTCTCGCAGCACGCGACCTCAGGACCGGAGGACGACATTTATTTCCGTAACCCTGCCAGTGCGGGCCAGCCCATCCCGCCTGTGCCCCACGGCGAGTCTGTAGGCCCTGGTTGGAGTACTGCACACGCCCCCCAACTTCCGCATCCACCGACGCCCGCACAGCATCATCCACACGCCATACGTCCACTCCAGCCGTTCTATTCGACGTCAAGTTCGAACACAACCATCACGCTGCCCCCGCCGCATACGCTAGGTTCGCTGTCGGTTTCAGCACCGAATCCCAGTCCCCTCACCGGCTCTGCTTTCCCTTCGCTTGGTCCTAGCACCGGCCCTGCACCGTCTCTGAGTGGCGCACCCGATGTCACTCTGGGCCTACCAGCGCCCGGGGTAGAGAGCAGCTCGCCGACGCCCGAGCTCGCTGCGCACGTCTCCCTCGGCTCGAACAGGCTTCCGCCGGACTCGACGCTGCTTACACCTCTGCCCGGATACGAACCGGAAGCGGAGCAAGGTGACCCACAGCACGTTCGCGACGAGCGCGATCACGATCGCGACGTTGATTACGCGAGGATGCGAGGCGACCGTGACCGCTGGGACCGTGGACGCGAGCGCGAGCGGTATCATACCGGAAACGGACAGGGAAACGGGCGAGATCAGCAATACGAGTAGGCGTATGCGCTGCCGTCGTGCAGTGTTGAGGACAGAGGGGAGTTTGCGATGAGGCAGGGCTGTGGCGAAACGGGCACCTCGCCCTCCATCGCATCTCGCCGACGGTCCTTCTGCCTTCCCCTCTCCAGACATCTACCCGGTCGCGCCAGCAGTCAATGCCTGGATCCTTTCGACCCTCCCATCTGAGCGGCAGCGTGACCGCCGACCCCCTGCTGCAATCCCAGGGACTGCCATGTCGTTCGGCCTGCGGAGTGCCGAGCGAGCGTTGTCGCTTCCTCCACCAATCACCGTGCCTCTGGGCCCCCAATACTATGCATACAGAGAACCGCTGCGCGCGTCTCACGCAAGTCCAGCCGGCCGGGGTTCCTCTTTGCTCCATCTCTCGCTCTTCTCGACGCGTCCATCACGGCGACCCGTCTCCCGCCACAATATATGTCTCAATCTTGTCCCTATCTTCGTCCCAATACTATCCCATCCCGGATCACTTCTACGATACGGACAGTGTATAGTCGGTTTATTGTGTACCTGTACGGTAGTAGATACCTCTAGTCTGTTCTTGGTATACATAGCACGCCTGTTTCGTTTACATTTCTGCATATTCGCCGTCTGGATCTCTTACTCATCTTACCCTTTCCACACGTGTCTATCCACCCTCGATTGTTCCATATGTCTACGGCGGCACCCACACTCACGGGGAAGAAGGGAACTCCTTCCGCAGGTGGCGTGTCTGCCGCGCGTCATTACACATAGTACATGCCCTATTCGAATTCGCCATTCTCACTCCAGTGTATCTTCGCTCGACTTGTACATAGTATTCCCGCCGTGCGCGCGTAGTACCTTCTCGCATTATTATTCACCTCCCGCCTTCGCCCCTCCCACACACCCACACGCCCCGGTCTCCGGGGCTTCTCCCTCCCAGGGCGACTCTCCACGCAGCGCTTTCGTTCGGCCGTCCGCGCGCGGCCCTCCTTCGTAGCCTTACATCTTGCTTATCTACTGTAAATCACCAGCATCACCTCAGGCTCCCCGCAGTGTACCACCTGTACATAGTGTATCACCTCCTGCAACATACATATCTTTATCCACCATCCGCACCCTCGTCGAGGCTACACGCGTTCGAGACTGCCGCTCCCCCTGTCCCTGGCTTTCGCAAGGCCGGTTCCTGACGTGGTCTCAGACTTGTTGGTCAATATCCATCTCGTGGACCACAAGCACACCCTCCTGTTGCGGCTTGCGGATGGCCGCGCCTCCAACTGAATTCCGAGCTCTACGGGCTGCGCACGGCGTCGCCACGATCGGAGCGGCGCTGAACATGGGTGGACGCCCTCGACATCATATGGCGAGCGCGGCGCCCATGTGCTTGTCGCGGTCGCCCCGCGGGGCGCAGGAGCGGGTACCCGATGGTCATCGGCGCGTCAGGAAGTTGAAATAGCTTCTGACAGTACGGAGCTCACCCGGGCATACCGGTACGCACCCAAGGTGCACGGAGTGCGGCGCGGTGTCCAATATGACCCAGGTGCGTACCGTACCGTCGTTCGCGGTGCCAATCTGCACGCCCACACGCGCATGCACTGCTGCGAGCACGTGTAGGGCGTCCGGGATGAAAGCGCCAGGCGTGGCGGAGGTGCATTGAATGCTCGAAGCGTCGGCCCAGCCCTGCGGACCACGATCCGAGTGCCTGTGATAGCAGAATCGCGAGCTGTGTGGCCGAGCGCGGCACCCGTGCTTCGTGTTCGCGCGACGCTCGCAGGAACCCAAGGGAGAAGTGCGTCCCGCCCAGGTGTGCGGGTTGCATTGCGCCACGCAATGCTGGCCGTGCGCCGCACCCTCTTCGCTGCAGAGGGACGTGGACCGCGTGCAATGCATGCGAGGTGCGACGTCGTCCGGGGCACAGGCAAGTGAAGAGACCGCCGGCCGAAGAGCAGAAGAGCGCGGATGCGCGGCGTCAGCTGGTACGCTCTTGCGTCATCGATGCAGTACGCGGGCGGCGAGTGCGAGTCACTGGGCCATCCCGCGTGAGCGCACCGAGGGCGAAAGAACTGCCGAAAAGGCTGCATGCGCAACTCTGCGGGCTAGGAACGCGTTGAACCGCAAGGTCCATGGAGGATTACTGTGATGCCACACCGACCGCAGGCGTGGCAGCAGGTGAAGTGGAAATGCCCGGCGTACACTCCACCCATAACGCCACGATGGTCTTCCCGAGTCCATGCAGGCATCAGGCTCTGAAAGCGAGCCAAGACGGGAAGTCCTCGGTATTCCCAGGATGTCTGGAGTGCGAAGAACCTCGTACCCCGATGAGCCAATGACCTCACAGATCCCGGCCACGCGCCTGAGGCGAACGCGGAAGGTGATTTCAAGATGGTTGCCTGAGCATGCACCTGCACGACATCGTCAGCGAGCAACGGCGAGATGTCTATTCAGGCCATCCTTGTTCTGCTTTGAACTCACGACTGGCGTGGCAAGGGGAAGGTGGTGGGGAATCGTGGTCCGCAGCGGCATATCCAATGGAACCGCAGACGGGCAGCTTTCGGATGCTTTCGGATCATCGAGCGCATCGTGCCAGCGCGAGCAAATCTAAGAATGTGTATGAGAAATGTATGAAGAGGTAACGTAACGCGGAGCGAACCTGCTTGGAACTCTACGTGAGAATGTGTTGACGACTGAGTGTGACGGTCGGGGCCTCGGGAAAGGAAGAAAAGAGACAACATCCGACAGCACATCCGACCGGGGTGCACTGACAGGCGGATGGGAGGTCGCGGAACAACGGAAGGGGAGAGAAGGGATGTGGGTTCGAAGAAGGCGGGGAACACCTGGGGACAATAGACAAGAAGCGTGCGGTGCGTAAGTGTGACCGCATGTACAGGCATTCAAAGCAGCTTGTTTTGGAACACGAAACCCACGAAAGGAACGGTGAGTGCTGAGAAACGGAACAGGTGGGTACTGGTCCAAAATGAAGGTAAGCTGCTGCTGCTGATTGTGCTTCCGGAGAAGTGGATGGATTCGCTTACCGATGCCCGTGGGGAATGTTGCGTGAGCCGGACCTATATGATTGGGAGCTGATTTTCGTGCTCCGGAAAGTAAGTCCATGCACACGGCGATGATTGGAGGAGTGCGAGACCTCGGGCGTACCATAGAATGTGCGATGACCACGGAGATGACGAATGATTGTATGCATCTGAGGGTCGGATAGGATGATGGACGTCTGATTCTGACGAGGATGTCGCTGCCCACTGTGGGTACCTGTGGGCGCATCAGCAGAGCAGAGGACATTTATGCGTTGCCCAGCAATCACGATTCGGAGCAAGAGCTCCGCGGATGTCATAGCATATCAAATATCCACCGAATAAATCATGTTCATGAGAAAGTCTCCGTCCAAGCACTACTCGTGCAAGACGGTAGAAGGGCCTCAAGGCGGCGAGAAGCTTAGCAGCTCGCAAATCCCGGTCGAGGAATGTGAGAGCTGTGCAGGAGAGTCCGGCTGGGTCACGACACCGGGTCATACCCCAGAACGCTACCCAGAGCGGGGTGATATCACGTACTGCAGGAGAATGTGTGCGTCGGAAGCAGTCGCATAACATCTTATCCAGCCGGTACGCTGAGCAGTGGAGATGTTCGGACCTGGAAGCCCACGGTAATAGAGCAGTCGGAACGACGCGCTGTTTACCGATCATTAGCCGGGGAGAGCCTGAGAGATAGAAGCAGGCTGAACTGTACTGGTCTGAGGAATAGCAGGTCGTGCGCGTCAATGGTTCGAAGTCCGGGTCTGGGTATGAGATGCGGGCGCAGCCTTATGGGACTCGCACCCACGCCTGCACCTATCACAAGCGAGGAAGCCTCGAGGAGAACGCCGCGAACGCTCCATCGGTCGAGACACTGACGAAGCCCTCATGCCGATGAGTAGGCTTAAACGATGCGCTACGTAGGAATGCACATTACCGCGCCCGTTGTGGGATTATTTGATATTTGGGATGTTCCGACCCCGGGCTGACCCACGTTCTGCCATAAGATGATGAGTCTGCCGGGTGGCTCCAATGCGGCGTGCGTATCGTTGAAGGGGACTCGCGGTAGGAGAGCATCAGGACGATGCAAAGGTCCGTAGGCATCTCGTCCCGAGAGCCACGCATGGCTGGGGATTCTTCTCATCTCAATGGCCTTCCCATCTGCGTCTTAAAGGCTCTGAGCAGGTGAAGGCGGCGATGGGTGTGAAGGTCGACTAGGAAAGGAAGCGACATTACCGATCGGAAAGCATCGCATTAGGCAAGAGTAACTAGTGCGTTAGGCCCATTTGCATGCGGAATGTCGGGGATTGAGTACGACGCCGGAAAGCGGAGCATTCCTCAAGTACGTGTGATATGTGGTGTTGCATAAGAATAAAGGCTAAAAGACCGTGTCCTATATTAGCCACAGTCAAATAGAAGCACAAAGTCGCACAACGCTCAAACCCCAGATGACCTCCGGTGACGACTCGGGATCACATTCCTTGCAATCTAATCGGGTCCCAGAGAAAGCGGGGACCGGGTACTGGACTTCTGGGGAACACTGGCTGGTGACATGTCGAGAGCCCCGAGGGAAGTCGGTGGCGGCGCGGCGGCGGGGATGCTTGGAGTCGACGTCAGACGGAGGATGCAGCACACGCTTCTTCCCAGTGTGAGAAATTTCATCTATCCGTATTTTCTCTTTGCTTTGCTTCGCGGACTTCTCCTTGCCCACCTATATGCCCATGAGTGGCTCGAGCAATAAGCTCGAAGATGCGTCAGCCTTACCGTGGGTATTGCCCGCATGCACGCGCAGCAGTTCCCCTGCTTCCAGGAGGGCGCACACTTCACTGACAAACAGCGACACTCATGATACCAGATAACTTTCAGCATATGATCAAGTCGAGCAGTTCATGCAAGGCCCGGGGAAACGACTTGTGCTTGAAGGATCGAAGCCGCGTCAAGATCGCGAAGCAGTCGTGGTCGAGGAGGGAAAGATGAAAGACGTCCGAATCGGCGCGTGTGACGCGCGCTGATCTGCGGAGACTGCTTCTCGAAATTCCAGAAGGAGAGCGCTCCCCACATCACGTTTCAGGGAAGAAGAACCATCTTTGCGTCCCTTCCACGCGAGCGGGCCCGAGACCGTGGACCGGGGTTGGGATTTCTAGAAGGAGGAAGCCGACGCTTTGGTTCAACAGCTGCAAGTGTCTTGCGCGGTGCAGATCTTTCGATGCCGGCTTGCTACACTCCACGGCCGCAAGTACTGTCCCCAGTTGCCTGTAGTCAGTCGAAATATGCAGGCTACGTATCTCGCAAGTGCGCAATTCTCTCTTATGTCGCCTTTCCTCTCAATTCGCTCATCCGTCAAGCTTCTCCTGCGGCCGAGCTGCAACAACGCCAGTACTTCAGTGCTGTCACACATAGGTATCGCATCGTAAATGACCCATCCATCCAGAATTGTTAAAGTACGATGAATCTGAAGACTCTAAGGCTAGCGGCGGAGACGCGGTCGAAATGACCCATCGCTGATCTTTCTGACCGTAATGCCTCATGGCAGAGGCACGTTCACCGAGCGACCATGTCAGACAAAATAGGTACGCACTCTACCACACATCCCCGTATTGGTTGGGGTGTATCACCTGTCGGCTTTTCCCATATGTTTTACTGGAGTGCGCTACCTCGCCTGGGATTCTCGGCAACTCACGGAGGAGTAATGACTCCGCAGGCTACCCATGGTCGCGCAATAGCAATGTCGTTTCAAGTCAATGGCTCATGGGGCGGAATGCTTGTTTTTCCTTTAGAACGAGCCGCCGCCCGGCAAGGCTCAGGCGGCTCAACATATCCACAGTCATGTCGCTCGAAGCTCTACCTTTGGCGGCATCTGTGCCCTCTGTCACCAATATTGGCGGCCCGCTGATACGCGGTGCAGCTGGTGCGCTTCCAGGACTCGAAGGAACACCATTATAATTCGCGGCCGCCTAACCGTACGGCTTGCATTGTTCACGGTTAGTGTCTTCCTGTACGTTTTCCTGAGCCAGAGAACAGAAGTGATTAGCCGTCATTGAGGAGCCGTTCGCTCGAAGTCCGACATGGATGGTTTAGCGCCGCAGAACGCCGGGAAGACGAGCGGAGTCCGTGGTTCTCCGTCATCCAGCCGAGTCCAGCCTTTGCAGGTAACCCAGATCCAGGTGCTCCATTACCACGACGCTCTCGAGCACTGAGGCACTCCGAGCTGTCCTCCAGGCCACGTCGCAGGCGTCTTCGCTGCAGGAAACAACGACACAGCTCGTCACCTGCAGTAGCGTCTGGCAAAGGCGTGGACCAGGCTGCGTGGGCGGGTGCTCTCATTCAGCTTATCCCTGCGCATCGGAATACTGCGTACCCGGCCTCAATCCCGTAGCGCGTGCGAGGCGTGCAGGGGATGTTGACGTCGCGGTGCCTGCTCTCGCGCAGCTGACCCTCACACGCAATCTCTTGACCGCATCGGAGTTGAGCCGCACTCAGCGTCCGCGGCGAGTACCCCTCTCATTAATCACAATCTCAAAACGCAATCTGACACAGCGAAACGCCAGTACAGGGTACACCACGAATGGAGCACAAATGAGGGCATCCGCTGGGGCATTTTCAAACCCATGTGCGTCGGAAGGTGCCGTAGAACTGCTGGTGGTCGAGGCTTTCCTAGGCGCCGCATCAAGTGGGTGCAGCCTCCAGGCCATTGGACGGTGAGTAACATGTCCTACAGGAGTATCACATCTCAGAAGTGACACTGCAAGGCCGCACAATCTTCCTTGCCTCCCAGGGCGGGCTAGGCAGCATGCGCTCTGCCATCCTCGGAGTCTCGCTCCTCGCTAACGCGTTTCTCCGTCAGTCGACGGTCGGCCTTCACACGTTCATTATGGTGACCCGCCCTAGAAGCATGCGGAGGACTTTGACGGTGGAACGACGATCCCACCCTCGCTTATACCGCCTGCGGCCGTGGGAGCGTCAACCGTACACGCACACGCTGGGGGCTCGCATGTGAGTAGGACGACAGGGAATTGCTCACCGCTTTCTCCACTAGATGCGCAGGCGTTCATTGCGTTACGGTGCCCTCATACCGTGCATCGGAGACCTGGCAGAGGTCCTTGGTGCGTCCTCATAATCTTCTCTCTCCCGCCATGTCATCGTGCTAACGTCTGCGACCTTTTTCACGCCATCTTCGGCTGCACATGGACCTCCCCTTTGTGCATACCGCACACAGTGCATAAGGTTCGGAGGTCCGAGCGTTCTCTGGCGCTCCTCCACCTACGGCGCAGCGCGCGGTATTCGGAACGAGCTCCAGTGACTCGCAGCCCGTCCACTTGGTGGGTAATTACGAGCCAGAGGAGCGTGCGGCGGCAGTGGTTGTGTTGTCGGCAGGTCATCCGTCCCAGGATGACCTTGAGATCCGTCCGAGAGTTATGTTACTCGCAAAACGCCGCTGTACGGGACGACACTACACACCCCGGACAAAGTCAGCGTCAAGGCGCCCTCGGCCGAGCCACTACGTTCCCATATCTCTGGGCGGATCAGTCGTTGAAACAGCACGAGATTTTCCGCACGGAATTACACAGCGGATTGACGAGCAGGCGTGAGTACGGCTTGAACGTTGGGTTTCGAGAAAGGGTGCACCAAGCTTGGTGGTCTTCATTTGGTTGGACAACCAGTCTGCTGTCCCGGACGACGGCGACCGTGTCCGCGGAGCCACCGCTCTGAAGACGTCGCATCGTGGGCGACCTACATCTGGATTAGCCACTGACCGGATTTGCATTGGGTTGGCGGTGAACGGCACACCCCGCGCTGACTCTACATTTCGGCTGCCAAGCTGCGTCGAGCAGTTGAAGTCTGCGATGCTGGAGCTTCTTCGCCGAGCATGTGTGGGATGTCAGCAATGACCTTCTTCACATGGCCTGGTGGTCTAGTAGTATGATTCCTTCTTAGGGCTTCTAAGCATTTGGAGGAGGTCCCGGGTTCAATTCCCGGCCAGGCCCTTTTGACACGCACCAATACCTTTTTCCCATCCAAGTACCTGCTACTAGGGGGACCTCAAACTCGCCCACGATTGTTCCACTAGAGATCGCTATACAGGTCGAAGTAAAGTCTACCCGGTTGTAATACATCTGGAGGTATAATACATATCCTTTGCTCAAACTTCCTTTCCTTCACTCCCGTCTGCGTTGTTGTATTGCTATGCGAGCATATGGCCCCCAATGGTAAGTCTTCAGATGCCACTTCCACGGCCCAGACCTCCACGGTTCATGCCGCGTCCGGCAAAGCCGATGCGAAATGCCCTGGATGCGCCTCCCAGGCCGCGTCCATGCGGGAACGGCATGATGTGTACTGTGCCTTCGTGAGGCGTTTCATCAGCGGGACCGGGAGCGTCATCGACAGGGAACGCGCCCGGCATGTCGATACCCTCGTCTGCGCTATCATCGTCCTCTTCCGGCTGTCCACATGGATTAGTCTATGCCCTCACGGAAGGAACATGACGAGAGCGGACATACGTCTAAATCTATGACGAGCGCGCCGGTGTGCCAGCCGAGCGCCGCTGCGGCGAAGCAGTACTTCTCGCGCTTCTTCCGCTCTCCGTAGTCAAAGCGCACTTCGGTCGGGACGCGCACGTCCGGAGGCGGGCGCATCACGCCCCAGCGCATGTGCACAGACGTGCGGCGCTCCTCCTCGTCGGCGTACCCACCTGGCTGGCCCACCGGGATGCGTGTCGGGTCGCCCAGGCCCAAGGCGCCCTTCGAGAACGCGCCCCAGGTGAGGAGCTGGCCCGTGCCCGTGAGCGCGCCGTAGTGATAGTCGCCGAGGACGACGGAGATGACAGAGCGGTTTTGCAGTTCGGGGATGACAGTGGGGAGATATGTCGAGGGCGAGTCAGCCGTCGCTTTGCCCATGAGCACGACGGAACTGGGCCCGGTCGAGTAGGCGAAGAATGTCTGGAAGGAGGCCGAGATCTGGGAAAAAGCCTTTAGCCAAGCCGCGTGCATTCTCAGAGGCATCGGGGAAGAGCGCACGTGGGTAATATGCATCGTCTCTGGAGGGGTCAAGCGAGGGGATTCGCTGCCATCCACGGCCCTGTAGACGGCGTGCTCCTGGAGCTTGTGGATATCGCTGAAGTACGGAAGCTTCGAGGTGTGCAGGACGGTCAACGGTTGTTTGGGAAACTGCCTTGCGATGACACTCACATATTCCCATTGTCCCTGCTGGTAAGAGTCTTCTCCGGCTAGACTGTCGTACCGCAAGACGTGGCCCTTGTTTGTCAAACCGACAATGCAGTTGTCCATGCCGGCGATCTTGATGAGCTTCGTCTCTCCTTCGAGCTGGTCCCGGGCGAGCCCAGTGCCTCGCAACTCCGGCAGAGTGTGCGCGGGGATCTGAGGAAGGCGCACTGGATCGGCGCCATGCATGACCCACCAGTAACAAGGAATAACGCGAGGGTCGTTCTCAGAGACGCGAGCCTTGGCGGCAATATGAAGTTGCGGATTCTCGATCGTATTGAGCTCTTCGGTCTTCTGGTCGATGATATTCTTCATCGTTCCGCCGTATGGCCAGTAGATGAGGACGTCACCAGACTCAGTGAGGATGGCGGAGAAGGTCCATCCGCTCTCGACTTGCACTGGAGTCGTCTCCGGAGAGGATTTGTCGAGGAGAGACGAGCTGAGACGGAACGGCCGTCCCCAGGAAGTGAATGTCCAGACCTGCGATGCGGCGTCGAGGCCTGTGGTATGTAGTCGCCCGCAGCTGCACAGATGTCTAGTTTAGCGGTTGCTTCTCCCGTGCAATGCACAGCGGTACCTGAGGCTCCGGAACTTGGCCGGGAGGTTCAGTCGCATGGGCGTATCGGCCCTTTGACCTGGCTCAGCGAAGCCATCGCTTCGCAATGCGTAGGTCTCTCCGTTCAAGACGCCTGATAGATACTACATTAGAGACGAGAGAAAATACGGCAGTCGGTGCAACTCACCCCAGACATATATGTCTCCACGTGAGTCAATAGCATGAAAGGACCTGCGTCACAGGCTTGATCAGAACGTCTGGCGACGCAATACCTCTGAGGTACATACATTCCGCCAGCAACCAGGCTGACAATTCGCACACCCGGTATGTCTAGCCGCACAGGGTACGGAACGCCATCGCGGACGGCGGTCTTGGGTGGATCAGTGAGCCCCAGTCGGCTCTGGCTCTTCTCGCTGAAGCGTCGTTGAGAATGACAAACCAGGTAATGCACGCGTACGATACATACCCCCAGACGTAAAGCTGAGGATGGCTGAGCCGCTTGTAGAGGAACTTCCATCCGGTCTTGCGTGCGGTATCGGAGCCGGAGAAGTTGAAGTCTTCTTGTATTCTGCGGTGCCAGTAAGCCTCGTCATTTGTGAGGTTATTGAAGAATCGGTTGGTTGATCCCAGATGGAGGAGGTCCTGAACGGGGAGATAAGGGAAGATACCGTCGAGGAACAGCTCGACTGGGAGATCGGCAAGGGAAGCTCGAGGTTGTAGTCCCGACATACTGTGTGATCGGTATGTCCGAGGAGAAAGAGATACTGTATCTGCAATAGTGGCCTTTGGAGATGCGTCCTGCAGTCGGTGGCCCTAGCCAAGATTGCTTGGAAAGACGACGGTCGCGGTCTGTATGCGAGCGCAGCGGCAAGCTTCAGCTGGAGTCCAAGTCACAGCTGTGGCTGTGGCTGCGCGAGAGGCAGTATCCGATGACGTACCCTAACCGGACATCTTATCTCGAGTGCTAACTAACACTGCATCTAATCTAATCTGAGTGGCACGTGCAGATGAACGCGTCCGCGGATGTCGAGCCTGTGCTGCTACTGCTAGCTCTAAGCTCAACTCGACGCTTCTGGTGCCCGTAACGCTTCTCCTCCAATCTCTCGCTCAGGGCCCTCGGATCCTCTCAGCGAGGTCGGCGTATGCGGTAGTCTAGCCATGGCGTCAACCGCACCCTCCTTCCAGTCCGACGTCCTGGACCAGCTCTTCCAGGGACTGAGGAACAAAAGCCCTGACGTACAGGCCCAGTCTGCGAACGAGTTGCAACGCTATGTACGTTCCACGCAACGGTCATTGTCGTATCCTGACCATCCATAGATATCTAATACCGTTCCCGAGCTCTCGTCCGATGCTGTTGCGAAGCTATGGGAGGTAATCTTCAATAAGGTCTTCGACCTCGTGCATAGCCAGACAACGGCGGACAAGTTGGGCGGTATTCTGGCCATTGGTGCGCATGTTACAGGTTGTACGTGGATGTAGCTCACGTCTTGCAGATCATCTCCTCAGGGTGGAAGGAGAGATTGACTCCAAGACCAACCTCTTTCGTCTATACAACTATGTGAAGACTCTCCTCCCCGATCCCGACGTCAATGTCATGCTTGCAGCATCGAAGACCCTCGGCCAGATTGCTGAGATTGGCGGTCCCGCGTTCGGCGACTACTTCATGGACTTTGAGGTCCAGGGTGCCATCAAACTGCTCGAAACAGACAAGCAAGAACCAGGGAGATACGCCGGTGTTCTCATTCTCAAGGAGCTCGCGCGCAACAGCCCTACGTACTTCCAGTCTCACATCGCCCTCGTCTTCGAGAAGATCCTCGTCCCATTACGGGACACCCGCGTGATTGTGCGCGAGAGCGCCGCCGAACTGCTCGCTGCGTGTCTGGAGATCATCACGCAGCGCGAGCGGCAGACCAGGAGCCCCTTCCTTCTGAAGATTCTACAAGATGCGCAGATGGGTCTGAAGATGTCGCAGCCAGAGATCATCCACGGCTCGCTTCTGACCTACCGGGAGCTGCTGCTGCACGGCGGGATGGTACGTCTTCTTCGTCCGCAAACCAATGCAGTCGTTGACGCAGAATGAGATCAGTTCATGAAGGAGAACTTCCTTGACGCCGCGGAGCAAATTCTCTACTTCAAGACCCACCGTGACCAACTTGTCCGGAAGATGGTCATCACTCTCATTCCTACGCTAGCCGTCTACGATACATCCACCTTCTCGGAACACTTCCTGCACAAGGCCATGGCGCACCTTCTGACTCAGCTCGAGAAGCCCTCCGAACGTTCGGTGGCGTTCATTGCCATCGGTCACGTCGCGACCGCGGTAGGGAGCGACATGAAGCCGTTCCTTGAGTCGATCATGACGCACATCAAGCAAGGCTTGCAGATGCGAGGGTGGGTGGTTTGCACGTATGCGTATGAATAGAGCGCTCAGGGATGCATACAGGAAGAAGAATGCACCTTCAGAGGAACCGATGTTCCAATGTGTCGGCATGCTTGCTGCTGCCGTTGGCCCTAACCTCACGAAATTGCTGCATGATCAACTGGACCTGATGTTCGCGTACGGTCTCAGCGAGCCCCTTCGGCAGGCGCTCGTTGCAATTGCCACGCATATACCGCCGCTCTTGAAGACCATCCAAGGTTTGTACAGACGGCTTCTCTCGAGAAAGCGATGCTTAGACTCCATATCCATAGACCGGCTCTTGGATACGCTGTCCTTCATTCTGATCGGGCAGCCATATAAGCCTCTGGGTGCTCCACCGTCACTACTCAGAGGCGATTCTGGGTCGAAGGGGCATGTACTTCCCGTCGAGGTCGCCAGCTCGCAGAAGAGCCCCGAGACTCTAACGCTTGCACTGACGACCCTTCACACCTTCGACTTCAGCGGTGGGTTATGACACATCAGCTGGTAGAGGCAACGCTGACTTATAGCGATAGGGCATGTCCTGAACGAGTTCGTGCACGATTGTGCACTACCATACCTTGACTCCGACCATCCTGAGGTGCGGCGCGCGGCTGCGCTGACATGCTGCCGACTCTTCGTGCGGGACCCCATCTGCTATCAGGCCAGCAACCACTCGATTGAGATCATCAGCGACGTGATCGACAAGCTCCTCACTGTTGCAATTGCTGATCCGGGTGAGTGCACTCTCCTCGCCATATCTTCCGCTCTGGGCTCTGAAGTGCTTTGGTAGACGCGAGCATCAGGCAAACGGTCCTCTCGTCGCTGCATGAGCGCTTCGACAAGCATCTGGCCCAAGCTGAGAACGTACGGTCGTTGTTCATCGCAGTGAATGACGAGGTGTTTGAGAACCGGGTCACGGCGGTCTCACTGATCGGTCGGCTGGCGATGCATAACCCGGCGTACGTCATGCC
This sequence comes from Trametes cingulata, assembly GCA_022385765.1. Classification (NCBI taxonomy): domain Eukaryota; kingdom Fungi; phylum Basidiomycota; class Agaricomycetes; order Polyporales; family Polyporaceae; genus Trametes; species Trametes cingulata. Next base: position 359,495 of record MU277988.1, read on the forward strand.
TTCCCTGCGCAAGGCTCTCATTCAGCTCTTGACCGAGCTGGAGTACTCCTCGGTCACGTAAGTCATATTGCCCTCCGTGAACGAAACACAGGATGCTGACCGCTCAGTGTAGTCGGAATCGAGAGGACTGCACGCGGCTCCTGACCCTGCTCGTCAACGCGACACAGCGTCTCATCAAGCCATACTCCATCCCCATGCTACGAGTTCTCCTGCCCAAAGCCAACGATCCCAACCCGACGGTATCTGCGAGCATCCTCATGTGCCTCGGCGAGCTTGCATGTGTCGGCGGGGAGGACGTGCTGCCTCACGTTCCCGACCTTATGCAGGTAATCATCTCGAAGCTCGCGGACCCATCTTTGCAGAAGCGCGACGCTGCGCTGCACACCTTGGGACAATTGTGCTCGAGCACAGGTTATGTGATCCAACCCCTCGTCGAGTATCCGCAGCTGCTGCAAATTTTGAGCAGGATACTGAGGGCGGAATCGAGCCAGGCGGTGCGGCGCGAGGTCATCAAGGTGCTCGGTATCCTCGGCGCGCTCGACCCGTACAGGAGGAAGATTAAACCGGAGGAGGAGGCCGCGAGTGAGGTCTCGTCGAGCTTCCTGAACACTGCGTCGAGGAACTTGACGGGGGCGTCGACGGCGTCGGACGACTACTACCAGACAGTCGCGATCAATGCATTGCTGAACATTTTGAAGGATCAGTCGTTGAGCAATTATCACTACAAGGTCATTGAGGCGATCATGTCGATATTCAAGACGCAGGGCTTGAAGTGCGTCACCTTCCTACCACAGGTATGCAGTGTTCGAGTGCCTCCGTGTGTCATGGCTCATCTAGACCACGAGTAGATCATCCCGGCCTTTACTGCAGTCGCTCGCACATCCTCCGCCCGGACTCAGGTCTACCACCTCGAGCAACTCGCTATCTTGGTTGGCATCATCAAGCAGCACGTGCGGAACCACACCACCGAGATATTCAAGCTCGTGCAGGACCTCTGGGACAATGTCCTGCTGCAGCTGCCTCTCATGTCGCTGGTTGAGGCGCTTGGCAAGGCACTGGACGCCGAGTTCAAGCCCTTCATTCCCATGATCTTGCCGCCGATCTTGAAGGTGTTCGAGGGCGAACTGAACGACCGCACGAGCAGTACGCAGGAGAAGATCTTCGACGCGTTCCTGACGTTCGGCGCGAACATTGAGGAGTATCTTCAGCTCGTCATCCCGCTGCTAGTGAAGACGTACGAGCGTCAGGACGCGTCAACCCAGCTCAGGAAGAAGGCCATCCACACGATCGAGGGCCTGACGAAGCGCGTGAATTTCTCTGATCACGCGTCCAGGATCATTCATCCGCTAGTCCGGGTGCTCAGCCAGCCCAACAATGAGCTGAGGATGGCGGTCATGGACACGCTGTGTGCGTTGATGGGCCAGCTAGGCTCTGACTTTGCGATATTTCACCCGACCATTCACAAGGTATGGTGCATGGCACAGTTCTGACTGACGAATATTTACATGGTATAATCGCGCAGACTACTGTGCGGCACCGCATCTCGCATCTTCGTTATGAGAGCCTCATCGACAAGCTCCTGAGGGGAGAGCGGCTCCCACAAGACACCTCCTCACTCGAGTCGTACGTTCGGTTCATTCGAGCGCACCCAGCTTTCTGACGTTTTCCAGTGCAAGCGCCTCGAAGGCTGCCGACTTCCAGGCACCTGCGGAGGCGACGAAGATGGCAGTCAACCAGCAGCATTTGAAGCAGGCGTGGGACGTCTCGCAAGTATCCACCAAGGAGGACTGGATGGAGTGGATTCAGAGGCTCTCCGTTGAGTTCATGCGGGAGTCGCCGTCGCATGCCCTGCGGGCGTGCATGACAATCGTCGACGTCCACACGCCACTCGCGAAGGAGCTATTCAATGCCGCGTTCGTTTCATGTTGGGGAGAGCTATACGATCAGTACCAGGTGCGCTCGACATACATTATATGCTACCGACTATGGCTGACGGTCATATGCAGGAGGACCTCGTGCGGTCTATCGAGTACGCGATCACCTCAAGTAACGCTCCCTCTGAGCTTGTACATCGGTTGCTGAACCTCGCCGAGTTCATGGAACATGAGGAGAAACCACTCCCCATCGAGAACCGCACGCTCGGCGAGTACGCCATGAAGTTCCATGCCTATGCGAAGGCGCTGCACTACAAGGAGTTGGAGTTCTTCAGCGAGACATCGCCCACCATCATCGAATCGCTCATCAGCATCAACTCGAAGCTTCAGCAACACGACGCTGCCTGGGGCACGCTGCTCATCGCCCGAGAACAGTACGATGTTAGCAAGCACGAGGAGTGGTACGAGCGTCTCGGTCGCTGGCAGGAAGCTCTCGAGACCTACGAGAAGAGAGCTCAGGAGGATCCTGGCGCACCCGAGATCGCTATCGGGCGCATGAAGTGCCTGCACGCTCTTGGCGAGTGGGATCAGCTTGCCAAGCAAGTCGAGGAGAACTGGGCCAACGCGAACGTAGAGGACCGCAGGGAGATCGCGCCAATGGCGGCTGCAGCTGCCTGGGCCCTGAACGATTGGGAGTCGATGGAGGACTACATCGCCACGATGAAGGTCGACTCCGCCGACCGGCCCTTCTACCGTGCCATTCTTGCCGTGCACCAAAACCAGTTCCCGAAAGCGATGACGCAGATTGCCAAGGCTCGTGACTTGTTGGACCCTGAGCTCACCTCTCTGGTGGGCGAGAGCTATGGTCGATCGTACAAGTGAGTCCGATGGATGCATGTCTTGAGCCTTCACTGATCGCTTTTTCAGCACGATGGTTCGCGCGCAAATGCTCTCGGAGCTCGAGGAGATCGTGAACTACAAGCAGTATGCTGACCAGCCGGAGCGCCAGGCAGCAATGAGGAAGACTTGGATGAAGAGACTGCAAGGATGTCAGCCTGACGTGGAAGTCTGGCAGCGCATCCTGCAAGTCCGGGCGCTGGTGTTGTCTCCCGAGGACGACCCCGTGATGTGGATCAAATTCGCAAACCTCTGCCGCAAGTCAGAGCGCATGTTCCTCGCGGAAAAGACCATCAACTCGCTGCTTTGGCCGGAGAGAGTACGCCGACTCACCCTTTACTCGAGAATGTACACTTAGCCTGACATCTTCACAGCATCTTCAGACACCAAACGCCCGCGCACAACAGTATTCCAAGGCCCCTCCTATGGTCATCTATGCTCACCTCAAGTGCAACTGGGCGAAGGGGGAGCGAGAAGATACTCTCAATTACCTGCGCGACTTCTCTGCCAAGCTCTCCCGCGACATTCAGGCAGGAGCAAGTATTCGAGCGAGTGGTGACCCTGTCGTGCATAGCAAGCTGGAAGAGCTTTCTCGGCTTCTCGCTCGCTGCTACTTCAAGCTCGGCGAATGGCAGTTCGCACTCAAGGAAGAGTGGGACACGGTGAGATTGCTTGCTAGTGGCTTGATGTCCGCGCTAAGGATGCTTCCGTAGCGCAACATCAAGGACATCTTGGAGTCGTATTTCCTTGCGACGCGCTACGATCCTGCTTGGTACAAGGCATGGCATACCTGGGCGCTTGCTAACTTCGAGGTCGTCGGCTTCTTGGAGAATCAACAGTACCACAAGATTGGCGACCTTCCGGGAGAAGAGCTTACTGCTCATATCGTGTCGGCAGTCAATGGTGAGTATACATCAGTGCTTATCTCTTCGCAATACTGATCACGGGCGGCAGGTTTCTTCCGCTCGATCTCTTTGCGCAATGAGAATGCATTGCAGGACCTCCTGCGATTGCTGACACTTTGGTTCAAGTATGGCGCCCATGATGACGTGAGCCACGCCATGAGCAACGGCTTCACTGACGTGGAGGTCGATACCTGGCTGGAGGTGATACCGCAGGTAGGCTTAGATCGTCTTGCAGACATAGCGATCGCTGAGTGCCTTGCAGATCATCGCCCGCATCCAGACGCCAAGTAACAACATCAGGAGGAACATCAACAATCTCCTGACGGAAGTGGGCAAGCACCATCCTCACGCCCTGGTGTATCCCCTCACTGTCGCCTCCAAATCCTCGAGCGCTGTGCGGAAGAAGGCTGCCCTCAACATCATGGATCGTATGCGGGAGCATAGTCCAGTAATAGTCGAGCAGGTTGGTCGATTGAGTGGTCGACTGTAAGTCGAAGCTGACCCTTGCTGCAGGCCCTCCTAGTCAGCCACGAGCTCATCCGCGTTGCCATCCTTTGGCACGAGTTATGGCACGAGGGTCTCGAAGAGGCTTCTCGTCTGTACTTCACGGATCATAACCCTATGGGGATGATACAGTTCCTGGAACCACTGCATGACATGCTAGAGGCCGTAAGTGTTGCCATGACCAGAAGCGGATCATCGGAAAGTTGCTCACCCCTTGCATAGGGCCCGAAGACTGCCCGTGAGATCTCATTCACACAGGTATTCGGCCGAGACCTGCATGAAGCTCGCGAAGCGTGCAAACGGTACACGATCTACGGCGAGAAGCGCGACCTGGAGAAGGCCTGGGAGATATACTATGGAGTAAGTGTCCTTGGCATACGGATGCCATCGTCCACTGAATGTCTTCGGTTATCTAGGTTTTCAAGAAGATCGAGAAACAGCTGCCACAGTTGACGACACTCGATCTGCAATACGTATCACCCGATCTCCTCAAGGCGAAGAATCTCGAGCTCGCTGTTCCGGGTATGTATATTTGTACAAGCAAAGCCCGAACGGAGATGCTCAGCGTTGTCCTCAGGAACGTACCAAAGCGGGAAGCCGGTGATCAAAATCGCCGGCTTCGCTCCCAAGCTGACGGTCATTTCCTCCAAGCAACGCCCTCGTCGACTGTCGATGAAGGGGAGCGATGGCAACGACTATCAGTTCCTGCTCAAGGGCCACGAAGATTTACGGCAAGACGAGCGAGTCATGCAGCTCTTCAGCTTGGTCAATGGTCTGCTGGCAATTGATACGGACTGCTTCAAGAGGCGTCTTCACATCCAGCGCTTCCCTGTGATTCCTCTAGCGCCCAATGCGGGTCTACTGGGATGGGTGAAGGACAGCGATACGCTGCATGTGCTTGTCCGAGACTACCGGGAGTCGAGAAAGGTCTTGCTGAACATCGAGTACCGATTGATGCTCCAGGTGGGTCAAATTAGGTTGGCTGCTCCGCGTCAAAACGACTGACCTGCTACTGTAGATGGCGCCAGACTACGAGAATTTGATCCTGCTGCAGAAGATAGAAGTCTTCGAGTACGCGCTCGAGAACACCACAGGACAAGACTTGTACCGTGTCCTCTGGCTCAAGAGCATCAACTCCGAGCACTGGCTCGAGCGTCGTGCAACGTACACCCGCTCTCTCGCCGTCAATAGCATGGTCGGGCACATCCTCGGTCTCGGCGATCGGCACCCGTCCAACCTCATGCTGGAGCGGCACACGGGCAAGGTCGTGCACATCGACTTCGGTGACTGCTTCGAGGTCGCCATGCACCGCGAGAAGTTCCCTGAGAAGATTCCGTTCCGATTGACGAGGATGCTCACGCACGCGATGGAAGTGAGCGGGATCGAGGGAAGCTTCAGGAACACGTGCGAGATCAGTATGAAGGTACTTCGGGACAACAAGGAGTCCTTGATGGCGGTGCTCGAGGCATTTGTGTACGACCCCTTGATCAATTGGCGGCTGATGCAGCCAGACGTGGAAGTACGGCGCGGAGACGGTGAGCAGACTGCATGCTGCAGCGGGAAAGTGGTTCCTAACAGCCGCATATCAGGCGACAGCGGACGTACCGCTGACCTGGCTCGTGCAACCGCATATCCCACAGCACCCATCCGCAAGCTCAAGGCCGACGAGAACGACATTCTAAATGGTGCGTAGCGTTCTTCACTCTCGTGGGAGCTTATCCTTGATGCTCTCCCCTCCCACAACAGAGGCGCAAGAAGTGCGGAACGAGCGTGCGCTGTTCGTGTACAGACGCGTACAAGATAAGCTCACCGGTACGTCATGATCTGCGCACACGTCTTCTTCTAGTCGCCAATCCCATTGTCGGCAGGCCGGGATTTCAACCCAGATGAGGTGCTATCGGTACCCGCGCAGGTGGACAAGCTCATCATCCAGGCTACGTCGCTCGAGAATTTGTGCCAGTGCTTCTCAGGATGGTTGGTCCAAACCGCACATCACCTTCGCGCACAACTGCTAACGTGGATGCCTGCAGGTGTGCCTTCTGGTGATTTCTCAGTGGGGTTTGGACAGTGGTATCACATGCTTTCGATATACCTGTACAGTACTTGGACGGTTTCTATTGCTCTCAATATGATAGAGTGTACGATAGCTCGCCGAGGCGGCGCAGAGAGAGGGATTGAATGGTGGGAGCAAATATGGGCCTGAGCATGCATCACGACGACCGGAGTCTCACAGGCTGACAGGCCGGGCTGAGCGGGTAACAAGAGCGCGTCCGCGCTCGGGTCACACCGTCGCGCTCGTCTCGTCAGTCAACCAACTTGCGGTGCAACGATGTCGAAGCCTTCCAGCCCGGCCGCCTCCACCTCTCACGACGACAAGCAATGGGGAAGAGGTATGTTCTATAGCGTGTCACCAACTGTTCGCTGAGCTTGAATTGTGCCCATTGCAGTCCTCATCTGCGGTGGCACCGACTGGTGAGTGTTCGAGTTCGTGATCGGCCAATGTGGCTGCGGCTTTGGCCTCGCGTGCGGCAGCAGGTACCGCGTGCTTGGCCTTGGTCCTTCTTCGACGCATGCATGGCGTGGAGTAGCTCACCGTTCACTGCAGGCCAAGGCTGGGCAAGAAGGACAAGGGCGGGAAGAAGGGACAGGAGGATGGCAGCGCGTGCGTTTCCCTCAGACTGTATACCATGGACTGAGTTCATTCATCATGGGCTTCGTCCTGTTCACAGTAACTCTGCTCCCGACCTGCTCGAACCCCACATTCTCCGCTCGCTGAGCAACATCAAAGCCGTCTCCATACACACGTCATGCGTCGCCTGCTACTGTATTGTCCTGGACATCGACGGTGTAGCGTGGATGTTCGGGCGCAATGACAAGTCCTGCCTGGGTGTATCTGGTGTGGATGCAATCTCCGAGAACGCACCACGTCGTTTGACTGCTCAGGACATTGGAGCACCGAAGGGTACACATTTTGTCCATGCAGCATGCGGAAGAAGCCATAGTCTGCTGGTTGGCAGCGACGGACAGCTATGGAGTGCAGGAGCCAATAACGCCGGCCAGGTGAGCAGTCAACAAGTCGTCATTTGAGGTGATACTTCAACCAAGTCATGCAGTGCGGGCACCCGGCATGTCCGGAAATATCGTCATTCAAGCTTGTGAATGGACCTAAATTGGGCGGCGTGAAGGAGAAGGTCGTACAAGCAGCTGCTGGCGTCACCTTCTCCGTCGTTCTCACGGAGAGCGGGAAGGGTGAGTCTATCTCCACCACTATATGTGGACTAGCGTCAAATGCGGCCCAGTGTTTGCGTTCGGGAGCGAGGAAAAGGGACAGCTCGGCAACGGCCAGGCGGGAGAGCGGATCGTGTCCGCGGGCAAGTCCGCTTTTGACTACGAGACTGAGCCTAGTGAGTGTCACCGGTTCACTGTGGGCGTTTGTGCCGACCCCTCACCTACCGTCACGGTGTAGTCCTTGTCAGAGGCCTTGCCGAACGGAAGATTGTTCAAATCGCATGCGGTCCTCAACACGCGCTAGCGCTAGACAGCGATGGGTGAGTACGTCGAGGACGCACAGTATCACCCAGTCACGCTGAAGAACCGTGTTCAGGCGCGTATATGGCTGGGGATACAACGGGTACTGCCGTCTTGGCCTGGGTAATCAGCAAGATGCTCTGGTACCGAAGGTAATCCCGCAGGTAGGTGTATCCAAAGTCCTCATCATGTCGTCTGCTGAACGATGGTTGGTAGTTCGCGGGCCCAAATGAGGCTACAAGGGGAGTTCAGATAGTGGCCGGACCCTCCAATTCCGTAGTGATCGACAGGCAGGCCATGTACTGGATGGCAGGAAAGTGGAAGAACACCGGTGATGGTAGGTTCTCTGTTCACCCGCAAGTAGCTGCAACTAAACCACCGTCCAAGGGTCCGGCGGACAACCGTACTCCACCTTCAAGTTCATCCAGGACATAATGTACGCCAAATCGTTGCCGTATCTTGCACGGGCGTGTTTAACGTGCACATAGGGGCTGCAAGATCATCCACGCCGCCTGCGGGGGCGTCACCCACTGGGCTATTGCTCAGGAGGAGGATGGGGTCATGACGATCGCGTTCGGTCAGGGCGCACAGAATGGTAAGTTGCAATATCTAGTGGTGGTTGCTGAGTGCAAATCCCAACCATGATGTCCTAGGTGAACTCGGCTATGGTCCGAACGAGCCCAAGAGCTCGACGAAGCCTTTGCAGCACAAACCATTGACGGGCATAGAGGTCTTCCAGTACGTCCGGCCTCTCGTTCCCTCTAGCACCCCGCGCGGCTAAGCGCTCGTTTGACAGAATCGGAGCCGGCCAGAACACGACCTACTTCCTCGTGCACCCCAATGACAAGTATTCCGACTTGCCACGACACCCCGTCGACATCGAGGCTCCCGACCTGTGTTTCGTGTGCGACCAGGACAACGGGGAGGACGACCCGCCACTGGAATGCGACAAGGTGTGCACTTCTGTCTCTCTTCGGCCTATATATACTCAATAGGCCTGCTCCCGATAGTGCGACTATCCGTATCACCTGAAGTGCCTCGATCCGCCATTGGACGCGGTACCGGATGGGGAGTGGTTCTGCCCCGAATGCGAAGCGGACCCGGGCGCACCTGTGCAGCTCGAGGGGATCAGGAGCAAACCGACGAAGGGAAAAAAGCGCAAAGCCGACGACGAAGAGCCGGCCAAGGCTGGCTCGAAGCGCAAGGCTCCAGCGCAGGCCGCTCGTGAGTTCCCTCCTACTGCGGTTAGTCAAGAGGTTGACATGGATCCTCCAGCTGCGAAGCGCAAGAAGTAGTCTTGCCGCGTCATATGCGTTGTCTCCCAATGTCTCAGACCATATTCTTCATTTCTGGGTTACGGTCTTGTATGTTACACCCGATACCATGCGTCTTATTTGAGGTTGTATCTCGCTCGGGATGCCCGGTCATGTCGTCTGGCGCGAAATCCAATATCCACCGTCATGCTTGACGAGCTAACTCCAGCGTTTGGGGCTTCCTGGGGTCTATTCTGAACTTCCGCGCTACCCATCCATTCCATACGAAGTCGAGCATGATCTACCCCGCCTCTCGACCTCGACATTGGCGAGACTTGCGTAGAGCGGCAAGAAGCAGGGCAATGTGTATTTGTCCACACTGTCCTGTATAAACAGGGGTATCCATCAAGAAATCAAGGACACGCAGTACACGGAGCCACCCCGCCCGTCGTACTACGCACCCCGCGTGTACGTCCCCGACTCTCCACACACAATCCACGAAAAGCCACACAGCCCACCCTACAGCCCACCTTACAACCCCACCGCATCTCACGCTCTCGAGTCGAACCACTGGAGCAGCAGCCACGTCGCGCCCATGCCGACGACGAGGACGATGAGGAACGCGGTGCCGACGTAGAAGAGGACCTCGCCCGTCGAGGTCTCCGCGTCCGCGCGGTCCTGCACGAGCGTGCCTGGCTGCTTCTCGCGGAGCTCGAGGAGGCGCTTCTCGCGCGCGAGCTCGCGGTCGCGCGCCTGGGTGGCCTCGACGACCTTCGTGCGCGCGTCGTAGGGGTCGAACTGCGGCCCGCCGGAGACGGTGCCGAGCCGCACGAAAGAGGGGTAGTTCCGTTCGCACCACTGCTCGATCTGCGTTGGAGAGTGGTGAGTGAATGTTGAGGAAAAGGGGAGCGAAAAGCAGGCCTACCTTTCCGCACGCTACGGAGAGCTTTAGGAAGTTGGGGTCGGCAGGGTCTGCGCGGGCGTGGATGCTCCGCGCGTAGTCGCGGAAGATGTATGCGACATCGCGGGGATTTGTTGACCGCATGACTAACTGCATATAGGGATCAGCCCGCCGGTCAACAAACGCAGTGGACAGGGAAGACTCACCGAGGCAGCCTCCGCCTTGCGGATCTTGATATTCCGCTGGAACATCTCGTAGTTCATGAAGCAGAGCGACAGCGTGGCCATCGCCATGGTCTGCGGGATCGCGCAGAAGCAGAACACGCTCTGCTTCGTGAGGAGGCGGAGGTAGTCGAGCGCATCGCACGCGTGGCCGAGCGCGTCGACGATCATGCCGCTCTGGACCCACAGCGCCTGCTGCTCGTTGCCCGGCTGGTGCATCTGCGGCATGTCCGTGAACGGCGGGCGCCCGCCGGCGGCCTTGCCGTACTCGGCGCGCCCCCAGATCTCGCGCGGCCAGAAGAAGCGGCGCTCGTCCGCGTCCTCGCGGAAGTCGCGGATGATGTTCGTCTTCTGGAGCATGATGCCCATCGCGTTCGAGAGCTCGAGCTGCTCGCCGAGCCAGGCCGCCTCCTTGCCCGACGCGGACCACAGCCGCGTGAGGCCCTCGCCGACGAGCCCCGCGACGTAGTGGCAGTAGAGGTTGTACTCGTCGATCGTCTCGACGTACAGCTCGTCCGTCGTCGCGGCCTTGTGCGCGAAGTCGGCCATGCCGTTCCCCATCTTGTCCGCGATGTCTATAATGACGTCGAGGTACCTGCGGGTATGCGAGCGCTGTGGTTAGCAGAAGAAGGCGGGCAGATGGACGGGGACAGGGGCGCACCGTGGCTCTAGCCGGTTGAGCTCCTCGGAGACGACTGGCCACTCTACCAGAAGATGCCGGTCTTTTTCATTGGGCCCGGACTCGGTGAAGTTCCATCCCGGCTGCAAGACGAGTGTGTGGAATTGCCGAAGGAGGGGTTGCTTCTTCTCGTCCGGTAGCGTCATGTCATCTTCTATGGTGTCTAGGCCGCGGAGGACGAGGTAGAATAAGCAAATCTGTCCGAGGGCCCGTCAGTAACCTTCTCCAGAAATGACCAGCAGCATGATGCAAGAGCAGCAGGGCGTCTCGCGCTAGCCTCCACACGAGATAGCGTTGTGTAGCTGGCGCTCTCGCGATGACCTATGGCCGGTCAACTCGAGGCGCACTCATAGTTTACGCGAAGTGACGCCTCGATAGAGTACTGGGCGTTATGTCGTGCGCAGACCATACTTTGCAGCACAGAGACGTACCAATCTTGCCAAGTCACCCTCGACCTCCTTGATGACGCCAGAGAAACTCCTGCTCGTCTCGTCGAGCATCTCCCAACACCTGCGCATTGCCGGGCGGTCCCATCCCGAGGTGGCATGTTCCGAGGGCGCTGTGATGTCGCGCTTGGGTTCGTGCCAGAGCTTGTACTGGAGGAGGGTGCGGAACTCGATGGGATGGGTGAGGAGGAGGGTGAGCATAGACGCGACGCCCATTATGAGTGTTTTGCGGTAGAGTACAGTTTCCGGGAGCTGTTTGTTTATGGGGAAGGCCGACCGCGCGAGGGAATGAGAGCAGAGAGGGACAGACAACAGCTCGCGTCAGGCACTCCCACTCACACTCAGACCGACTTTGCAATTCGACTCCCATTTCGCGGTGGTACGACGCTGCTCACCCACGTGACCCGCGTCCCCGGCTCCCGGAGCGAGGGCGCTTCCGCAAATTCTTCTGCTCTTGCGCTCGACCACGATGGACGCCGCGCTCACCCCTCCCCTTCGCATCCAGCCTCTCCACGTCCAGCAGGTCTCTCCGGAGGCCGCTCAGAAGCGTCTCGACAAGTTTCTGCGCGACTTCCACGCTCGCAATGTCGCGAAGCACGTCGGCGAGAGCACCACCTCCGCGCAGCTGCAAAAACTAGCAGACGCGCTGAGCGAAGAGTTTCCTCATAAGCAGTGAACGTGAGTGACTACAGTCGCACACCTCCCGGTGCCCAACTCACGCGCATCAGTGTAGCTTGAAGTCAGATGTACATGAGGAGCAGCACGGTACTGAGCATATCGGAGTGAGGGCTGCTGCTCGCTCAAGCGCTGTATATTACACCGGCGGATCAGTGGTCTACAACATACGGACGTCCTGCATCTGTGAAGAAAGATCACGCCCGCTGGCGTGTCCGCTGAACCGGTGAGTACATTCTCCTCATCTCAACTCGTAGGATGAGCCTTTGTTTTTTTCTATTTGCACGTCAGTCTGAGCGCCCTCGGGCGCGATAGATGACACTTCGCATTTCTGACCACTCCGTGCCCTCTCACCGGGTATCCGAATGCTCACGCACTCTTCTGGCAGGATGCACACTGTGTCGCTTGTACACTACACTGGTCGCGAGCTGCGTCACCTCACGGACCAAGTGCGCAGGACGGTCGTTGGCCCGAGTCTCCCAGCCCAAGGAAGGCGCGACGTCGGGCGGAGACCCGCTGCCGCAACCTGAGCGGCGGAGCTGTTCTGGAGTCCAGGTGTACTGTATGCGAGCCTTGTAGCATGGTTGCGTGTTCAATATGAAGCCTGGGCCGGTGACTCCGACAGGCCTTTTCTCCAGGCTATGTCTCCAGTGTAGCTGCACCGCCGCCATTCGGTTCCCGTTCGCTCCATGAACGTCCCTAGTGAGGATACTGTACCTCGATGCACCGTCAGCTGTTGTATAGCACGAGGACTCTGCCTCTTCAACCACCTAACCTACCACTGCACCCTCCTGTGCAATGAGGCACGTACAGGGGTAACTGAAACCGCGCCAACGGCGGCGCAAAGACCGAAGCACACTGGATTATATTCCCTGCGGCACTACGAGTGTGTGGCGGCGGCGGCGGCTGCAATTCATGCGAGTTCATGAAGACTTGTCAAAAAAGAGAAGCCTAGGTATGTGCTCGCATAGGGCCTGGCCGGGAATTGAACCCGGGACCTCCTCCAGATGGCACGTATTGCCCTAAGAAGGAATCATACTACTAGACCACCAGGCCGGCGATGGAGATGCGCGGCATGCTGGAATTGAGGCTTGAACCCCTCATAGTGGCTGGACCGAAGGACGCATTAGTACAAGCGAAAGCACAGCGAAAGCACAGTGAAACGGTATCTATGCAAAACGGACACAAAGATGTAAAATAGGCAGAAAGCAGCGGGTGGTTGCGAATACTGTAGATGGCTAAGGCACGGCAGCATAGTACTATTACACCGCTAAACTTGTATCAGGGCCGGCTTATGAACTCGCTCACAGTCAGTGTTCGTCCGAGACTGAGGGACCATCGGAACTCGCTGAAATGGGACGCAGCTACGCGGAGTATGGGCTACTTCTGTCCGACTAGCACTAAGCAGTCGCCCTAATATCAGTTTGACGAATCAGACACAGCTGAACTTGTTCCGCGACTGACCTATGCTCATCCCCGTGCGCTTCATCGAGTACTACCAGGTGGGTTCACGTCAGCGTGGGTTCACGACGAGGGCAAGGCTGCTGAACGCCGCGGCGAGACGCACCTCAAACGCCGCGCCGTGCACGACCAGCATGTCTCCGTGCACGAGCGTCACCATGAGCAGCTCCATCTTCTTCGACCCGGCGGTCCCGCCTTTTCCCTTCTTCTTCGGGGGAGCGGATCCGTTCGTCGCCGCAGAAACGCTCCGAGCAGGGGCCGGAGCTGAATCGGCTTCGTCTGGGAGCTCCTCTTCTACCTCCATGCGAGAATCATCCACTATGATGACGTCGTCCTCGTCGGCAGCCTCGGCTATGTCGTCTGGTGGCGAGCTTGCGACGACTGCAGGTCCAGTGGTCTCTTGCTGGCCCCAGAATGTGAGCTCGACGTCGGCACCCAGACAGAGTAGCACCACGGGCGAACTCTCCGCGGCGAACTTGCAGCCCTGCGGACCGAGCCATCTGAACACCGAGAAGGCAATCAAGAACATTGATTGTACATACCTTCTTGTTCCCGGACGCACGCCACGCAGTCATGATCAGGCAATTGATCTCCAATGGAGGAGAGCCCGAGCGCACTTGCCCGCGCCGGAGCATGAGCTCGCGCGCACGGGAGACACTGCTCGGGACCTCGGACGGCCATGAGGCGTGCGCTCCAGACCGTAATGCGGAAGAGGTTCCAAACACGCATGTGAAGTACGGCCCTACCCGCAGGATTGATCAAGAAGTGGCACGGACAATCAGTGAGGAACTTACCGGTTGCGTTGCTCCCCTTGCTCCCTGCCCTCCCCGGACTACTGCCAAGCTCACCGACAAACTCGACGTCAGCCTGCAAGTCTCTGAACAGGCGGGTGGGCTCCTCCTGCGGCTCAGGACGGTTTCGCGTGAACATATGGTGTACAAACGCCTTCGGGCCCAGGGTATAAGTGAATTGTCTGAGACTTTCCGGACCCTCCATGGTGTCGCACGAGACACTATGGTCGTGCCTGTCCCATGGGAAGGCTATCGGGTCCGTGCCGCGTACCTGGCGGACGTACTCGACGGAAATTGGAGGGAGGCCGTTGGGAGCCTATCCACACAGAGGTCAGTATAGATGATCGGCCTCAACGAATGACCGACTTACCGAGCAGCTATCGCACTTCTGGTAGCAGAGGTTACGTTGCAGATTCAACTTCCCGCAGCAGGTGCAGTGCCAGCCGCGCCAGGCCTTGACGTCTGCGTCTGTGCATACGATTTGTTCCGGAGGGGCGTAAAAGCGCAGCGGCAGCAGAGTGAAAGGATGCTGCATGCTTACTGTGCCTAGTCCATGTGTTGGGTGTAGTAGAGGATGCGGAGGAGAGGGTGTCATCCACCATGGTGTCGAACTCGGGTCGGAAGCGGATTCCAGGTCCTCGCCACCAGGTGTCCAATCAAACCGGAAGCGCCAGGTCTTTCGTCCATAGAGAAGCGTGATAGGGCGGCCGCCTTGGGTTGTAGCTTCCCAAGTGACCTTCTAAGTGCTTGATTGAGCGACGTGCTTGTGAAGACTGTACATGAGCACATACCTCAGTGTAGTCTTGCATGTCCACGATGCTGAAGAAACCCAAGAAGGCGCAGCCGCATCCCTCGGGCAGCGAGAACGGCGCTAGTGTGGCAT
This sequence comes from Trametes cingulata, assembly GCA_022385765.1. Taxonomy (NCBI): domain Eukaryota; kingdom Fungi; phylum Basidiomycota; class Agaricomycetes; order Polyporales; family Polyporaceae; genus Trametes; species Trametes cingulata. The sequence goes on from MU277988.1 coordinate 374,513, forward strand.
TTCCGCAGAGCACGATGCTGACAGGCATGCCGGCCTTCTTCGCAAGCGACAGAGCCTCGATCTCTTGTGGACCATCGGTCGGTACGTGGGCAGACCAATCAGTCGCTCCTGGCGCGCCGATAGCAGCTGCAGGCGAGGCACCCAGCAATGCGAGGTTGGGAGTGTTGATGCTGCCATCCTCCTCTGGGGTTTCCGACTCGGAAACGAAGCGGTAGAGCCCGTCCTCGAGAACCACTTCTGGGAGGGGGTCGGCCATGTGCGAGAACATCGTGATGGGCATCTCCACGGTCGTAACCATCCAGGGAGTGTGGGTCCTGGAGTCCCCGCCAGGGTCGAAGGCAGATTCCGGCAAGGCGCGCGTGAACTCTCTGACCCTAGAAGCATGATGTGCGGAGAAGGGCATGAGGCTGCTTAGTTCCAACTCAGCGGTGAGGATCGCCACACACGTACATACAGAGTTCGATGGTCTTCCCCCCGTCCCACCTCTCCGTTTCCCACGAGTCCCCCTCGATGAAGATGACGGGAGTCTCAGTGCTTCCGAACACGATGTCGTTCTCCGCTCGAGCGAATTCTGGAATGACTTGGCAGAGCTCTTCGCGAGTCTGTCGAGAGAAGTGGTTAGTACCGTTCACGTTCGAACATTGAGGCTTGGGCTGGCTCACCGCTGCCCAGATGCGAGGTCTTCCTGGCGGAGAAGGTTTCAGCGGATCGTCGCGAGAAGGCATCACAGCGCGAGAACGCGCAGGAGGTGCAATTGCTCTCCATGTCACATCGTCTTCTGGCCTCACGCAGCTGATCGGTGAGACAGGTATCGACCCTGGACGCGCCCGACTCAGCATCAATTCGAGCCCGCATTCAAATGGATTTACTGTGAGTCTGCTTTCTCTGCGACGTGCGTCGCTGGACTGCTTGCTTCCGCTTTCCCTCCACCACTCGCTTCTTCGCCGCTACCACCCTGGGCCGGGTGGAATAGTCTCTCCCACTACGCGTTCTGCGAGTTTCAGTCTGAGCATCTGCCTTGTCCTGAATATCATGGGATGCTCCCGACGGGCAGGCCGGCTCTGAGTCGGAGAGAATAGTGGTCGCTGTCGGTTGCACCTCTGATCCAACAGCTGCACAGTACGCTCCGCTTGCCAGGATACCACGTGCAGCAAAACATAGACCCTCTGCGATCGCCCTTGGGCACGCATTCACCGGAGGGACGTGTGGCGGGAGCCCACATACGAGGCGCGCTACGTCACGTTGGGACGATGGGGGTAGGGTCTGTACATGTGGGACAAGATTAGTCCAGTCCAGAAGAGAGGGACGAATGGGGGCGCAGCAGTTCTCGGCAGATAAACGTGTCGGTTGGGCTGCATCGTAGGTAGAGTCGAAGAAGTGAGAGTGATGGGCGGGTAGTTGGATAGAAGGGGGGAATGTGTTGGAATTGACTGCAGCAACAAATAGATGCAGTGCCAGGACTACCTCTGTGTTACGCTGGTCCAAGCTGAATGCAAAGATATGACGTACAAGATAATGCAGGGTCGCTTTGAGCAAGCGAGAGCGTTTCCAGATCAAGCAGGCCACGCGTAGCGGCTCGCATGACCGTGTCCCTGACAAATGACCGCATACCTTCGCAGGCATGTATGTTGTTAGTCGCCATGTCCATCGCTGAGGTCCAAGTAGATATGGGTGGCCATGCCCGAGGGTTTTGCGGAGTCGACAAGGCGTTCGCACTGCGGTAACAACTTCAACTTGAACAAGTTCAACATCCAGCCTTTTCCCACTTCGACGTCCCACGGGGCCACGTGGCTGAGATTACGATCCAATCACTCCCACGGGTCTTCGTGGCGCTGCTGGCTTTGCCTGCATATGGCCTCCAGTGCGCCTGGCCCTGTGACAGAGTGAGCACAAGATGACGATCGTGGGATACGTAAGTGCGTAACGTGTTCAAGGGAACTTCGGTCAGACTATAAAACCTGACAGCCGTGTCGTAGCGGTCCATGTACAGGCCCCAAGCCTTGCGAAGCAGATCCATCCATGACAGTCTACAGCAATTTCAAGTTATGGGAATGCTACTACTGCGTACCTCCGAAGAATATCAGCTTGCAGACTATTCTGCCTGGCGTGAGCTAGGCACAAGGGCCCACAGCCCGACCATCAGAGCCATCATTGAAACCAGCCTACAGACCAGTTAGCTGACTATGCGATGACAGAGAGAGCTGAATGGATGACACTCACAGAGGCTGCAGGCTCTTTATGCCGGCCTTTGAAGCGACTGCCCCAGTGAGGAAGGGGAGGAACGCGGACCCGGCCTGGCCGAAGCCGGCAATCCACCCGATGCATCCAGTGAGCAGCCAGGGCGGCAGTACGCGCCCGGCGTAATTCATGACAACGGGATACATCGGTCCAAGGAGCACGCCGACGAAAGAGACAGCAATACCGCCTCCGATCAAAGATGGCACGAGCCAGACGACAAGCTCGAGCCTGCGCCAAGAGCGTCAGAGAGACGATCGTACGTGGAGCTGAATGCAAGCACAGCGTACCCAATTGCAACGATAGCGTAGAGGAAGATGGCGCGATGCTCGCCGAGCTAGATATAAGTGTTATGAGCAATGAGGCGGCATGAATGCGAACGAGCAGGCACCTTGCGGTTGACCCAAAGCAGACCAACACGACCCAAAGTCAGTCCTGTGTATGGGTGAGGCTGGGTGAGAAGGCGTTCACTGAGGTTTCAACGAGATAATCTAACCTCCGAAGAAAGCGGAGGCGATGTACCCAGACGACGGACCTCCGCCTCGAAGATCTATCACATACTGGACGATCCAGCCTGGAAATGCAGAAGAAAACCATGAGACCCGACGAGCTTCCGGATGAGATTTATGACGTACCTCCTAGGGTGACCTCCACGCCGACGTAAATGAGGATGAAGAAAGCAAGTATGTGGAGGGTACGAAGTCGGAACATCTGTTTGAACTTGTTCCCGCTCTGGCCGTCAGTCTCTCCTTCGCGAGTACTGGCGGGTGCCTGGCCAATCTCTGTGAGGCAAGCTGCAGTGAGAGCACGGGATCGTGTTAGCATTTCTCCAGAAAATCAGCTAAGAGGATAACTCACTATCTCTGTCCTTCAATTGGAACATCGCGAGCAAGAAGAGGCAGTTGGCGAAGGCAATGCCCATCGAGACGAGGTAGTGGAAGGACCAATGGTTCAGCTGAGCGAACTGCGTCGCGACTAAGGGTGCAGCACACGCGCCCACGCCTGCGAAGTAATGAGTTCGCTTGAGAGCGCGGGTCGAAGCACGAAGCCTCCTGGTGCCTCTCACCATAGATCGCATGCAAGATTCCGAACTTCGACGAGGTGTTCTCCTTCAGCGAGGCGACATAGCTATTTGCACCCGCCTCCTACGAGGGAACCGCTCCATTAGGGTGCCGAGTCACGGGGGAGGAAATAGGCTGCTTACTTGGAGTGCAATGCCAAAGCCATTCAGGTAGTACCCAATGACGAAGACGGGGAACGGAGGTGCGGGAGCCTCCAACACGTAGCTCAGAAGTTGTATAACAGACGCTGTGATCACAGTATATTCAGAGATTCGTACAAGAGTGATGGTAGAGGGCAACACATACCGATGGCCATGACCTACGAGGAGTTAACTTACTCAGAAGTCTTCGTCGAGCCCAGTCTCCAAGAAGTACAAACCTTGCCAAAACCCAAACGATCGGTGAGCCATACATTCGCTGCTGCAGCGCTGATGAAGCCCTGATAGCAAGTATAACAGTCTTGAACGTTTCCTATTCATCGAGGAGCGTTGAGAGACGTACAAGGCAGTTGGACACGAAAACCAGTGACACCAGCGCGAAGCCAACCTATCCAAGATGTATGTTCGGAGCGTGCGAGACGACGCAAAATGGTACAACGCACATGATAGACGGTTTGCATTCGGGGCAGCAAAGGGCCCGTCGTACCGTCGTTCCAACCCGCGAGGAAAAGGGTCCAGCACAATGTGGCATATCGTAATCGTGCAAGCCGGCGAGAAGCTGGAGTGGCGGCTGAGACTGCGCCCGATGGGGCATCGCTCGACTCGAGCTGAGCACCATGCGCGACATTTACCTGGACAGTGATGCTGTCTCTCTTCGAGCCGGTATTTTCTCCTGCGGTATGGACAGCTCCAGGTGCGCTCTCTTGGTCAAGAGAATGCGGGGACCGTGGCTGTGCTACGGACAACTCGATGTCCTCCATGTCAGTTTGCGTCAAGTGCAGGCAGTAAGTGTCTAGATATGTCTCGTGCCAGAACAATCAAACCCAGAGCCCAGTGATATGCGCGATACAGAGAGTTGAATTCAGCGAAGTGTAGCCAGCCTGGCACGCTTGGTGTGATATTGGGACGAACGAGGGTGCTGGTCGCTTCGCAGTCCAGTCACCTTCATGGTGACGTCGTGGGAGTATTCGTCACCATATCGAACTGGCGGTCGGTAGACGCTGGACTCCAATACGCAGGCACGACTCCTAACGGACGTCTCCTGCACAACACATAAGCGCCATTGCATACTTTAGTACCAGTTACATCACACACAGTAACCCTAGAGTCCTAGTATCCGGAGAGGCAATTGAAGCCCAACTTCTATGAAAGCACCATCTCTACCAACAGTCCGCGTCCGCAAGTAGAAGTCCGTTGACGTCCGAGTCAGCAGATTGGACTTTACAGAGACTAGATGACGGGTAATCAGTAAACATTCGTGCAGAAGAGTCATGATAACTCACCGGAGGGACGCTCGTCTCAGGACCTAGACATACCATCACATCAGTACCCGGATCTATCCTAGGGCTGCTACATCAAACTCACCAGGAGCAACTGAGAGGGTCGGGAAGGGCGTCGCAGCACATGCAGGCTGGATGTCGCTCATTGACTTGCCGGCGGGGATGAAGCCGTTCGCGGCCGTGCCGGTCGGAACAGGGATGACGTCCGAACAGTCAGTCAGGCTGCTCTGGCTGAAGCCAAGGAGTGACATCTTCTGGATGGTGCTCTCGAACAACGACACCATGCTGGCCGGGTTAGCTGCGAGCGTGGTCAGAATGTGGCGGCGTGGTCGACGGGAGCAGCAAAGTGGACGTACTGATCAGCCTCTGCCATTCGCAAGACGTGCGCGAGTCCCTGTGGTATACGAGTGAATACTTGATGTATTGTGTAGCAAATGGGACGCCTCACCTGCTGATGAGGAAGTCCGACTGAAGGCGGAACTCGCCGGGTAACGGCGACTGAACTTCACCAGGGTGCAGACCGTCTCCGGGGGTGACCGTGCCGTTCAGTAGAGTCTCGACGAAGAACTGCGGATCGAACTCCTTGGGCGTGGAATCGAAGGGCGCACCCGGAATAGACTGCGGCGGAGATTAGCACAAGTTATGGTTGCGCAATGGGCAGCCCGCGCGGAAATGGGGACGAAAGGAATGGTACTGACGGTATCGATAGCGTGCTGGGAAGCGACCGTGTGAGAGATGAGCATCCAGACCAGCTCGATGGTGATGAAGCCTGCATCTTCGACACGGTTGAGGATGGCGTCCACCGAGTCAGTCGGGAGAGGGACGAGGCCGTCAGGGGCGGCCTGCGAGCTGTTGGACCTGCCCGCGAAGAATGGGATGCGCGGCCCGCCGTGGCAGTTCGCGGCACCGACGGCGCCGGCAAATTGGATGCTATAGCGGCGCAGTGAGAAAGAGAAGCAGATGCGCGCTCAAGGTAGACGTACAAGTCACCAAAGGAAACGTTGTGCTTGAGTGCGAAGGGACGCTGGGCCTCGACAATCTCATCAAGGCCTGCGTTAGCGGCATACTTCAGTTCGACATCGCTGTGAGCCATGATAGAGCCATCTGCGGTCATGTCAGGTGGCAGAACTTAATGAATCGGATCCGTGGGCCGCTCACCAGCACCTCCACCGCTATGCCAATACATCAGTCGCTATAGATAACTTTATTATGATGTGACGTACCCAAATTGCCCCTGCGCAGTCAAGGCCGGGGAGAAAGCAATGGCATCGTGGAAGATGAGCTAGAGGGACCCGATGAGCGACTGGTAACGGAGCAAGTCTCGGAAATATTCACCCGCAGTGATTCGTGAGCTTCATCAGCACAGTCCCCGTTGTCGAAGCTGTATGTGGTCAATACTCGAGGTACGCCTTCCCAGCGAGGGAATGGTTATACTTACAGGTTGGCCTGAATGTCATCAAGGACGTCGAACCACACGCAGCACTGGGCGCATCATCAGTACAGAACAGACACAAAGAACACGACATGCTCGCTACTCACGGCCTCGTTGGCAGTGGTCTGACCGCCGCTGCAGGTCGCTCGCTTAGCGAGGGGAGGGCTAGCGACGACCGCGGACACGGCCAAAGCAAGGAGCGGGATGAATGCCTTCGAGAACATGACAGAGTCGACTTGGGTCAACGAGAGAGCTGATCTGCTTCTAGGTCAAGGTCAGTGTGTCGTCGACGGCGTCGAGGCTAGGTACAGTCACCTTTGCTTCTGCCAGGCTTTTATACCCTTCGTCGCCGCGTCTTCTTGGACATTTGACTCGATGCGTAGGAGGCGCGATCAGCCCGTCGTCGGACGGTCAAGGTACGCGTGTGCTGCATACCGTACTGTAGGGCTCACAGACGGACCTAGGACAGCATCGCGCCAAACAGTAGATGTCGACCGACGAGCGGTGACAAGGCCACCGCAGCCCATGTAGGAATGACCTGCGGACCCTTGTACCGGTGATGGCTCCGTGACCAATGAGGACACAGGGATTCGCGCATTTGTTGTCCAGGCTTTGCCACTTGTGTGGCGTCTAGCATGCGAGGCTGAGCTGTACCAGACGGAAGGAGTGCTGGTGGAATAAGCTTTGTTTCGGGTACCGTGGCTTCGAATGAGGAAGGCGTGCGACTGACAGATCGTTTCTCGCGATGGTGTCCTTGCGCCGTCGCGCCTATGTCAGGAGAGAGCACGGTCGCGCCCTCCCATGCCTTCGCAGCGGCCGGCTCCGAGGCGTCGGTGGGCCTGCGAGCGCCGGGCGCGTTTCGCAAATAGCTCACCGCGCGCCCAAGGCGGCATAGGCTCGATACCGCAGCTTTGGGCCGTACCTGTGAGTGTTCACAGGGTGGCCGGATGGTCCTTCTAAGGCCTCTTCTTCTGCATTGTAGTTTCCACCTACAGGCTATATGGCGCTACTGACGGTATTAGCTTGCGCGGTGGCCGCTGGACTTTCCTGGAGTTGGCCGGCGTATGCGTATATTAGTAACCGTTCACATTCAGGCCCAACCTGCAAGGACACTTAGCAGATAGGGCACCTTGCGCCTTACAACTTACGCAATGGCGGCGATTGCGAAGGTTACAATCATCAGGAACGTAAAGAGCTGTGACCGGTCATAGCAATGTAAGTTGGGCGATCCGCTCTCATCCGGGAATACGACGTACCGTTTGACATGGACCGCAGCATAGTGAGAATGGTACCGCGTTGCCGCCGAAGGGTGCCCACGCACTTACATCTTGAGAGACCGGCAGGACGAAACACACCGGCTGCGGGATGTGTAGCCTTGAACGCTCGCGACATAAGGCACAAGGCCATCCAAATTAAGCTCATTCTCTGTATATTTCGCTCTGTACACCGCGCGCTTACACAAGGGGGCGGTTATCTGCGTCGGACATGACATATCTGAACAATACCATACGCAACACTCACCGCGCGTCCCAACGCGAGCGGTCGAGTCCCTCTTTGAGGACTCCGACCTGGATAGGCGTGAGATCCTTCTTGCTGCGAAGCTCCTCAAGCCACGAGTCGCGAGCCTCCACAGTGGCGAACAGCAGGAGATACTTCTGAGTTTCAATCCCCATGTCCTTCAACAAAGCCGCGATCCTGCTTCTATCGTGCTCAGGGATGCGGAGATCCGACAGAAAGCGTGACGCGATATCGAGCTCGCGGCTGGCTCCGGTCCGACGACCAAGGCCCATCTGCGAGCATGAGTCAACGGGGACGTGAGCATCTGAAGGGACTGCATACTTGAGGTGCGTGCCTATGGGAGTGCTCCGATGATGAGAAACGACGCGGCGGTGTCGGTCAAGCGACAGGCCATTGCCACTTGCTTGGGAATGAGCGCGTACCCGCTGAGCAGCTGCCCGGTGACCACCGACGGGAAGGCTGGTGCCGAGGATGAGCGACAGTTCGCGTCAGCAAATCACAGCAGACCCGCACGCAGAGGCATAACCAACGGAGTGCCTCCCGGGACCGGGGCGCGTACCTCCGGCTGACGAATGGGTATGATCTGAGGGAAGCTGCTCACTCTGTCAACATGTCTGTCTGCTTGGCAGATCGAGCTAACCTGGTGCGAGGTCTGAAGGCTTCTACATCCTTCTCCTTCGAATGGTAGTTCTTCAGATGGATGTAGATGTATCAACCGACTGGCCAAGCGTCGCTATACCTTCGTAGATCTCTACACTCCTTTAAGACCTGCCCTACTTATCAGACGCACTACATCCAAGAAATGCGAACACAGCGTACTTGCTCGGTGATCGTCGCCATTACCTCAGGGCGCTGCTCGTCATGCCCAGGGCGTTATCGTAGCGATGACGTGGGATGCTTTCCGGGGCTGGAATGTCCTCTGTAAGGTCTAGATAGAATTGCGATGTGTTAGAGCAGATTCAGTCAACAGACGAAGTCCTTACTCTCAATGCAACGCGGCATTGTAGCGGCCTCTGTGGTTGCATGACAGCGTCAATACTGTTACGAGGTGAGGTGTCTCTGCAGAAGGAGTCAAGCCAAACGCTCTCTCAAGACGTGCATCAAACGGACAAGAGGGCGGCGTGCCCGTCGCCCAACCCTGACCGAAGCCCTGCTGGTTCGGCAGCGGCGACTAACTGCTTGTACAGGGCTGCTGTCGCGGCGTCGGCAGAACGGTAGGAAGACACCGCTGGCCTGCATAGCGGATACGGTCTGAAACATCCTTGAGAGAGGGATGATACAGAGTGCACAGTCGTTGTTGAACGACTGCCGTAGTGGCCTGCTCAGTGTTATGCTGACATATAGCGTCGAGTGCAAGCCACGCAGAAGCGCCCGTCGCCACCCAAGAGACATCGGCAACTTCCGTACTTTTCGATCGAGATCCAGATTTGCCTGCCACAGTGCACCCTCAGAGACCCTCAGTGGTCTCTCGAGTGCGCCTCCTCAATCCTACGTTCCCGGCATTTAGACATCCTTGCTCACTACCCCATACTCGAGCAGTTGGCGGTGCTTGCTACGACAGGTCTACCCACGCTGGCGCTTACTTTGGCGGAGCTCTTGATATGGACGAAGTGATCACGAAACGTATACACATCTCCGGCCTCACGCCAGCCATCTCCGCGAAGGACCTCAGTGACCGTCTTGGGTCTTTCGGGACAGTGAAAAGCCTCGATGGCTTCGGAGCTTTGGACGCTCTTGGGCAGCCGCGCAAGTTTGCCTACGCGACGCTGGAGACGACGAAGGGAAAATTAGCTCGATGTACGTCGCCTGCAGCCAGAAAGGCGGACATTTTCTGACCATGAGTAGGCATGAATCTGCTGAGCGGCGTTACGTGGAAAGGCGCGAAGCTACGATTGGGCGAGGCGAAGCCTGACTTTCGCGAACGGTGCGGACACCACTAGACGTTTCTGCGTTTGAGGCTTCTCTAACCTGTCATGCCCTAGAATCGCGCAGGAGCACGCTGCTCTCAAACGCGCCGCCGAAGAGGCCGCCAACCAACCTCCGAAGAAGCGTCGCCGCCTCCCACGCGGCGTGCAAGGCGTACACGCCTCGGATATGTCGCTCGTGACCCCGGAGAACGTCAAGACGCGCGGCGGTTGGCGCGTCACTGCGACTGGGCGACTCATTCGCCCCGTTCGCATGCGCCCTGAACACCCCTTGCCTGAGCCGCTCGACTCCGCTAAGCCCGAGAAGGCGAAGGGCAAGTCCGGGAAGGTCAGGAAGCGGCTGCGCGACCCTCCGACGCGCGCGAGGAGGCGGACGATCGACCCGACGAAGTGGGGCTCCACCCACCTCAAAGGCATCTTCCTCGAGAACGCTGCTGCATTCGCTGTCTCAACTTCCAAACCAGCTGCAAGTGGCCCGTCTCATGCTTCCGAAAGCGAGAGCGAGACGGAGGACGAAGAAGATGAAGATATGGCGGAGGACGGTGTGAGTGAAGAGTCGGACGATCAGCAGGACGATGAAGTTTCGGAAGGCGAAGAATTGTCCGGCGAAGCTGAGCCACCGAGGGCCAGCGCCCGTCTATCCTTTTCAGCACCTAAGCAGAAGACAGCACATAATGCTACCGCCTTGCCTACTTCTCAGCAGCAACCACCTGTTGTCACGACCGAACTGGCAGAGGAGACCAGCAAAGCTCTCGGCCTCCTGCAATCTCTGTTCGGCGACAAGGAGGAATGGGGAAGTGCGGAGAGTGTCGGATCCGATGTCGACGAAGAGGACCTTCGTCGTATTGGCAATGACGCGACCGCCGCTGCGGACACAGCCCCGGATGAGGCGGACGGCGACCGCGAGGACGCTGGCGCTATGGACGTGGATGGTCCGGTTGTGCAGGAGGCGCCTTCCGCTCCAGAGAGCGCACCCGGTCCTGCACGAGGCTCGGAGAAGACGAAGCTCAAGGATCTCTTCGCTCCCCGCGAAGAGGAAGGTGCGTTATTGTTTTACGTCCGTACTTCACATCCGCTGAACGTGCGGGATAGCTGGCTTCTCTCTTCTCGGCCACCTCGACCTCGACCTCGAGTTGGAAGACGACGTGCCTTTCGACCTTCCAGGCCACGCGCCTGCGACTGCCCCGAGCGAACCCCTCCGTCCGATCCAGCCCGCGACGACCCAGGTGCAGCGTACGGCGGCGCTCGATCCGTCAAAGCCGCTCTTCTTCCCATCTGACAGCGCTACGTCCAAGCGGCGGGTCCTTGATCCTACAAATTGGCGCACATGGTTCTACCGGACAGATACCCCTGAAGCCATCCGTCAGCGATGGGAGGAGTCCAAGGGCGAGCTTACTGCTGGGTGGAAACGGCGACACCGCGAAGCAATCAAGAGTCGGAGGCGAAGGGGTGGGGGGGCTGGCGAGGCGGATTGAGGTGCTACGTGCCAGTGTATTTACCTACCAGTGATGCGGATCTACATTTGATAAACATCGAGAGCCTGTCTGCGGGACGTCAGCGGTGGCTTGAGACAGATGTGATCCACGGCGCAGCGAGGCGTAGGAGGCGGGCCGCGGGTTTGCTGGAGAAAGCGGTGCGGCAGACGCGTTCAGCGCGCGTCGCGAGTGCTGAGCACGCACTGAAATACCGTCACCACGCGACTCTCTTCCACCCGCACTTCTCTTCTCCAGAGTCCCTGCACACGGACAGCACGCGCTTGCAGGCAGCTAGTACTCGACTCTTGGTCTGAGCCAGCCGTGCGTGATGAACAAGGCCCCCCACAAGCGGTGGGGACCCGTCCGGTCACTGCTCTGTCTCGCGCCTCTCTTCCTCCTTGCTCCGCTCTACTCGTACCGAGCGCACTATGGCCAGTCTTGTCGAGTCTATCGGACGTAGGAACTTGGCTGACGTCTTGTTCCTACAGCTTTGCCCGAGCCAGTGGTAGACCTGTGAGTCGTCTCTGCTTAGCCGACACGCGTCATGCACTCGTGAACCGACTAGAGTCCTCCAGCGTGGACCCGGCCACCTCCCTTCCCCAAATCTCTGAGGCCCAAATCCTTGCACATGCCAAGTATCTCTCAGAGGACATTGGATATCGGACAGTCGGCACGCGCGAACATGCTCTCGGAGATGCCTGGATGCTGCAGCAAGCGGAAGCCGTCCGTGCGGAGTGCGAGAACATCGTACGCGCACACCCGGGACGCAAGCTTCAGTGTGAGGTTTGGCACCAGCAGGGCAGCGGGAGCCACAGGTGCGTCTTCTCTTCACGCTCATTCGCGTCTACCTGTGCCGCTGACTCAACCTTGCGATGTCGTCGGCGCGGCGACTAGGTTCGACATGATGGGCAAACGCTTGTACAAGACTTATGTCAATCTGACGAACATCATCGTGCGCGTGTCGGACGGCACTGAGGAGGGGAAGGAGCACTCTGTGGTAGTCAACTCGCACGTCGACAGCACGTTGCCTTCCCCTGGTGCCGCAGATGATGCACTCTCAGTCGGGATCATGTTGGATTGTATACGCGTGCTGATCAACACTCCGGGGTGGGAGCCTAAGTATGCCATCGTGTTCTGTAAGTATAGCTGCTCGGGCGTCTATAGTGCCCTTCTCACTGGTCGCGTCGCAGTATTCAACAATGCGGAAGAGTCTCTGCAAGATGGGTCGCATCTCTTCTCCACGCAGCATCCTGTCGCGAAGACGTATGTTCCACGCTTGCATAGTGTTTGTCGTTTGTGTTGCCTGACCGCACGCATCTTCCCTCAGTGTTCGTGCTGCGATCAACCTGGAAGGTACGTACGTTGTGGGGACAGGGTAGTATGCTTCCATAAGCTGACCATCGAGCAGCGGCTGGGACAACTGGCCCCGAGCTCTTGTTCCAAGCCACTTCTGAACAGATGATCAAGGCTTATTCGAAAGTTCCAAGGTCGCACTTGATTTCATCCTTATGGCGCTTTGACTGACACTCACTCCAGACCCTACGGCTCAGTCGTCGCTAATGAAGTGTTTAGCTCCGGAATCATACTATCCGAGTCAGTCAGACAGCATCTGGCAATCTATGCTGTTGCTGACTATTCCCCTGCAGTACCGACTTTAGACAGTTTGAACTCTACCTAAACGTTACTGGTCTAGATGTAGGTCGCTTCCCTGTCCGCTTGGGACGTGGTGCCTGAATGTTACGTGGCAGATGGCTGTTGTAGGCAACAGCTACCTCTATCACATGCGCAAAGTGCGTACTCGTTATATCGCGATTCATAACGATACTCACAAGTATGTGTAGGACCTAGTGGAGAACATAGAACCTGGCGTTGCTCAGGTAAACAAGGCCGTCGATTTGTGTCGAAACACATTATGCTGACGTTCTACAGCACATGGCCGAGAACGTCCTTGCCCTCTTGCTGCATCTGACTTCTACCGAGTCACCGTTACCCGAACTGGCCGCAGGCTATACCCGTCCCCAGACAGTCTTCTACGAACATTTTGGTCATTTCTTGGTCTACTCCTTTACGACTGCGAAACTGCTCTACTCTGGCTTCTTCATCGTTGCTCTCGTCATTGCTCGCACCACATACGTCAACCCTGCTCCGGCGCTGAAGAAGGGCACGAGCTTCCTCGGCGAGCATGTCAAGGGTGCTATCGCTGTGTCGGCCGCCTGCCTTGGTGCTATACTCAGCGCCAACATTGTTGCCTTCCTCATGGACAAGATTCTCGGGAAGTCACTCAGCTGGTTCTCGTCTGTCTTCGCCTGCATCGCGCTGTACGGCCCTGCTGCGCTCACCGGTGAGCTAGAACGTCCCAATGGTCTTCTGACATCTGACACCAGGTCTCTGCAGGGGCACTCGTCTCCCAGTTGTTCGTCGGACGCGTCCACGAGCACACTGCGTTCACTGCGTTGATGCTCATCCAGTCCTTCCTGGCTGCGCTCATCCAGGTGCTCGGACTCGGTGCTGGCGGAGTCCTCTTCTTGTCCTCGGCTCCGTTCGCTCTGGCTCTCCTCATCAACAAGGTGCTGACGAAACCGGGTGACGACATTTCACTCTGGAGCTATGCAGTCGGACAACTCAGTCCACTTGTCACCGGGACGACCCTCTTCTGCGCGGTTCTGGACGTCTTCGTTCCCCTGGTCAGTCATACCTGCATGCAGTGTCCTGTATCTCGCTGACCATCACATTTAGACCGGCCGCATGGGCGAAGAGGCACCAGCAGAGCACATCATTGCCACCATCGTCGCCATGAATGGCTCATACATCCTGCCGTTGACAGTTCCGTTGGTGCAGCGCTTCGGCCGCCGCTTCCTCGTCCGGGCGATCGTTGTCCTCTCGATGCTCACCGGCGTGATGATGGCCATCTTCGCGATGCGTCAGCCCTTCGATGCGATGCACCAGAAGCGTCTGTTCGTCATCCATATGGAGAACGTGAGCGGCCCTAGAGTACTCGTCTCCGCTCGAGTTGATGTCTGACTCTTGTCAGATTACGAGCGAAGAGCAGCATCTCCACGTCGCGGCCGCCGATGGCGCCCCTGGTTTCCATGATCTTGCGGTGAAGATTGCGGAAGAGTTCAGCGTCCCTGGCACCACACCTACCACCGTGGTGATGGATGACTGGAACAGCGATTGGGACACCATGTACCCCTTCTCCGCGGTATGTTTAATTGTTAAAGTTCACGGGCAGACCAGTTTGATGACTTCCCCGACAGTTCTTGACGCCCTACAAGTTCGACCTGCCGTTGCGCGCGGAGCACCAGGACCCGGTTGAGCACGGCTTCTCCGTCACCGCTGTCAATGACAAGATCGACGAAGCTGCTGGGACGAGGAGCTTCACGCTGGTTGTCAATCACCCTGGTATCATCTGGACAGGTCAGCTCTTGCTCTGCGGGGGCTTGGGGGCGCAAGCTGATGAACATGCCTAACACTTTGCAGCTGTCGCCTTCGATGCGCATGTCTTGAGCTGGACTTTGGACAACAATCCTCCTGACGAGTACGCGCGCCACCACATCAAGGAGGGCTCGTTCTATGGGCACGACACATGGTCGGTCGACCTCGTTATCAAGCTTCCGTCGTCGTCCGAGTCTGCCTCCAGGGACAGCGGCGTGAAAGTCAACTTCGTGGGCATCCACGAGAAGGCGATGTGGCCGGGTAAGAAGGCGGAGAAAGAGCTTGGCGGACGCGCCATGAAGCTCTTCGAGGAGTTCGATGGGTGGCTTGAGCGGGAGACGGCGGGGACGGTGGACGCGATGTTCATCGGTTGCGTAGGAGGTGTCGCGGTGATCTAGTGCGATCTACTGTAGCATATCTCACCGTAGGGCTGCTATAGTCAGGAGGGCTGGCCGGTGGCGCGCCGATGCGCTTGTTGTGAGTCCCGTACGGACCTGACGTGTTCCGAAGAATGTGTGGATGGATATCCGCAGTGGGGATAGACACACGAACGAAGCTGGGTACTCTGCGTTGTGAAGTATATTCACCATACCCATTCTACAAATGCCATTTTGAGCCATACAAGACTCTGTTGATCGACTCGCGCGGTTCCTCACTCTAGCGCTCGCTGGTCGTGGTATATAGCCTGCCTTCCTTCGCATCATGATCATGACCACGTCTAATTCGACCAAGATCTAGGACAGACGTGTAGGCAGTCTCATTTCTACACTGTCCGAGGTGTTTACACACGGCTTCTAGGCAGGACTCCGGCAAGGCATACGCCACAACCTATACTGCTACCAGATTCGGAACAGCGACCAGGGTCATGCCAAGTGGCTGGAATATGCAACGACTAGACTGCGATACGCTCGACATCGTCTGCGCATATCTCAATGATGCGCGGACGCTCCTATCGGTCTCGCTTGCTTGTCACGCCTTGCGCATCATCGCCGCCAAGAGGCTCCTCGCGGTGCATCCTGTCATCCTGCACGACGAGCGCTCCATCCGCTCCTTCCACAGGTTCCTCTTGGCCGATAGGACGGCGCGGTCGCCCTACGCACGCGAGGTTCTCGTCCGCATCGATGAGTGCGACAAGGAGACTCGAGAAGAGGTCGCAGACCTCTTCATTGAAGTCCTCGTGCATCTCACCCACCTAGAGTCCCTCCTAATACAATGCGGACGCAAGTTCTCCGAGTGTCTGCGGGATACACGCATACCTCTGACAATCAGCCAGCTGTACACGCTCCGCAAGCTGGAGATATCAGGGTGGGTCGACGTCGCAGAAGACATCGTTCGCACGGCGCGCTCGCCGCTCAAGGAGCTCCGCGCCTCGTTCGACAAGCCGCTCACGACGGACCCTTCGGATCCCGAGCAGACGGCCGTGCTGCGCCTCGACGACCTGGTTTCTCATCTATCACCCACGCTCGAGGTTCTCCACCTGCAGAGAACGACCATCAAGCTCGCCGCCAAGGGGGCGCAGTACCCCGCCATACGATCGGCGCACTTTCGCGGGATCGAAGGTCCTCCGTGGGTGGACATACTCGTACACATGTTCCCGAATCTATGTGACACGCTCGATCTGGGCGCCATCGACTACTCCCTCGTCGACGCCGCTGACACGCAGGTTCGCGCGCGGCGAATCAACAAGGAGCGCCAGGAGTACGCCTCGTGGAAAGGGCTCGACTGCGTCGTCGGGGACGTTACTAGCCTGTATATGCTGGGGCTGGCATGTCCAGTGCGACACCTCATGGTCGACGCGTTATGCCGCCATCTGAAGGAGCAGCTTGGGACGGCCCTTCAGGATACGCTCCCAACTCACCTGAAGCTGACAATCATGCTTGCCCACGGCATCAACGTGTTCGAAGATCTGTTCCCGACGGAGGTCATCCCGAAACTCACACACCTTGTGCTCTTGGTCACGTACGACAACCTCGACGACGAGGACCTCATCGATCGATTCACAATGTCGTCCGTCAAATGGCCAGCATTTCTTGTACGTTGAATCACACCCATCGTCTTGCGCGGTTATACGGTGTTGAGCGGGACGACAGGATCTAGTCACGAACGCCGTCAAGCCTCTCCACCTCACACATCTACGGTTGATAGTCCACTACAATATCAACCTGGGGGACGACGTCTTGCCGGCGGCAAACTATTCCAAGCCCTTCATCAAGAGCATGCGTGAGCTCGATCACTGCGCGACAGCCTCGTCGCTGATCAGCGCTGTGCCGTCCTTGCGCTACGTCTTTCTATCCTTTGGTGGAGAATACGATGTTCCGCTCCTATCTGATGGGCACGGCGTCCCTGATGTACACAACCGCGCGTCGATCGCGACGCGCGGTCGCTGGCTGTCGTCCTCTGCGTGGACGCGTACGGATGGTCAAGAAGGCGAGGCCCTTCACGTGGAGAGAGTTGGGGATGCAGTGGCGGAGAAACTGCTGACGGACGAGAGCCTCACACTCTCAATGGAAGATGAGGTGAGCCGTCTAGGACTACCCGTTACGCGTAGTAGCTCATCTGCTCCGGACACCTTCAGTGGGTTCTTGAACTTGATCGCGTATGGACTGCAGAGGAGACCGAGGACTGGATGCCGCCGGAGTAGGCAGCTCTTCTTACATGCCATACTGTAGATGGGTGTTCTGAGCTTGCTAGCCGCTCACTATTGATCGTGCTTTGGAGCCTTCTGGACAGTGTAGTGTTCGCCCACGCTCAGCCGTGCATCCTAGGGCTACTCGACCTCCGCGTAACCTTGTTAAGGCTACTTACTTACTACTACTAGGATGCTGTATGCGAAGTGCGAGTCCACCGACATCAAGCCACTACTGCATTGACCATGACGAACGAAATCTCCTCGGAGCTGTGTTCCATCGGGCTTGTACTGTAATTCGCGACGTCTGCCTGAAGGAGATCAGGTCTGGTTCCTCTGGTTCCTGGCGGCGTCTTGCGGACAACTTGTGGTCGCCATCTCGCCTGGGATGGGCCGGCAGAGTGGGCCGGACACCGGGCCGTACTTTTCCATAGGGCTGCCGTCTGGCGCCCATTCAATTGACGCTCAGCTCAGAGCGCGTTTGTGGCTGCGACGAGACGCGTTGTGGCTGAACGCGTCTGGTCTTGTCGTCTCCCATCGTCTTTGGTCAATTGCTCTCTGCGGTCAAATGTCCGCGTTTGATAGCGACGAAGGGCACTGCGGCGACTTGGATGACTCTTCCCAGGTATGCCACTCTGCTATTTCCCGGATTTTCTCGTAATTGTGGAGGATTCTGCTCGCAGACATGTGTGTACATCCCTCCCGGCAAAGCTCGTGAGTTGTACACTGTACTGTTCGGAAGATGGATACTTATATTATACAGGCCGGAAGACCGAGCGAAGTGCAAAATCTTCGGAGACATCGCTTGACGAGTACGAGCTGCGAATGCAGGCATACAGGGCTGCCTGGGGCCGATGTCTCGAACGTGTGCAGGTGAGTGTTTTCGAATGAAAGACTTGGCGGTGGAACCTCTGCCGCTCTTAGTATACCTCTTTGGCATATTGAGGACTGCGACCACATGTTCGAGTGACTCCACGATGGTCTAAACTCCCCTCTCAAGACACGGACGGCCGATCACCCTTCGTGCTGCAACCATCCTTATCTTTCTCTCTCGCATTCGACAAAAGTGGATGACTGAAACTCTCTTGGGGATAACTTCAGCATATCCTTCGAGTCTTGCAAGCCCCGCTCGTCAATGAAGTCGCGACAGAAGTGCTGAATGCCTATAGCAATGTACTCCCTGGGCTTCCCTACAATGAAGTGCCTGTGATCGCCCTTCATGGTAAAGGTACACTGTGCTCTACGAAAAATACAGTTGATGACCTACCGGTTGCAGGTGCGAGTTCGTCTGTCGTGCAAGATATCGTCATTGCATTCGAAAGTATAGATACCATTGCCAGCAGCGTCACAGCAGCAACGCACGGGTCCAGTCAGCAAGAGGTGCTGCAGGTGCACTTATATCCGTCAGACTGCTCCAGCGTCACGAATATGATGAAAGGAATTGTAACAGGGTTTACGGACCGCGCCGGTGGGATAGATTCTCACTCATGGTTCCATCAAGCATATCTGATACTGACACATACCGTACAGCTTCGACGAGACGAAAACCGACGACGTCCCTGGCAAGTTTCGATATTGGACTTCTGAGGGCGTGGTACGCTTCACAACTTGCACAACCGAAGCTCGTCATCTTCTTGCACGACTTCGAGACATTCGACATCAACGTAGTGCAGGATGCACTATACATATGTAGGCAAGTGGCCTAGCTCTCAGCGGTGACTTGGATACTCAGGTACTGTTCAGCATGCATGTGCCTCAGCTCCCTCTAGTATTTATCCTCCTCATGGCTTCGCCAACTGTTCCCTCATACCTACACTTGGCCTACCCGCGTGCCACGTTGGCCTTACTGCGAGTACATACTATTGCAGCATCAAGAGGAACACATGTTATTAGAGACGTCCTGACAAAGGTATAGCCTCTACTTGTTCAGATTGCTCTCTCGTAGGATGCCTGACGTGAACGCTCCTGTAGACCTTCTTCGATCCCGATTCTGAGCCAGACGTGATGCTGGGCCCCAGCACGCTCGACTTCATAACGGACTTTGCTACACGACATAGCGCCTCGCCAGACGCTCTCGTCACACTTGTGCAGGCGAGTATTTCTGGCTTCGTAGCCATTCCTTCCACTCAGACGTTGTGCCTCAGCTCGCCTACATGAAGCACTTTACGCAGCCCTTGAGCATCTTCGCACAGGTCGAGCTACTTGGCGAAGCATCCCTTACTTCGGCAGAGCGCAAGCTGACATCACCGGACTTCCATCCACTCGTAGAGGCGCTGCAAGTTCGGCTCCTTGCGTCGTCGTCGTCATCGTCGTCCTCGGCAACGCAGACACGCCCCAGTTCCTCCACCCCGAGTTCGCCGCGGAAGCTCGATGGGACCGCATCAGCCCACGGATGGCAGGCGCGCACGGCAGCCGGACTCTTGGAGTGCGTCACCACGGCACGCTCCGCTTTCCGGAAGCAGGCGCGTCGCTTCCGGGTCGCCTTTGCCGTCGCTTGCATGGCTGAACAGGCAGCACTTGGGAGTACCTCCGGGAGTGGCGCGAGGACCTCCGGAGGCAACGGATCTAGGCTCGATAGCATGGAGTCGCTGAGCGCTGTCCTACGCGGACGAGCGAGCAATCAGATACGCTATGTATGCATGGCGGTTAGGTGTGTCCCAGGCGCGGCCGCGAGTCCCGCCAGTAGTCTCATGCAGTTCCCCAGGAAACTATCGCTTTCCAAACTCCGTGGGCTCCTCCATCAGTTGCATGCCTTCTTGTGGGATCTAAAGAGCGCGGAGGTCAGAAGAGACGAGGAAGCGGCACGCGTCTGGATCGTGACTACGCTGAACCAGCTCCCACCCGATACGGCCGATCCCGAGAACATAGAAGAGGAGGGCCAGATCTCACGCGACCCAGCTGTGAAGCAGCTCGCCGCCACGCTCGGAGACTGGCTGCAAGCATACATCGAGTGCGTAGCTCGCCTCCTTGCCCGTTCTGCTGCATGCGCCGTGCGCCTATCTGACTCATCGTGCCAACACAGGGAGCGCCTCGTGCGGCTCGACGAGCAGGTACTCTGCGACATTTGGTACACCGGAAACACCCCGTTCCCCTCGGAGCTCGTGAACCCTGCTCCTCGTCCGACGGTGGTGTCCGCGCTCCTCCACCCGCACGCCTTCGTCCGTGCCCATGCCGACCTGGTCGGAGGCACGTCAGGGACCTCATCGGCAGAGGGTGGGGAGCGCGAGCCGTCACTATGGGAGCTGCCGGACACAAGTATCGCGTTCCGGCGGTACGTCGAGGCTGGGCGGATGGTGAACGTGTATGACTGGTTCGAATCGTTCGCGGTCGTACTCGAGACACAGCGTCGGAAGCTCCGGGCAAGGGCGCGGAGAGCTGAGAGCGACCCAGCAACCCCGCGTGCCAACGGCAAGGCTAATGGCAGGGGACGCTCGCGTTCTGGAAGTAGGGCCACGAATATGGACGTGGATGAGGGTGTGGCGGGTGAGGATGAGGATGGCCATGATGAAGATGCGGAGACAGGGGAGGAGGACATGGATGAAGAAGAAGAGGAACGCTGGAAGGTTGAGGTCCAGGCGCGGTTCATCCGTGCCCTGCATGAGCTGGACTACATGGGCTTCGTGAAGCATACGGGACGCAAGGCGGACCATGTCATCCGCACTGTCTATGATATTCCTGACTAGCAGTGTTGTACAATCGGCACGGGGACCACCGCGAACCGAGGCATAGCACACTATTGCATAGCTATCCCAAACACTCCTAGTACTCTCAGCCAGCTGTGTAAACATTGTGCCAGCCAATGGCGGCATGATAAGTACTCTTCAAACCACCAACTCCAAATTCCCTTGCGGTCCGACTCCGCGGCATGTCCTTTCCCAACACATCCACGAGCATCGTACCTGGTCGATTGGAACGCAGCGGGATCGGGCCCATGCTCTACGATGTCAGAAATTTGACAGGTAAATGCTGCATCGGGGACGTAGGGTGAGAACGTGCTGATTTACGCAGCTCTGTTCGTGGCAGTGAGCTTCTGACTGGTGATTCGTCACCCGTACTTCCATGCCGAAGCCTATCGGAACGTGGTGTATGCAGCCCTCGCCGATGGGGCCCACTGTCACTTAGGGAAAATACTAGACGATCGTGCCGGTCGGAGTGGCTGAAAGTCGGAGAACGTTCACAGAAAATACATGGTTCCGTCCTAACACTGCAGGGTGACAATTAGGGTCAGCCCAAACCTTCTAAGGCGGTGATAGCGACAGCTAACAGACACGCACCTGTGTGTACGACCCGTATCCAATAAATCACACATCACGAAGTAACCCGGCGCCGCCTCTCCGGATCAGGCGGCTCGTCCAGCATGCGCACGGCGCGTTGCAGGTCCGCATCTATCGTCGTCTCCCACGCCCACGCCCAGTTGCGGCATATCCGCGACTTGATCTCCGCGAGTTTCTTCTCGTCCGCCCTCGCGTGTGATCCCGACGTCCGCGCCGGTCCATCGAACGTCAGCCCAGGGTAGTTGAGCGTGTAGAGCAGGCCGTTCTCGCGCGAGGCGGTTTGCACGCGGTGGGCGAAGGGTCTCCGGACAGTGTCGTATGCGTGCAGTGCACGGTCGAGCGTCGCACGTGTTGTTCGAGGGTCGGCGAGGAGTGTCGCCAGCACATAGGCGTCCTGAGGAAGTAGAAGATATGACAAATTAGGCCATTGCCTAGTTGCACCATCCCCGACGTACCTCGATCGATTGACCAGCCCCTGCTCCCTGGTAGGGCATCATGGCATGGGCCTAGAGGAAGACAGCTCAGTAGAGGCCGAAACGGTGAGGGTCCGGACTCACCGCATCTCCGAGAAGGGCTACATGTCCAGATACGAATGACGGCAGCGGTAGCGTGGTGTGTACGGCCCATCGGTTTACTCTATCTATACACTTGAGTGACCCAATCAGCGATGAGACTGAGGGGCGAAGCAGCAGGAGAGCAGACCTTGAACAGCGCCTGTACTTCAGGCTCCCACTGATCAAAGTCGTGGAGCAGCTCGTCTCGAGACACGTCCTGTACCCAGGGCTGGTCGAAGGTGGTATGTTCACAATCGTATCGCGCACACATGGCGGCAAAGTTGATCAATGTGCCACGCGCTATGGGGTATACAGTTAGTTGCTAGGCAAGCGGAGATGAGTCCTGCATCCTAGCCTGCTGGTCGTGACGACTTACTGTGTTCTTGCCGAAGTACTGCGAATCGAAGGCGCTCAACGACGAGGTGCGAAGGAAAGAGGGAGCTGAGCACTCACCACCATGGGATTCTCTAGCACTCGATGGTCGGGTAAGAGGGATCGTAATTTGTTAGCGGGTATCGTTGCGCGGTACGCGAGTGTCCCGCTCCACTTCGGTGGTGCTGCATCCTGCAACTTGCGTACGTGGTCTGGACGGCCGTTGACTTTCGCGGCCGTCGCTAGCTCTTCCACCATCGTACGTCTTGCCGCAGACTTGACGCCGTCCGCGCCGACGAGCACGTCGCACGTTGCTGACGTTCCGTCCTTGAAGTAAAGGGTGATAATAGAGTGCGGTGAAGAAGTATTCTGGTGGTATGATACGAGGCGCTTGCGAGTGTAGGTTCGACAGCGAGGCGAGAGGTGGCGGAGGATTACCCCATGAAAGTCCGCCCTATGAAATGCCAGCATGCCTCCTTGTGTGAACACGAGCGACTGAGCTATTGTCTGCGGAGCGGCGGGAGGCGCAGGATCGAGACTCACCTGGCGTGACGAGGGTGTGAAAGTCGACGCCTTCGGCTTGATCACCTTTACGAAAGTGGAATGCTACCTCTGTTTTGAGTGAGTCGAGGAAGAGGGTAATGTTACAGAGAAGGAAATGCACGTACTAGGTTGGTCGTCCGGAGGCACGATAGCGACCTTGCCCAGGTCTTCGGCGAGGCCCAGTGCACAGAGGACCTTCCATGCTCGCGGCCAAACGCCAATGCCAGCGCCAACTTCTGTGAAGGCGCTTGCGGCTTCGTATACGTCGACCTGGATATCTTGGCAACGAGAGAGGGCAGCAGCACAGGTTAAACCCCCGACACCTCCTCCACTGACAGACCGGTTAGTACAACGGGTTGACAATTCAGGAGGCGCTCGATGTCATACCAGATGGCAACCCTGAGTCTGGGTGAGGACATAGCTGTTGGGGAAAAGCCCGCCGGGCGTAGATCAGGTACAAAGTTGGAGAAGCATGGGGGCTGGAGGAGGGGGTATATAACTGACCGGCAAGCAAGTCAGACGGATAGAAGCCGAGTGGGGCGCGATGGACGTACGCACAAATTATCTCATTGACATATGTGGTGCCCTCAACGGGCTGTTTGCGGCGATGTGTGAGAGGGTCAGCAGGCGCAGGCGAGCGGATGCGCCGACCGCGCTACGTGTAGAGGTCGCATAGTGCGTGGACACGAAGTGCCGCGAAAGAAACGGAACAGCAGGCGTTGCGGGTCGATGATTGGGCCTTCGCACGAAAAAGTCGGAAGGAAGCAGTCGGGCTGCCTTTTACCCATGTGCGAGCTCACCGTAACGGGCAGTCTGCGAGGCACGCGGAGAGTGATCTGGCCGTGTCCACAGCCGACGGAGGCCTGCGCTCGGGCTCAGTGCGCTCCTCCGCCGCGATGCGGCCGACACAGGCGCAAACTGCGACCGCCGATGGACCGACCGCCGCCTATGCCGCCACAAACCGCAGTGGGGAACATGCTCGACGCCGCCGCCGACGACGGAGACAACTTGTTGGAAACGCCGACGGAGTGGATCATG
Source organism: Trametes cingulata (assembly GCA_022385765.1). NCBI lineage: Eukaryota > Fungi > Basidiomycota > Agaricomycetes > Polyporales > Polyporaceae > Trametes > Trametes cingulata. Next base: position 398,439 of record MU277988.1, read on the forward strand.
TTGTGCGCGCTCTCCTGTTGAGCTAGATAGATCGCGGGGTTCAAATCTAGATTATCGCAGATCATGTTCTGCACCGCCTGTTATACTCCTCTTTCACTCCTCCCATTCTTATTATCCTCCCACCTCCGTGATGGTATGCTCATGCCGCATGATCGTCTTCAAACGTCCGAACAGCGTCGTGTAGGACGAGCGACCCGTGTGCATCCTCTCAACTGCCCATTTCCAGCCTACCAGTGTGGAAGCGCTCTGCAAGGCTTTACCGAACGCCAGTTGTTCCTCATCGTGTACATTTCGCATAGCATCCGGTCTTCTTGTAGGTTCTCATTGGCTCCTACACCAGAGCTGGCGACCATGTACAATGCTGCTTCTATGGTAGTGCGATTTGATCGCACCTCGTGCCATAGATGCTACGCGCGAGAAGGGCCTGCGGGGATCTCGTGCGTTCGGCATTCAGATATGCTGTCTTCTCCACACAGGCGTACAAGGCGTGGTCTGAACACACCAGAGAACCCAGTCGCCTTCCTGTGTCCCGGAAAATCCGATCTCCGCATTCACAACAGCTGCCGAATATAGCAGCACCGGATGTAAGTGCATGGCCACCGCCGGTGCTTTCCACGCTTGCTTGTCTGCCAGAGTGGAGTGAGCAGGTGCTGTAATCCACAGCGTGGCTGCAACAGATCTCGTCTGGTGTGTATCTGACGAGTCTAGACTTGTGTCACGATCTTGCCTTCTGCTGCGATACCGAAGGGCACGGAACGGCGGAACAGCCCCTCCGACTCCTTCGAGGGCGCTACACGAACCTTACCCAAAGTACAGGATAGGAGAGCGATGATCACGAGCAGAAATGACAGTGGCGAGCGCTCCTCACCGCGGTTTACGCTGCTACTCACTAATGCCTCCCGACAATCACCGCCAGCAGCACACGAGGTCATGGCCGCTCGCCACATTGCCCATTGCTCAATAATCATGGTCGTCATGTAGCAGTAGGAGTTTGTACGTCTCACATCATGCGGCTCGAGCGCCGCTGCGCACTATCAGTCAACGAACGTTTCGAGCAGACCCTATGACTGACAGCATGCGCCGCGGTAGCCTCGTGTCTACGATCGTTCCTTTGTGCCGTTTGCTGACCACCTGTACGATCGCACTCGCTGACAACTTAATTACTCAACAATCTACACGACAAGCTCCCACATGGCATGCAGCTCGCGGCCTCTCGCATCCATTCGGTTCGTGGAAGGCGCCCCCAGGCCCACAGAAGCCGCCCTCGGAAGCGTCCCTAATGCCTCCGCGAAGCGAGCATGTCCGCGAAAATCGGTATCGCACATGTCACGGCGGGTGCGCTCGGGGCCGTTGAGGTACACGGTCGATACACCTGCACAACCCTTCCCAGTCTGAGGGTGCCGTGTCGTTCCGTATTTTCTCCGGAGCGGACGGGACGAGAGCGAGAGACAAGCCGTTCTTGCCGCACATCTCGTTGGCGACTCCCAGTCTGCTGGGCCTGCCTGTAGACCTCACACCCGTTGTACGTGTACGAAGATACGCCGCAAAAATCTAGAGCTCAGAGCGAAAACAAAGGAGCGCTGATCTGCGCACTCCGTATGCTCCGGCCAGCAGCCTAAGATGTCGGATCTGCATGTCTGCGCCCGTGGTGGGGGCATCTGCCAGACGTCTGGGTCTCGCAAGCATTTTCACGCTTTCCGGACTTTCCAAAACACGTCGGGAGCGCATGTGCGAGTCCATCGATCCGCTGGAATCGGTTGGCACGGGCGGCCAACCGGGCGGACATTGTCTGCGCTAGCTTGTTGCGGCACAATTGTGAAGCGCAGCGGGGCGGCTTGGAGGCGGGATATTCTGCGGCCTCGGGAACCAGGCTATAAGTCGGCAGACGACCAGTCATGCTAGTTGTTGGGTAGGCTAGGGTGTCTTGGCTCGCGCGGCGCGAGGTGTTCATCCTGAGGTCCGCCAGGTGCCAACTTGAGAGTCACGTCGGGGAGGATGCACCAGGAATGTGTCCGAACGCACAGAGCACTCTCTGCAAATCTTGCACAGACCGCCACGCTGTCGCTCGTACTGCCTGTCATTTCCTCCGCTGTCTACTTGAGACGGCACATTAAGTGCTCCAGACCCAGGGGGCAGGCATCGATGGCGGCTAAGGGAGGCGGTACGACATGCCAGGCGGAGAGCGCAAGGCGAACAAGACGTCAAGGGGCAGCGAGCCGTGGGATTCGAGCCATGCCGAGGGGCCTCCTTGGTCGTTTGGAGCGGCCGGGGGCAGGGCCTGAAGTTGCCTGGCTAACCGCCGAGGCATGGGCCGTGCCTTTCTGGAATTCGAAGTCAGCCCCAGGTCAGCGTGCGGGAGCGTCCTCAGCTTCCTACGCTGACTCCCGTGGTCGCCCTGCGCACTGTGCTCGGTCTTGGTGCCCTCCATCTTGCCAGCTGGACTTCTGGTACTTCTACGTGGTGCGAAGCGTTTAAGCTCATTTGCTCGTCATTCTACCTCTGGCCTCGAGGAGTGCTCGTTGCGAAGGATCCAGACTGGCTCCGGACGCCTCATCGATCGATCCTTCTACCGTTCTTCCGGCATTTGGAGGTGCAATTGCGCGCCACGGAAGCATTGAGACGGGAAAACTCAGCAAGGACCGCGTGGACGACGAACCAGGGCTGTACTCGGAGACCACCTCCGCCCGCCGACAGAGGACAAAATGCCGGAATAGCACGCCGCATGACCTGAGTTTCACTCGCACGGTGCGCCTGCTCTTGATCTGCTCTATCGCAAGCTCCTTTCGCGTATGTGGGATGGATGACTCACCAGGAAGGGCCGAGAGAGATAAAAGGCGGCCGGTCACGGTGCGTCCTCTCATCCCCTCGTCCCTCTTCAGACATTCGAAGACCGCTACTTCCGCTGTTCCAGTGAGTCTCTCTCGACGCGCACTGCTGACTACTCACCTACAGGTCCCACATGCTCCTCAACACCATATTGTCGTGACGATACCGTGCTCATCAAGCCATCCACCACTCCGACGAGTGCTGAGCAGCCACCGTTGGTAGGTGAGCTACACATCACTGTGCCCGTGGGTATCGCGTTGTCAGTAACATGAGCCTTCTCAGACTGCAATGCAGGTTACACCAGCTCTAGTCGCTCGTGTGCTCACCTCCAACCGTCGCTGGTCGACCGGAAGAGCCCATGCGGCGAGGTTTGATGTTTGTCGGCGGCCGACCGTTACATCATGAGCATCAGCTGCCAGTGCGGGCCCGCATCGCGTGCGTTGCATTGGTACTAGTCGGCTCACCTATACTTGCATACAGGTCAGGACGATCGACGTATCGACCGGGACGAGGCCTGCAGCCGCGAACATATTCTGCGCAAGAAACCGCACCGGGGAGTGCGGTTCCTTGCGGGAATGTGCTTGCGACTGCGCTCACGCCTCTCCCGGGACACCCAACACGACGTCTACACCTCACATGATCCGCGCCAAAACGTAGGAACTCACTGCTGAGGTTCCAACTCGAGCTTGATCGCCACTGAGCCGTGTACGCATCTCTTGGCATGCCGGCATGTGGTGGAAGAGGTGCGTCCTGTCAGTGGCCTGTGGTACGGCAGACAGCGGTTTTGTGACAAGACCGTTGTAGACCGCCGCTAGCCGCTGCCAACGGTACCCCTCGTATCCGAGGAGCCGGTATAGTAGGTCATTTCATGCCATATCGACATCACCGCTGAGCTGATGATTTCCAGCGAGGGAATGTCAGTGGCCAAGCGACGTCGGTCGCGTAGACGGCTGTTACTTTCCTGAAGGTGAGCCATGGAGAATTGGCGAGGGTTCCCTTCGCGCGAAGTTCTGCAGACCTCTGTATCCTCGAATTCTAACTTGCGTTCATGGGCCGTACCAGGACGGCGCCAGAACTCGGCCGAAAGCGGTGAGAACTTAGAAGGCGGCTATTTCCACAACCCTAACCTCGGGGCCATGTGTGCCTCGGCGGTGGCTGCCGTGGCCTCCCAGCATGCTGGCTGGAAGGGAACAGGAAACAATTCAGAAATCACCTCCTACTCTCGAGTTTCTAGCCAGAGGTGGCACTTGTCATATCGCACATATAGCATGCCGACACTATGTCTCGTAGGCTCACAGGCTTTAACGGATCATTCGTGTCATATGCTCGGTCCTGCGCCGTGAGGAGCAAGTCGTTCTCGGGAAACTCGTGCATTGCTAAGCTAGGCTTTGTCGGTATATCAATCGCTGGCATGCACAACTGTGGTTGATCTGCAACTAACTCAATGCGAATGTGCGACAGTCCCAAGGCATGACTGGCACCAAGCCGACATGCGATGACGAGAAGGAAACGTCACAAGAGCTTTGACACATATTCACAGCTCAACGATTCGTGACAGAGCAACGAACATGTAGCGATCATACAAACCTCCGAGGTTCCGACGTCAGAAGTTATTTTCTTAGGATTGCTTTCCACGGCTAGAGCATGTTACACCGACTGCAGCCTCATGCGGAGGCACTATAGTACATTTTGACGAGGAAGTAGCATGGCTCTCGACGGAAGTGAACGGTATCAGATCTTGCCGACGAGGAGGTTGCGGATGTTCTCGCGCGCAGTGATGCGGACAGTGCGGAAGAAGGACCAATAGTCGAGCGTCGACGAGAAGACGTCCGCGAAGCCGAAGGGGAGCATTGGTGGGATCCATCCTACGTCATCACGCCCGTCAGTCCCTCATCCTCACATGCAAGGGAAGGAGATGGAAGCAGCCTACCTCTGGCGTACTCGAGCGCGAAACAGCCGTCGTGCATCTTGTACTGCTTCACATGTCCGCGGGGGAGGTGATGCACTGACCCAGGCGGATATACCTCACGCTCGAGTTTCGGGGGTGCAAACGCCCACTCCTCCCCTACGAGGATGTTGAAGTAGTCGTCCGCAGTGTGGACGCCGGAGTGCCCCTCTGAGCCGAGCGGGGTACCGAAGATGATGAGGTACTCGGTGATGCTCGCGTGGATTATGTACATCGCACCCATCGCCCCGCCCGCGTTGTTGAACATCCACTCGGAGGTATCCGTGTTGATGGCGACGACCGAGGGCGAGTATTCAGCGGTGAGGTTTGAGACGATGTACGGGATGATCGCGTTGATGTCGCCTGGGTGAGCGCGCACGGCGGCTTGCGCGAGCTCGTGGAGGCCCTCGGGCGTGAAGACGTACCAGCGCTCCTAGTAAGGCGAACACGCGTTAGCGTGCGTCGGCGATGGCGTAGACGCAATGCGACGCACCTTGATGCGGTCCAGGACGCTGTAAGCGAGGTATAGGACCAACGCGACGACAGCGCGCGTAGCCCACTTGACGAGCGAGCTGCCCGGGCTGGTGCCTGTGCCCGACCGCGGGCTCGGTGTCGTCTTCGCTCTCATCGCGCGTGCGTGCACTGAGGCGAATGCGGCGACGCAGCGCGGGCAGGGATTATAACGCACAGGCGCGCGTGCCAAGCCAAAGGGCAAGTGGGACGATGTCCGGGCGCATTTTACGGCAGTGGTGGCCGACGGCCTGTCTGCGGGATGTCGACGTGGTCATCCAGTCGGCAGACTCAGACTGTCTTTGATCCAAGTCTGCGACCCACTCCCCCCGCTACGCGCGAATGGGAGACGGTTTCCGCGACCCCATTGATTACTGTACAGAGTTCGTCATGTCGGTGGTACGAATCAGGTTGGCTGTAGCTCCGAGCGAGAGTCGCCGACTGCCCGTGCGACGGTCTGCGTTGCCGTCTTGGGCGAATGTCGACCGGCGCACAGTGCAGGTTCACAGATTTGCGATCGTTTTTGGGCGTTTTGGGAACACAGGACAACTTGCGCTCTGCGAAAAATGTGGGAGCTCGAACGATGTGTTCTTGTCGCGACGTGCAGTGATGGTTCGACCCCGAGCGCCAAGCGGCATTCCGGTCCTGCCGCCATCCCGCGCCGCTCTCCTCGAACACTCTCCACCGACACCTCCGAGCATCTCAGTCCACGAAGGCTTCATTGGCCCGCCACACTCAACGTGATTTCCTTTCCCCAGCGCCAACACCACTATCCGCGCAACACTGGTGACAAATAGAGACTTGAAAGGGCCCCGGAAACATTCCGCTTGCACGCACGTCTTTATACCAAGTCGCGGATCCTTGCGACCCACGACTGCACGGCACCCGAACTTGGGCTGATGCGCACGACGTTCCGCGAGGATATACGCTACGCTCGCTGTTCTATGAGTGTTGCTGCTGTTTACGACTCTACATTACGCCTCGTCTTCTCGGATTGAACGCGGACGCCGTAGGCTTCACTCAGTCCCGGTGGCTGGAGCATTTGCACCACTATGCATGGATGCTGTGAGAAAGTCTCGCGAGGGATTTGCGCCGTTGGTACAGCGTACGAACCGAGCTGCCAAAGGTGCGGTGCTCCTTATGTCTGCATGTGCGGGTGGTGAAGTGGCTGGTTCCAAGCTACTGTACAGCAATACACGATATTACAAGGCGCGCGTCCGAGCGGGAAAAGAAGAGTCCATATGGTGTCGTCCTTTGCTTTCTGTAACTCAATAGGGCCGAGTATGAGCAGCGGGAGGCTGGAAGGACTCGACCGGTCAGCAGACAGGAGAGTTGAGCGACGTGACCGGACTCACCGGTGCGAATCCGCCTGGCTGAGGCGCACCCGGAGGGGGACCCTGGGGAGGCTGGTACTGCCCGCCGTAGCTTGGCTGTGCGTTTGTATTCCAGCCTCCTTGCGGACCAACTCCAGGACCGGCGCCATAACCAGCCTCCTGCGCAGCGGGTCCCCCGGCACCGTACCTGCGTCCGCCAGGCGCTCCGAAAACGGTCCCTCTGGCGCGGCGACGGCGGAACAGAAGTGCACAGCAGACGCAGAGCAGTAGTACGAATACAACGCAACCTGCGATATGCAGTGTAAGATAGCACTCCCGCCGACAGAAGTTCACGGACGCTTACCAATCACGATGCCTGCGATGGCTCCGCCAGCAATCCTTGCCGCACGACTTCCTCTAGATCTCTGCGCAGCTGCGGAAAGCGCGAAGGATAGAGCTACGAGAGCGACTGGGAGGACAGACATCGTCGCGATGATGCTGCAGAGCAGGAACAAAAAGTGGCCGACGTTCCTGAGCTATCCATGACTTATATCTGCGGAGTCAATGGCTTGGAGTACGCGAGCTGTACGCTCGGGAACGTCTATGACGGTGCTCACGCTGAACTGGAGTGGCTGCACTGCTTGGCTCCAGGCCCCAGGCATGGTCACAAGCGTAGCGTGGAGTCCAGGGCAAACCACAAGCCTTGTATAGGCGCCCGTGTCTGCGGCCAAGTCATGACGTCAGAGGCTACTGTCACAAGGGTCACCAGCGTCACGCAACGGTGGAACGCGGAGCGGTTGCGTTCGGCCTGACGAGCTCCATCCGCTCTCGGCTCTCTGTAAGCTGCGAATATGGCCGGGCTGCTCTGCTATCCTCGAGCCCAGCACTACTTGCTTTTGAACCACCAACACCAGCCTCAATGCCCCTATATTCCCTGACGACACGACACCCGCGCTTCGCGCCCTTACGACTCTTGACGATCCTGTGTCTTCCTGCATACGCAGCGGCACAGTATGGCTACTACGACGGAGGTGGAACGCCAGGCCGTGTAGTTGCGGGGATAGTAGTCGGTGAGTAGACCTGAATATATGTGAAGGCCGGTGCTGATTAGTTGCACAGCGATTTGCATCGCCATACTATTCTTCATCCTCTTTAGCATCTTCTTCCGTCGCCGCCGGCGAGGAGTTCCTATCCTTCCATGGCAGGGCAACAGCAATGTGCCTCTTCGTCCACACAACCCGAACCAGACACCGTATACGGGCACCCCCATGATGGCTCACCAGTCATCCTTCGGTCCTAGCTCTGGACACTACCAGCCTCCGCCGGGTCCGCCGCCCTCGTCGGATCCAATGCCTCCTCCTCCTTACCCCGGCAAACCACCGGCATATGACAGCGAGGAGAACAACGGCTATGGAGCACCACCTGGGCAGCCTACGCCAGACGCGCCTCAGCCTGGAGGTTTCGTTGCGCCGCAGAGCCCTCATTCCCCCCCTGCCGCGCACGTGAACAATCACGTGAGTGTTTACTCCTGCACGGCTTAATGCAACTTGTGTTCTGTTGCTGACAAGCTTTGCCCAGTCCCACTCCCCTTGGTTCAGGAACTCGTAAATATGATGCGAGTGATTGCTTCACGTTATATTTTGATCATACATGTATACACGAGTAGTACGTGCGAACGTCTTTGATACCTCACCGTCACTGTAGCATCAGCTCCCTATGTCGGACATTTACGATATAATGGACACCCATATTCACCGCAAACTGAATGACTTCATTCGTCCGCTTCACGTGAAGACAAACAGTCACAGCTGCTAGCGTCCGAGAGAGGGAGCCGAACACGGTCGCAACCAATGCACCATGCGGGGTTGGAACCGTCTTGTCTCCGCTTCTCTGCAACCTCCACCTCTAGTCCTTTCATTCGTTCCCTCAGGTCCTGGCTTGGTCAACATGTCTTCGACCCCGACCACTCCTACGCTTTTTGGCGTCCTCGTCGTCCTCAACATCATACTCGCTGTGGTCTGGATTCCGGTACTCGAAGCGGTGGATGACGCGACCCTTGTCTTCCGCGCGATGTCCTTCGTCAACGCGTTCGCTGCCGCTTGGTGGATTTGGGTAAGTCCTCGTCTGCACTGGTTAGTGACACTACTTATTGGCTGAATGCTGTAGATCAACACATCACTACGAAGACGCGTTCGAACCGTCTCGCGACATGCGACTTCATGCACACGCTCTCTTGTTTCTCTCTTGCCGCCTGTTCTTGTCGTCCCTCTACGGCTTCTGCGCAGTGTTATCGCGCCACTATGCAATCTCAATCTTCCGTCATGGAGTCCATCGAAATGGCCCCAGACTCATACCATGATCCGAGATCCCCTTCGGTTACTGCAGCTCAGAGCGCCGCGTCTGTTGGACCGTCGACGCGATCGCAGCAGCCGTCCGTATCTTGAACCTGAATGGGTGACGACGATTTTGGTGTGTACCGAACCTCGTTCTCTATGGATATAGCTCGTTGACAGAAGGGCGCCGCACAGAGCATACTCGACAGTCCGAGACGATATCTCACTGAGCGTGGTCCCCGCATCCCATCTCGTTCCTTCTCTCCTTCCCCTCCCACTCGCTGCAGCAGTATAGACACTCTCGTCGATGACGAATCGTCCGATACATCGAAGCCGCCGGAAGGCACGCATATAGCCACCTCTACACCTACATCTGACAAGAAGAACTCTCCCAACGCATCTCTACCAGTCACGACTCTAGTACGCCACCCCTATCGCGTTCGCCATTCTACTCCTTCTTCCGTTCACTCAGTCTCGACATATTCGTCCGCCGGCAATCTCTCCCCTCACAACAACATGACCATCCCCGATCTACCTCCTTCGCTAGCGTCCCTCTGCGACACGCAGTTCCTGGAGGCGGTCCAGTTCTACCGCGACGTCCGCACCCTCACAAGAGAACGGGACATGTATCGTACCCGCGCATACCAGCTGGCGATGCGGCTCGACGACTACTACACAGCACATGCGCAGGACGCTCTGGATCTTGAACGCACGAAGGGCGAAGTCGAGGAGGCTCGTCGCGCTCTCGACGTGCTAGAAGCGGAGCGACGGGACCTATCTGTCGCCTTGGCCAGCATCCTCATCGCATGTCGGAGCGCCACGAACGCGGAGCTTCCAGTAGCAAAGGCACCCGTAGAGGGATCACAATCTCTCAAGCAGATGCCGTCGACTGAGGAGCTTGTCGTGTACCCGCGGACGCCTGGTGGGGACTGTTCGAGTGTTGACTCGGACGAGCGGCCACTGCTCCTCATGGCTACTACAGAGACTTTCGAGGACACTCCAACACGCTCACGAACGACGTTGCGGACATCCGCTAAACCGGCGAAGTCGCACCTGGAGGATATCGTCCTGGAGACTCAACGACTCAGCGAGCACGTCCGCTCGCAGGGCAAAGGCGAGAGCGCCATCTGGGATGCACAGCGGGTCAATACTGCTAGACCACTCTTCTCAGTCGTTCACGAAGAGGCGGCGGGCGACCGCTCAGGCCTGGAGAGTTCTATTCCAGCACAAGTTGAACCGTCGACAGAGGCGGACAGGATCATAGAGGACTTGCGTCTGAGTCGGGCGCCGTGCGCGACGCCTCGTAGGGCGATACCCATGGTCCTGGAGAAGGTTGAAGAGGAGGAGGAAGCTGAAGGCAAGGAAGAGAAGAGCGAGGAGGAGGAAGGAGAGGAGGATGAGGGAGAAGATGATGTAGAGGACGCGGTCGAGGAGGATGAGGACAGTGAGGAGAGCGGGTGCGAAGACGATTCGGACGTAGAGGAACCAAAGCTCGAGGAGACCTCAATCCAGGTGCAGATCACTAGGCAGCCCCGAGGCCCTCCCCCGTCGCCCTTCGCGACAAAGGCCGAGAAGGCCTCTGGTCATGGGGGGCAAAAGGGCAAGGAGCATACCTGGCGGGGACGTTCGAGGCCGACAAACGACGCCGTCCCTACGCTGCCTACGGCATCCCCGTTGGAGCCTACGTCAGCGGAATCCGGATCTTCTCAGTTGTACCCGGAGTCTAGGTTGCCAAACCGAGTGCGGACGCGACAAGCGACTGCTCCGGCGACCCCTATGACGCCGTCGCCGACGGCGACGATGGGGAAGGGCGAGCGAGGCCCCGCCGCTCCCTTGACAGGAACTATCGGGGAGGAACGCAGGCGGCATGCGACGTTCAGTGGAGCTGGACCCTCTGTGTCGTCGGGGGCACAGCAGGGTGGGCGGTGGCCGATGAGGTGAGTCCTGTCTGCCTCGGTTCATCCCAAAGCGTAGAGGAAGCCGATCACTCACCATGTGTGAACACGCAGTGCCTTTGGTAACGGGGGTGTCGAGAGGGTCAGGGGGCCGGCACAACCATACCCATTCGTGCCTAGCAACCTCTTCTACCAACGTACAGGCGGATGGCCAATGAAGTGAGGCGGCGAGGCCCCTCGACTCCGCCAGCCGTGGGGTGTGGGCTGGAAGCTCATGGAGGCGATGACGAGTAGGGTGCGTTGGTACCTCGGATTACGACCACGGCGGCGCGAACAGAAGTAGAAGCTCGTATGCTTCGTGCTTCGAGCGGACAGCGAGGTTGGATGGACAGATCTAGGATGCAGTTGTAATATGAACATTTGTAGCTTTGTCGTGTTGTATCTGTACCTGGGCTTCGACTTCTGACATATGTAGCGGTTAGATTCCATCGCGTTCGTAGAGAACCGTTCTGCTAGCACTGTGGGCTGTATGATGACCATCGTTGTTGTAATACCCCTGGAGATATCTCGGACATTTGTTATTCCATACTATACGGCCTCGTACGGTCACCCAGGCCAGAAAGGCGGAGAGACATCGAACGTACAGGACGACAACGTCAAATCTGCGGTCACAGCGCGGACCAACGCAGTTCCTATCTCGCCGCTGTTACTCCCGCGAAGCCTCTGCTCGGCGACACCCTAGAGCAGCACGCCCCGGTAAGTTCCCTCGACACGCTTCCCCGCCTGCTAGACACCCACGCCCAAGCCCCGCCCACGGCGAGGCTCCTCCTCACCAATCCTCATCGCGCAGATTCAGGACGCCTCCCAGCCGCCCAGCAGAATGGAAACTTGAAAGGGAGTCGAGTGTCTGTCTCCGAGTCCCACTCCGCAGCAGCGTGCACTCCGCGAACTGCCCATCGTGTGACGCTCGCGACTGGCCCCGGGCGAACGCGCGCCGTCCCCGTGGGCCCGTCACCTCGCTGCTTGCTGTGCATTTTCTGTAGACAACGAAATGAGTGGATGCGCGCACTCTCCCGTGGGGGTGACAGCGTGAGCGCGGGATGCTGGCGAAGCCCCCGGAGGAGGGGAGGAAGGCCTGGATTGAGCATGTAGAGCCTGAGACGCAGGCTTGCGGAGTGGGTGCACCTGACTTACGGCGCGGGCGACGGCGAGCGGAGCGGTCTTGCCACGGTCTTGCAGCCTTGCGAGCCTCTCGTGCACGGTCGAGTCAAAGGCTAGGCTGTCGAGGAATGTCAAGAAACGAGGTGCTCCGTGCCGTCGAGCGAGTGTCATCCGCGAGCCTCTGAGCTACAATATGCTTAATTGCCCCTCATAACGACGGCTCGCAGGCCCCCACACGACGCGTCCCTCGAGTGCGCCGTGGACCCACTCCACAGCCCAGCTGTCCTCCCACCCCGCACGCGTACACGCATGTGAGCCGTAGCGTAGTAGCCTCTCACGCGCACCACCATCGCTATGCGACCGGGTACCGTGCCAAAACGTCCGGCCACGCCCACGAGGCTCCGACCTCGGGAGGCGCCCGCTGCCCGCAGGATCCTCGCGCACGCGCACTCATGAGCACAGGGCGCGGGGGCCCGCACGCACGGCGCGGCGCGGCGGCATTCGCATCCGCGAGCCCCCGCAGGACGCGAGGCGTGCAGATGCGGACGCACAAGGGCATATTGGCTCCCACCGGCCGCTTCGCAGGCCTCAACGTGCACTTTGCGGAAGAGGTGCGCCCGGAGGGCGGACGAATCGGAGGTACACGGACGACGGCGGTGGATGAGGACGAGGCGCGGCCAGCGAAGTCGGCGGAGGGCCACGTTCCTGGAGAGCCCTCGAGCGGATGGGAGGCAAGAGATGCGGCACAACGCGACACGACAGGACGGCGGCGGTGGAGATAACACGCGCCTCGCGCCTCGCACCCTGCTAGTCCCGGGACGACGTCCCGCTTCTGCGAGCACGATGCCCCGCGATGCGCACGAGCGGAACGGGCGTTAAGCTCAAGCTCAAGCTCGGGCCAGGGCGACCAGGGTCGTAGCTCGGCGGCCCGTGCGACACAAACGCTACACGGGCGACATGCGCTCGAGCGTCGTATGACGTCGTCCGCCTTCGCATGCGGGAACGCGGGGGCGGCCGCCGCTCGAGTGCTCGAGGCGTGTACGCTGCTGCGTGATAACACGATGCCGCTTTCGCGCGGCGCGATTGCTGGCCGAGCCATGAATCGGAATTGCTGGGACGTACGGGGATTGGTTCTGGACATTGAATGCTAGAACCCAGCGGTGGGTGAACGGGTTTCGTATCCTGCACGCGCCGCCGTGACGACGACATAGTGGCTCGACGCATGGTGGTTCAGGCCATACATATCCTCCCGATCGGCGGAGGAGAAGCTCAAGTTTCAGCAATCGGGATTGAAGCCACGAGCAACGCACCGTGGTATAGCAAATGGCGGAGGAAGCCTGAAGGCCCCCGTATCCTGTACGGGGCGCCTAACGACAAATGCATAGCAGTTCGGAGGTCATGCGTCCTCCGCAGGATCGGCGGTTTCGAGCATTTCGGAATTCAGCATTCGGAATTGATGTCGAGAGAGACGCACGCACCGCCCGAGTAGTGCAAAGTCGCGGGGCGCCGGACGTGGCGAAACGCGCGATGCAGCGAAGGAACGCAGCATGAGGGAGAAGGAAATAGCACAGTCGCGTTCTGTGGGTGCCATCACAGCCACGTCGAATTGAGCACCGCATCCTCAGTACGGAGAAAGTAGGACGCCGCGAAGCATCTCCCGGGAGGAACAGGGAGTCTGTCTGTAATGTCTTGAATAGCGGCTAAGCATAGACGGAGAGGAAGAGTTGAAATTGATAGATGCGGATGCACCAGGACCTGTACGCATAGAGGAGAGTTCGCCAAAAGGAGGATTGCGTGCTGATTAGGAACGAGAGCTACCGTGCTTGCCAGTACATATCTGTTGGCTTCGGAGAAGTGCAAGCGTAGAGGAAGCAGGAGTACAGAATTGGGCAGCGTGCTCTGTTTAAGTACCGGCACGAAACCGGAGGAAAGGGTGACTGCGATGGTCTTGCGACTCTGCACAGGCGGCCTAGGCATAATTGCGAGCGTAACGATAGGCCAAACTCGGAGCATGATGACGCTTGAGCAGACCGACGTATGTCTCATCGCATTCCGAATGGTCAGAGTCGGCGGCAGGACTACTCTCGGTAAACGTCTTGTGGCGAACGTCGGATATACGTCGCGCGCCCCTCCCGTTTCTCGGAAGAGGTTGTAACCCCGAGAAACTCGCTGTGCAACATTGTCGGTACCGCACGCTCGCTTCTAGCGTACGATCGTCGGGCGACAGCCCACAGTTCACAGGAGAAGGTTCGCGCCAAAGGACTCCCCCAGAGCACGCTAAACCCTTGCGTGTTGATCCAGCGCAGCTCAACAAAAATAGGTGCGCTGTGCAAAAATAACGCAAGCAAAAATAGGACGCACCACGAATATACGACCGATGATTGGCGGGTAAATACGGATCGTCCAAACGAAAGCCAGCGGCGTCGCAGACCGCGCAGAGAACGCGAGTGGAGGGCCAGACGTCGATGGAAAGACGACTGCGCTGGCAAGAACTGGAGGAAGGCGCACGGTTCTCGCTGGCGCGGTCGAGGCCGGGAGAGGCCGGTATTCAATAGAGGCTGCGCCGGGACGGGCTCAAGCAGAGATCGCGATCGGCGGCATGGGCCCGAGTGCGATCAGAGATGCCGCGGCGCGCGCCGTGCCGAAAATTAAGTTTCCCTTGCCGGAGGAAGCACACGCTGCCCGAAAACGGAGGACGGGCCCGGGCGAGCGTCCCACGTCGGGCGGGGGGCGTGTCGGCGGCCTGAGCGCGGCGGGGAGGCTTGGGAGATGAAAAGCGTGCCGCAAGGCGAGCGTGCGCGCCGGGCCAGGGAGAGGGAGTCAGGGGACGAGGGAGGAGTGGGCGGACGGGCCGCTGGAGGGCGTGCGTGGATGTTCGCAGGGCCACGGTCGGAGAGAGCAGGACACGCCCAGAGATAGGGAGAAGGGCGTCATCGGAATCTGCGCGAGCGGGCGGTGATCTTGGGAGGCCGAGAGAGGGGAGATTGTGCCACGGTCGAGAAAGCGGACGGGGGGAGATGAGAGAACGCGGGAGTCAGCAGACGAGATCGGACGGGAGAACCAGCGCTTCGGCGAGGCACGCTGGACGCGGGTGTGAACGCTGAGCTGAGGACGGCGTGGGCGACTGGCGAGTGGTGGGCGAGTGCGGCGGAGGGAGAAGATTTGATGCGAGATAGCCGAGGGGTCTGCGGGGGCGAGCGTCGCAGTCGTCGGGTGGGCGCGGAGAGTACTGGGCGTCGTCGCTGGCGGCGTCGAGGAGCGAGCCGGGGCAGGAATTAAAGGCGGGAGAGGATGTGAGATGGGGAGGAGGAGAGGGCGAGTGCTGCTGCGGATTGACGGCATGAGTGCGGTTGCAGTTGTGTGATTGGCAGGAGCATCGAAGGAGCTCCGAGGACGGCGTTTGCGGCTGCTTGTCCATCCATCCCTCGCCCTCCCTTATGTCCTCTCCCTCAGCCACATCCCAGCCACACCATCCCTCTCCTTCTCCCCTCCCGCTTTCCCCTGCCCCCTCCGCACACGCTCTCCCTGCACCCCCCGCAAGCCGCATCCAACACCACCTGCGCAGACTGCACACATGGGGAGACGAAAGATTGAGATTCAGCCCATCACGGTGCGTCCCCTCTCGCCGCCTCGAAATAGCCCCTGCTCGTCGCGTCCAAGTATACGACGCCCCGGGCGCGGCTCGCCCTCTCTCTTCCCTCCGACCGCTGCTTATTTTGCGCCCCGCCCCATCTATAGCACGAACGGAATCGTTCTGTCACCTTTTTAAAGGTCAGTCGCTATAAATACGCCAATTCTCTTGGCATCCGCTAACACGCGCTCGATCACGCTCTGCACCCATCGTCGTACACAACTCCAGCGCAAGAACGGCCTCTTCAAGAAGGCCTACGAGCTCGGCGTCCTCTGCTCCGTCGACGTTGCGGTCATCATCTTTGGTGAGTCGTCGAGCGTGCTTTCTCACTCGACTCCCACCGTGTCGTTTTCTTGGCACGCGTACCCCTCCCACACACCCGCTATATGCGCCGCATTCGACGACCACGGGTGCCCAGCAAGCAAAGGGCACGTCGTTGAGACCCCAAAGGACGATTGCAAGCGACTCGAGGGTCTGTGAGGGGCTTTCGAAGGTTCGAGCCCATACCAGACGCGCAGCCCCGAAATCACCGACGCAGTCTGCCCTGACTCACTCGCAGTTTGCACCTCCTGCAGGAAGATCACTTGAGACCGCTTCTTCGACTGTTGGACGTCGTCTTGCCAGCGGCGCCGGTGCAAACAATTTTCCGTCATCTTGCACTGTTCCTCGGGTGCTGCTCAGAGCGTCTCCCCCTGCTTATTCCCCTTCTATCCATCCGTGCTCACTTCCTCGTCAACGATGCTGACGACTGTGCAACAGAGGAACGGCCAGGCCATCATGCCAAACTTTATCAGTACTGCTCAACTGACGTCAACGCCATGGTTCAACGTCATCTACGGGTATGTCGGCCAACTTCGCTCCTCTTCCGCGTTCTCACCCTCTGCCCTAGTTCGACGGTGAACGAGACACAAAAGGGCCCGCAGACTTCTCAAACAACAGCAATAACAAGGCTGACGACGCCGCAGACGATGATGACGAGGGCGACGATGACGACGGCTCCCAGAAACGGAGAGACAGCAAATCAACAAAGGTAAAGGTGGAGGGCTCCGCTCCCAGCATCGTGCCAATACGGCCCGGTCCACCATCAACTGACGTCTCGACAAGCCCGGAGGTGAGTGGATGGCACCCGCACCGTCTCCCAAGCACATGCTCAGCCAAGCGCGGTCCTGCAGCTGGACTACCGGCCCAACCTGCGCGTATCGCCCACCGCGAGCACGTCGTCCTCGTCCCTCCCTATCTCCGGCGAGCGGCACACGTCCGCCATAACGTCCGCAGCGCGCAGCATCCCTATCAGCAGCACCGCCAAGCGTCCCCGGCTCACGGTCGACGACGCCTCCCACGGGATCCAGTCTGCGCCCGCGACGCTCGGCGCGAACTCTAACCATATCGGAAGCCCGACGTTCCCGTACCGCATCGACATCGACCTCCCGTACGCGTCGCCCGGCGGCAGTTCCATTATCCCCTCGCTATCGCATCTGCACTCGCAGCATCCGAGCCTCACCGCGCTCTACTCGGGCGGAGGGGGCGGGGGCGGGGGAATGGCGAATCTGATGAGCGGCGGCGGCGGCGGCTCGGCGTCCTTCCTCCCACAATCACCATTCGACCTCTCGCGCGGGCACAGCGCGGCCGCGCTGCGCACGGTGGCGTTCCCGCCGGCCGGGTCGTCGCCGTACTCGCCGCACCAGCAACACGCCCAGCAGCACCAGCACCAGCAGCACGCCCAGTCGCAGTCGCCGGGCCTGTTCTCGCGCGGCGGGGGCGGGTCGCAGGGCCCGCACGCGGGTTCGCACGCGAGCAGCATCTTCGCGGACCTGCTGGGCACCGCGGGCGAGCATGGGAACGGCGCGGGGCACGCTGGCGCGGCGCCCCCGCAATTCCCGACGTTCGATTGGCCCGTGCACGCGGCGTCGCAGAGCTCGCAGCAGGGGGGGCAGGGGGGCCATGAGAACGGTGCGTGTGTGTGTCTTGCCGGTTCGCTCGCTTTCGCGCTCTGTCGTTCTCGGGGTCTTGTGTGGTTGGACGCGTGTGTGCGCTCGTGCGTGCGTGCATGTGCGTCTCTCCGCTCGGTCGGAGAGTGCAAGCTCGAGACTCGAGGCTGGAGGTCGGAGGGTGGGACAGGGCTCGTCATTCTCCGCCGCCCTTCACCCTTCACCGCGTCATTGCTTGGGTGGGTGGGTTCTATGGAACGCCGCTGCGTGCGGCGCTGACGTGCTCCTTACCACCCTCCGCCTCGTTCTGTGGTACCCGTTCCCACGCGTGTCTCCTGTCCGGCGGTCGTCCGCCCTTCTCTGCCTTCTCTCTTCGCGCTTCTCCCATTGTGCTCCCCCCTTTCTCGCCCCTGCTTTCCGACGTTCCTTCCGCTCCCGCTCCCGATCCCAGCCGAGTGGACACGCTTGCTGACGCTTGTTGCTTTTGTTCTTGTTCTTGTTGTGCGTTCCACAGCTGCGCAAGGCTCGCCGACGGACAACAACTGGTTCGACTTCCTCTCCGCGCCGACGTCCACAAGCAACGGCGCCTCCGGCGGCGGCCCCAACTCCGCCGCGGGGCTCTCGCTGCCCCCGCCTGTGCCCCCGCTGAGCAGCGCGCGGTACGCCGCGTCGCCCAGCCTCGGCCGGAAACGGCTACGGGACGAGGGCACCGGTGCGAGCGACAGCGGGGAGAGCGACGAGCAGGGCCGGAGAGAGCGGCCGCGGCTGAACGGCAGCGCGGGCGGGGGAGGGGACGGGAAGAGTTGACTCGCGGTGCTTGTTGACGGCGAGTATGGGACGTCGGTGGGCTTGCCGCCGCCGCTGCCGGCTGTCGGCCGTGGTTGAGCGGCTCTGCGCTTCCGCTGCGTCTTAGCAGATGCGGGCGTGGTGGCTGCGAGGGTAGACCAGGGCCGGGCTGGCCTGTCCAACTGGGCGACTAGGAAGAATGGCCCCGGCGGACGGGAGGCGAGCGCGGACGCGGACCGAGACGGTAGAGGGTAGGCGGGAGGGGAGGTGAGACTGGAGGGGAGGGGAGGTGGGATACGGTGCGGGCACAGAGAGGGAGAGCCCGCAGAGATTTTTCTGCAGCAGTCGTTTGCTTTGTTGTGTACGTACAGCATGTTTTCCGGACGATTCACCGTCGCATTGCATACAGCTTTCCAACTCTCTTCCTTCAAGCTGTTCGCCTTTGCAGCAGATTGGCGTTTGCTTGGCGTCGGCAGCGTGGATTTTGGGCGCATACATCGACAGGAGATATGGTTGGTTCCCGACAATGCGCATAGGATATAAAGCGCAATTTGGTACGTGTCTGCCGTTGCGTCACTTCATCCCGCTGTAAGGCAAGGACGCTTATATGCCATTCGACCCTAGCGTCCGCGAATACAGTACAGTGCAATATAGGACAACCGGGCTACTTGGAATTACAGTGCAGACTACTACGCAGAAGGATCGGCGGGCCACGTCGCGATCTTCGTCGCGTTTCCAGTGAGCGTGAAGGTATGCTTCAGTGCCCCATCCGTATCCAGAGCGACAGTGTACGTCCCCGGATAGACCCACTTCGCCCCCGTCTCCTCCGCGCGCGCAATCGCGCCGAGCGTCACCGGCAGCTCAGCGACCGCGCTCTTCTGCGGCGCGAGGCCGTGCACGCGCGTGTACGACACGAGCTGCTTCGTCGGGTGCGGCGCAGGGCCGAAGGAGCCGCTCACGAAGAGGAGCGCCACGTAGTCGGACGCGACCGTGCCCGTGTTCGTCACCCGCACGGCGAAGGTGTCCAGGAGCGCGAGGTCGAGGAACGGCGCGCTGTGTTCGCCGCGCGATACGAGCTCCGCGATGGAGTACGTCTTCGCTGGGCCGCCGAAGCTGGCGGCGGCTGCGCGCGGGGCCGCCCAGGAGAACGCGAAGGTCGTGTAGTGGAGCCCGAAGCCGAACTCGTAGACGGGTGTGCCGGTGTACCACTTGTAAGTCCGTCCGGGATTCGTCGCGCTGGGTCGAAGGGACATGTCGGTCATCGGGACCTGGTCGGCGTACGCAGCCGGGTACTGGGTGATAGGGAGGCGTCCAGCGGGCGCGGCCTTGCCTGTCAGGATGTCGAAGAGCGCAGCACCACCGCTCTGTCCTGGGTAACCACCCCATATGATCGCATTGACCTAACAGAGTCCGGATTTGCACACGTATGATTAGCTTTAGTAGCAGGGGTTGGCAAGGAAAGAGCACAGATGCGTACCGCATGACTGTTCTTCAACGTGGTATCGTCCAGCTGGCCGCCACCGAACTGAGCGATGATGAGCGGCTTCCCAACGCGCTCAAGCTCTGCGACGAGCTCGAGCTGGTTCCCGGGCCACGTCAGGTTCAACCGGTCAAGGCTTTCGCTCTCCACCGTCTCATCCAGACCTCCCGCGAAGATGACCACATCCGCCCGCTTGGCCGCGGCGATCGCGGCGGGGAATCCGCTCGTGTCGTTCTGCGTCGTGACGTTCGTGCCGAAGACGTACTCGACGTCGAAGCCGGCCTGCTGTGCGCCTTGAAGCGCGCTAATGAGGAACGGCGCGACACCGAAGTAATTGCCCTGCATGAGCTCCGTCGCGTTCCCCCAAGGGCCAATGAGCGCAAGCTTGCGGACGTGCGGTGAAAGGGGGAGGACGCCGTCGTTCTTGAGCAGGACCATGCCCTCGACGGCTGCGGTATGGGCGAGCTGTTGTGCCTCCAGGGTGTTCACCTCCGATGGGCCGAGCTGACGATACGGCTGCACCTCAGGAGGGTCAAAGTACCCGAGCCTGTCGCGACGCGTCAATGATCAGACCAATCAAGGGTTGGGCGACGCCTACCGGATGAGCGAGGCGTACTGGCGTATAACAGCTCTTTCCAGGTCGGTCCTCTTGATCAGCCCTTGCTGCAGTGCGTCCGGAAGATCCTTCGTGATGCCGAGGTCACAGAAGATATCGGTACCAGCCAACAGGGCGACTGCCGCAGCCTCTACAAAACCGCTGGTGAAGTTGTGCCCAAGGTAGATCACCTCGACAGCAGGACAGTCGCTGACGACCCATCGATCGTCAGAGAAACCCCAGTGGTCGCGGAGAATGTCCTGGAGAAGGAACTTGTTCGCGCATGCTGGTACGCCGTTGACGGCGTTGTACGAGCACATGACGCTGCCGACCTTCGCGTCGCGTGCGCATGACTGAAAAGGTGGGAGGTAGAACTCGGACAGGTCCTGCTGCGAAACAATCGCGTTAAAGCCATAGCGCAAGTTGCCCTCCCAATTCTCCAGATCGTAGGCGGCGAAATGCTTGCAGTCAGCGACGACCTTGAAGTAGGGCTTGGGATCGACGCCTCCCTGGAGACCGACAATGAGGTTGTAAACGTATTGGGACAGGTGGAACGGATCTTCCCCGGGGGTCTCCTGACCGCGCCCCCAGCGAGGATCCCTGAAAGCTGCGACACACGGATCAGCGAGATGTCCCATACATGCACGCGACATTAGACAAACGTACGATTGATGTTCGGGGTCCAATAATCGAGAGGGGCCCGGCCAGCGTTGCTGAACGCACGTCCTTCGGTACTGATGACGGACGCCACTTTTTGAATAAGGGGGTCGTCAAAGGCAGCGCCCATGAGAATTGGTTGAGGAAAGGAGGTCGCAGAGCTGAAGTTGCCGGAGGATGCGAACATCACTCCGGGGCTGGTAGCTATTCCATGCTAAACAGACAGACGTAAGACAGTGTTTTCTGTATGAGTAAGTCTGCTACATAGGTCGCACATACCAGACCTTCAGCCTCCCATGCGTAGGCAGGGAGTCCAAGGCGAGGGACACCAGGGGCCGCGCTGTCGATGTTGGCGGCGAGTTCGTCGTCCGTCCATAGATCGATCAACGCCTTCGCCCGAGTGATAGCGTCTTTGGTGACATCGCATACGGCATTGGCCTTGAGCGGGCCATCAACACAGTCCGGAAAACTGATGGCGTGGACAATCGCAACGCCGACCGCAAGGGTGGCCAACAAAGCGTGGAGGCGACCGAGTGCTTTCGACATCGTGAAGTTAGGTGACGTGCGAAACGACCAGTGCACGACTCTACTTGGACCAGGGTTGGCCCCCTTTTAAGCATAGCGCTTCTGTGGGTTCGGACAAACCGGAGCCGCCTGGAATTCAATAGGTACTGCCGAGAGGACCGTGTTCACAAGTCAGCTGAATGAAACAGCGGCCAAAAGGACACGAACCATGCGTTCGACGAAATCCACGGAGCGAGCGAAAGCTCGAGCTCGGGGCGCCGCCGAGTGGAGGAGGGCCGACCGTAGTCGCGACGATGCAGCGCACACTCCCTATAAGCTCCCGGGAAGGTGAGGTGACGCACTATCCTGCTGCATGGGGAGGATCCGCATGCTTGTCCTGGCTCCGGTAAGTGTGTGTGAGCCCCTTCAACTACTCAGCATATTTACTCGTCGGTCCGAGTTCTTCTATGCTCCAGCCATGTGACGACTTCCAGCTGTCTAGGCAGATCTCACCGCTCTCTTTCTATGAGCGCATCAAAATGCAAGGACCTTCTTCTATTGAGTTTGGCCAGCTCCGGGTCTGCACCAGACGTCACACTACGAGACGACGCAATCATGCTATGCATCTTGATCAACACTGTGGAGACTGTACCGACGCGGTGACTCCATTCCGCTGACTTACTTTCATGATACACTATGCTGCTGGTCTATTCTCCGTTCGGAGAGAAATATATCCCGGATACACAGCATGACTGGGAGTTCCGTCACCTAGTGCCCTTGAGCTCGCAATCCACCGCGAATTTTGACGACCGGTGGCAACACGGTAAGACTGAGGTTCATCATTTGCAGTATACCGCGCCCGCTTTCGGATGGAGGAACAGAGTGAAGATCTCATCGAGAAGCCATAGCGCAACGTATAGTTCAGCTAGTTAAGTTCTCAAATCGGAATTCGGCAAACAAGCTGGATGTGACGGCGGTCAGCAGGAGGACAGAGCGATAGGCGCTTGACCGTACCGTATTGCAAGGCGCTAATCACTGCTATGGCACTAGTACTAAGTACAGTAGGCCCGTCACTTCCAGCGCGGCGATTCTGAACGGCACGGCGCGGATAGTGCACGGATTCCGAAAGCCTTGTCCAGTCTCTCACCCTTGAACCTCTAAACGATGATGGGTCTTATCCCCGCCTGATCCATTCACCTACTCGACGATAGTGAGTGGATGCCAGCACAGTTAAGAATGATCTGGACAGCATGATGGCATGCAAGATTCGACTCGGCGACATATAGATACAACTATTCCAAGTTCAATCGCGGCTTCGGACAACTTCGACTCTAGCACTCTGAATACACAACGACCAACCGGGTGTCCGTACCTAAGAACAGCCACACCGTGATGTCAAGCCTACGCCTGCGCTTTCACCGTCTCCAGTACATCACGCACCACGAACATCTGTATCTCGCTGAGCTGACCGCGCTGGCTGAGCTCCCGCAGCCAAGCATCCCGGGACGCCATGCGCGCGAACACGCGCATGTACGCCCCGTCGCTCACACCGAAGGAGGCGAAGAGATCGGCGATACGTGTCGCATCCGACTCGGGTAGAAAGCGCGCGCGGAGCAGGCTAGCAAAGTCCAGGCTGGCGGGAACCGGGGTAGTAGGTGGACGCGGCATGTCGTCCGGTCGGGCGATCTCCTTCGTAGTGATTCGCGACGAAGCCAGCTCACTGGCGGTCGCGGGGCCATTGGTGGCTGGAGGCCGCAGCTCGAGCTCGGTGCTATGCAGTCCGGCAGTGTGGCTGCCGACTCGGAGAGCCCTCCTAGCCGGAGGTGCGGACGGCTCCTCCTCCTCATCGCTGCTCGCAGACTGCTGATGCTTGTATCAGAAGGGACTCGACCTGTCATACGTAACTGGCTCAAAATCTAACCTGTGGAAGGTCGAACTCGCTCTCACGAGGAGAGGAACGGAGTTCGGCAGCTCCAGAATCTAGAGAGTGGTGAGCACCTACTCGGACCTCGTGCATTAAGTGATCCAATACCTACCGTCTTGATTCCAGCCGGACTCATGCCGTGGCTGAACGGACTGCTGGTCATAACGGGGAAGTTTGTGACTCTGGATTACGTCAACCTCTGACAGGATAGGAGGTGTGTATTGTCTGTAAGGTGGCTAAGGCATCAACGTCAGTTTCACTCCCTGCAAGACAGGGCTGGGTCAAGGCTTAACGCACGTCTTCTCGACAGCGCCGCTTCCGCTCTGAGACACATCTGGTTTTGACAGTGGATTTGTATCCGTGATTCTTGCATGCTCTGCTAAGGTACGCTTCGACAGGCCATCCGCCGGCGTACTGGTTACGCAGGAACGAGGAGTGATACAGGACCTAAAGGCGGGCGGGTGAGATTTGGAAGATTGAAGAGACCGTGACAGTAGTTTCCAGTCATACCTTTTCTTTGACTTTCTCCAGTACTCGCTTATCTTGCTTGCCATAGGGGATTCCACTGTCAATGTACTCGGCGGCGATGCAGCGGATGAGTGCCTACAGACAGGGGAATGTCAGAACCAATGTTGCCCAAGCTTGAGCTAACGCTTGCATCAAAGGATATGTACAAGAATCTGAGCGAACCGGGGCGTGTCGTTCTCCAGGCCCATCTGAACCTGGAGCGACGAGGGACCAGTGGTAGCAGTCCTTCCATATATCACAGAGGGCGAGCGCTTCGGTTTCGGCATAGGCCCGGAGGATGGGGTGTCCATCTCAACTGTATATAGCGCGACTACTCCATTCATGAACTAAGTTGGTATGTTACGGACATTGGAGGAGACGTACTGCAGGGTGCGTCTTCAAGTTGCGGGAACGAGAGGCTTGTGCGACTGGGAGGACGGTGGCAGCTCAGCTCCCCTCGTGCACTGTATGGACTTATAAACCTCTGCAGCACATCAGTCTGCTACTAACTCGGGGCTGCCTGAGCGGCAATTTGCCAAAGCCATGGAGACATGCCCAGGCAAGTCGGCGTGCTGCGGGTTCTAGTTGACCGCGTGTCACCTGCCACTGCGAATCACTACACTTTGCAGGAAGAGTATACGAGTTGCGCGAAGGGCAAAGTAGCTTGACCTAGTTCTGATCGGGGACAAGACCATGTCGAACCTGAAGTGAAGGCGCGAGGCAGAGGTGCATGTTGTCGGCGGTGACACGCGTCGCACCACCGTCAGGGGAGCAGGCCACGTGACCGCGTACCCCCGAGGTGTCCTGACTGCGCCTTATGCACCAGTGAAGCTGTTCCGAGTCTCTCACACCTTTCAGGCTATGAAGTGCAATAGGTCTTACTCCCTCATGACTAGTTCGCAGATTCGACGATAATTGAGATGTTCACAAAGAATAGACTAATCTAAACAGCGAGAGGCCATGTCACGCAATGGTCAGCGACATCTGCTAGCAAGAATCTCAGTCGCCTTCGGAGAACCTTGACTCTATCACTCCGAGTACCTCCTGATACACAACAAAAACCGACCTGAAGTGCGTAGTTTGAGGACTGCCACTTCGTAATGTCAACCCTATGCCTGTGCCTTCACAGTCTCCATCACATCACGCACTACGAGCATCTGTATCTCGCTGAGCTGACCGCGCTCGCGGAGCTCCCGTAGCCAAGCATCCCGGGACGCCATGCGCGCGAACACGCGCATGTATGCCCCGTCGCTCACACCGAAGGAACTGAAGAGCTCCGCGATACGTGTCGCATCCGCTTCCGGGAGGAAGCGCGCACGGAGCATGGTAGCAAAGTCCATGCTAGCAGGCACCGGCGTAGGTGCGCGTGACAGGGCGTCCAGTTGAACGATCTCCTCCGTGGAGGCTCGCGACACAGCCGGTTCACGCTTGGTCGCGGGAATCTTGATGCGTGGAGGCCGCGACTCAAGCCCTTCAGGCTGCAGCCTGGCACTGTCACCACCGCGGGCCTTTCTTTTCCGGAGCGCGGCAAGTGGTGTATCCTCGTCGTCACTGCTAGAAGGCTGCCGATTGTGATATCAGAAGGGACTCGACTAGCCACAATGAACTCGTTCAAAACCTCACCTCTGACAGATCAAACTCACTCTCGCGAGGAGATGAATGACGGTCGGCAGTCTCCCACCCTGTAGAGCTGTAAGCAACGACTCCTCCGCGTGCGAAGTAATGTAGTGCTTACCTTGTTTCTTCCCGCCGGAGTGATGATACGTCCGAACAGATTGCTCAACGCGACAGGAACGTTGCTTGCCCCGCATGACGATGGAGCCCTGCTCGTCGCCCGCAGCGCAGGTTCGGCGTTTGTGGTATTTGTACGACGGCTGGGACATACACGTCAGCGCTAGGCCCCGCAATGTGATGGTGAAAGTGACTGCAAACATCTTCACCACAGCGCCGCTTCGGCTCTGGCTCCGGAGTATCGGGTCTCTTGCCTATCGAAGCAACGCCATGGTCCTTCAACGCTTTCCTGAGATATGCGTCGATGGGCCACCCTTCGGCGTACCGGTTGCGCAGAGTTGAGGAGTGAAACAGGACCTGGCCGAGTATAACACCTGAGACTGATGTCTTCAAAAGGATAATGTCAAGTCGTACCTGTGTTTTGATCTTCTCCAGCTGCCGTTTGTCCTGTTTGCCGTAGGGGACGTGCATGTTGACATAGCCGACGGCGATGCGGCGGATGAGTGCCTGCAGACACGGCGGGAACGTCAGTTGGCACATTACACATCACCGGGGTCGCTTTGAAAGAAAGGCGACATACAAGAAGTTGGATGAATTTTGGCTTGTCGTTCTCGAGGCCCATCTGAGCCTGGAGCGACGACCGGCCAGAAGCGGCGCCTTGGTAGAGTATAGACGGCCAACGCTTCGGCCTGGGGATAAGCCCAGAGGACGGCGGTTCCATTTGAACTGCATGAACCGATGCTGCTCTATCAGTATCAATTTTGTATAGTTTAGAACGTCTACAGAACGCACTTAAAAGTCGTAGATGACTACTTGCGACTGTGCTCTACGTCTGAGAGGGCTGTCGTGTCTTGGAGGAATCTGAGGTTGTGCGACTAGAGAGAGGGTTGCGATGCCGGTCAGCTTTCTTCACGCAGAAACTTATATACCTCAGCAGCACGTTGCTTTGTCATTTTGACTGGCGTCGGTGACTCGACTCTGTCAAAACATGCCCGGACGATTCGTGCTGCGTGTACTACGGCAGCACTTGACTGTTTGCCAGCTGCGCGCAAATCGCCGCGAGTTCTTGCGCAGAAAGAGCATATAAGTTGCGCAAACCGCAGATTGTCAGAGTGTCCTGACCTCGTTTTGATCGGGCATAACCACGACGTCGACGAGGTGAGAGCGCGAGCTACGTGAAGTGGCGGACGGCGCCGCGCGTCGTGCTAGGCCAACGCATCACGTGACCGCGTGTCCCGCAACGAGACGATGGGCTCGCGAGTGCCGGAGTCAAGCTTGCTCCCCGACTCACCACAGCATTGTGGGCCTAGGTTACGACATACTCCAGAAATAGTTGCCTCGCGCTCAATCTACGCACATTAGAGCACGCATGAGGCGACCTCGCGTGCGCTGCCTGGCAGGGCGCGTGGTGGTGAGCTGCGGCCGGGTCTTGTGGCCCTCCAGGCCGGCACAAATGACGGGTCGTCCTAGTATGGAGCGGTGGGGCAGTGAGGCAGATTGCAGACACTCACCTATTTAAGAGGGTCTGCCTGGCTGTTGTTTTCTGTCTGTCACTTCACACGACTCACGAGGGGACGGGCTAACGAATATTCTGTCCCATTTCCACCGGCGACCTCGCCGACCCCGAATGCGTGTATACAAACTCACCCATACATGTTCGCCCCCGTTCTCCGCCATCGCGCGATCTTCTCTTCGTCTCTAAGTACAAATTCAGCTCCCCACCGCGACGCCCTCGAGGACCTCACGCACGACCCGCACCTGGATTTCCGTCAGCCGCCCCTTCTCGCGGAGCTCCGCCAGCCACGCGTCGCGCGACGCCATGCGCGCAAGCACCACTAGATACGCCGGGTCGGAGATGCCGAGGGACGCGAGCACGCCCGTGATGCGC
This sequence comes from Trametes cingulata, assembly GCA_022385765.1. Classification (NCBI taxonomy): domain Eukaryota; kingdom Fungi; phylum Basidiomycota; class Agaricomycetes; order Polyporales; family Polyporaceae; genus Trametes; species Trametes cingulata. The sequence goes on from MU277988.1 coordinate 426,053, forward strand.
ACGGCGTCGGGGGTGGGGAGCGAGTGCGACTGGAGGAGGGCGACGATGCTGCGAGGCGGTGAGGTGGGGGAGCTGAAGACGGGTGAGGATACGGGTTGAGATGGGCGGGAGAAGGCCCAAGGGAGGGGGAAGGACGTACGAGGCGGAGGTAGTGCTCGTGGTTGATGGTCCTGGAGCGGCCGCGGGTACGGTTACAAGAAACGGTGGGACACAACTTGTGCTCGTACCCGCAAGTTTCTGGTATAGAATTGTGGTCAGTACCATGGCCTACTTCCCAGCTGCTGAAACTCTCACAGTGATGTTGTCTCGGCTGGCTGCGTTGCACGAACGCCTGCATACGGCTCCATGGGGTTCACGCCGCACCTGGGTATCCAGGACGCGTGAGTAATTGTTTGCAGACGCACAAAAGCGTCAGGCGAAGCTGCGGACTCACTGGAGCTTTCTTCAGAACAGCCTCCTCGTCCTCCCCCGAGAGCGAAGCTTCGTTACCACCCCCGACGCTGCCGATGTCATACTCGGATTCTCTATCGTCAGGGTCGCTGTCAGAAAGCTCCTGTGCGGACTCGTCAGAAGTCAAGTACGAAACAACCGTGTTTCCCCTCCGGTAACGCGGCACAGCTTGTGCATCCGCACGGTGTGACCGGGTGATAGGCCCTCTCGTCCGCACCTGCGGCGTCGGAGCTGCGCTGCGGAATGCGCGGGGCTGTGGCTTGTGAGAATGCAGCGTTGAGGATGTGTTCGTGCGATGCTTACCACAGGCGTTGTGCTGTCAGATCGACGACCTGTTTTCATTGCGAGACGGAGATACACGGTGACAGGCCATGCATCTTCGTAGTTGTAGAACACTGGCGCACGGTCCAGGACCTGCACCGAAAAACAGCTGCATATCATCATACCGTCGAGCTACTTCGCAGCGTCGTATGACGCACCTCTTTCTTGATCTTGCTGATGAGCGCTTTACTCTGCATTACGAATGGGATGCTGATGTCCGTGTATCTCTTTGCAGTGTATCGTATGAGGTACTGCAGTATAGGAGTGTGCCCCCAGTCAGCGCTCAGCACTACGTAGGGCAGCAGAGCAGCGGAGCACTTGCGTACCATAAGATACGCGAACTCCTCCTGTCTGTCTTCGAGCTCCATCGCGCTCTGGATGGAGAGTACATCCCAGCCTCGCCGGTGGTAGATGAGCTTTGGGAGAGGCTCTGGAGCGGGAATCGGGAGGTAGTTGTCGTCCGGTACTAAAGAAGATGTATCAGTACGTCTAAACGGGTAAATTGTTTCGACGAGTACGCACAAGGGGGATCAAGGTCTGCGATGCAGTCTGGAGTACAGGAGCGATCCGACATGGGAGGAATACGAGCTGGGACCAGGGAGGGACACGTTGCAAGCCACGGACCCAGACACCTCGAGCACAGCCGTAGCTTATATGGCTGCGTGTTAGTAGCATTCTCACTGCAGATCAGCGGGGGAACCAAGGGAGAAGACACGTCTGTTAAGCTGAACGCCGCGCAGAGTGTCCATTTCGACCCTGCAGAAGACGCGTAAAGCGTCATGTGATCGCGTATGAACCATTTACGGAAGAGACGCCGGGGTGGCGCTGGGCGCTCGAAGCGTGCTTGGCGGGAAATGACCGCATTTCCGCGCCGCCTCCTCGCCCTCATCGCACCATCCTCCCTCCGGGAACGTAGGACGCGCCTCGTTCCGCCTGCACTAGCCATACACCGCCATATTTTTTGCCTTCGTCGAGGATGTCGCTGAAGAGGGGGAAGTCGGTGTACACAACGTGCGCGCCGACCTTCACGGTCCCGCGTACTAAACTGGAAAGCTCCAGGGCGCGTGAGCGTACTCCACCACGCCTGTTGCGTGGTGATCAGGCTTGTGCGTGGAGAGATCACCATGCGAAGTTTGGTGATATCATCCCATACACTTCCCCCGACATATAAGAAGCCTTCGGATGGTTTGTGCACACCCTCGAACTCCTGGCTTCCTCACCAAAGCCGCGTTCGTCTGAGTCGCCCCTCCCCGCATGAAGATGTATCGCCGCGCCTCCCTCCTTACCCTCGCCTCTCTGGCTCTTCTGGCCTCTGCAACACCTCGACCTTGGCCCGTTGAGAGTACGGCGGTCGAACCGAGTGAAGTAGCAGGAGTGCACATACCTCATCGTACGTGTCCTCCTCTCGTTCACTCACAGTCATCAGTCTGACCGAGGAATTTCAGACAAGAGGCAGATCATCGAGGGCCCTGGAGGGTACAAATTCAACGTCCTCGAGCACCTAGCGGGCATAGCGCCCTACTTCGACTCCCCGGGCGTGCAGCTCGACCCCAGCCCGCCAGACGGCTGCTCCGTGACGAAAGCGACCTACATCGTCCGCCACTCGAACATCTACGCGAATGACGTACGTCGTCTTCTTTCACCATTCCTGCTCGCGGAGTAGCTCTAAGGTCACTCGTGTGTGGATACAGTTCGACTACGAGACGTACCTCTCGCCCTTCCTCCAGAAGCTCGCGAACTTCTCCGACAGGTCCGTCTTCGCGCAGACGCCGGACCTCGCCTTCCTGGCCAACTACACCTCGCCGATCACGAACGAGACCGAACAGCTCGAGAAGATGACGCCGTCGGGCGGAGAGGCTGCTGCCGCATTCGCGGGTGTGATCAAGCAAACCTACGCCAACCTGCTCAACAGCACGGTATCCCAGGCAGGTGCATTCCGCATCTGGGCTGCGTCAGGTACGTCCAGCATGTCTTCCAGCGTACACGAGCGGCAGGGGGCTAACTACCGGTGCAGCGAGCCGAGACGTCGACACGGCAAAGTCGTTCATCCAGGGCCTCGGGAACAACGCGAGTCTCGTCGTTGTGAACGAAGGCGAGAACGACAGCGCGGACTCACTCACCCCGCACGTACGTCTGCCACCCGACTCCTGCCAGGTACTCCACGCTGACGATCCTTCCTGCAGATTTCGTGCCCCGCCTTCGACGCTTCGATGGGCTCGGTGCAGTCCGGCGCGTGGCAGGAGAAGTACACGGCGCCGCTCATCGAGCGCTTCAACGCGATCGCGCCCGGCTTCAACTTCACGCTGACGGACATCGTCGGCATGCAGCAGCTGTGCGGCTACGACACCGTCATCCGCAACAAGACTGACTTCTGCGACGTCTTCACCGCGGATGAGTGGCTGTCGTTTGAGTATGCGAACGACCTCATGTACTTCTACAGCATTGGGTACGCGTGCTCACCTGTTCCTCGCGAATGCCCCATATGACTGATCAATACCCCGCGACGCGCATACAGTTACGGCAACCCGATCGCACCCCAGCTCGGCCTCCCCTGGGTCCGGAGCTCGCTCGACATCCTCTCCGCGAACGACACGAGCACGTTCAACCAAACCCTCTACGTCTCCTTCACGCACCGCGAGGAGCCGCCGCTCGTCCTGACCGCGCTCGGGCTCTTCAACAACTCCGCGTACTACCCCGCACTCGACGTGAACTCGACGATGCCCACGGACCGCATCAACCACCGCCGCGCGTGGCGCACGAGCGAGATCCTGCCCTTCCTCGGGCACGTCGGCGTCGAGCGCCTCCAGTGCGCGAACGCCACGCTCGAGTCGACGGGCGGGCAGGGCGAGGGCGCGGAGGACGTCGGCGAGGACGGCGCGTTTGTAAGGGTGTTGGTGAATGGCGCCCCGATCCCGATCCCGAGCTGCCAGGACGGGCCTGGAGAGTCGTGCGCGCTGGGCAACTTCTCGGATTATATCGCGGGGAGGGTCGCGCTCTACGGTGACTTCATCGGCGCGTGCGGGATCAACGATACCGTTGCGAACCGCACGGACTTGCTGAGCATCTACAACGCGTGATTGCGCTCTGAGCGTAAGAGGTAAGCCTTCGCGATGTCTCTCGAGCGTGGTTGGATGCTCATGTCTGAGATTCAAGCAGCTCGCAAAAACTTGACGCTTCGGAATGACCGCTCTTCACGATTCACGGACTGCCATGGACATGGACACGAACTACGGAAATCTGCTTCCCGTTCGCTTTCGGACTCTTCAGTTGACAGACAGCTCAAATAATGTACCTGTTTCTGCCGCATTCGCGAGCGCAGCCTATCCTTCAAACCCTAGTATACCGTTCATGATATGACGACCATTGTTGTAATGACGATACCACTTGACAATGTCTTAGTCTTGAATATATCCTAGTCCTTCCTACTTCATCGCTACATGCGTCTTCGCCTCTATAGGTGCGCACTAGCTCCAAGGACTAGCTACGAGGAGAGAAGCCTGCTCAACGAGTCCGCGCGCGTCGACTATCGATGAGGTCATGATCATGGCGGTCGAGAGGACCGTTCGTGGGCGCCTACACTGCTTGCCTCCAGCCACCATGTCCGCGCGCCTCAACCTCGACGAGGAGGCCCGGCTCTACACCACCAACGCGGAACGCGAGAAGTATGGCCTCCTCGCGACCCTCTTCGGGATCATTGTTGCTCTGGAATACTTGGAACGTGCCTATGTCCGCGACTCGGTGTCCGCTTCGGAGTGAGTATCTGTCTTCTGGCTATTGCTGCGGGCTCTGCTACGAGGTTTTGTGGTGATCTCGACTGGATGCTGAGCGACCGCTATCGAAGAGGTACTCTCCCGCGTGCACACGACTGCTGTCGCAGTACAAGACTATGCTCAAGCTCGTGAACGATGATGTGCCATCTATTGAACAGTTCATGGCGCGATATCGGGTATGTCCAGGCTTTACATGCGATGGCATTGTGGTCGTTCTGAAGTATCGTGCGGCTATGCAGATGGACCATCCCGCTGCGCTGCATCGAATACAGGTCGGCGTACCTGCGACCGTTGAGCACTCGAGCGAGGCAGGGCCGGAGACTGCGAAGTGGGTGGCGGAGACAACGCAGGTGCGCACCTCTCTTTCCATCCTGTTGGGAAACTCTGCTCACGGTGTACCAGAACTTCATCACCTTTGTGGATGCGCTCAAGCTGCGCATGCGCGCGAAAGATCAGCTACATCCAATATTGCAAGAGCTGGTGACCAGCTACGCGCGCTTCAAGGGCAGCAAGGATTGGGAAGGGCGCAGCAAGATGGTCGGATGGTGCGTCGCTGCCTACCTCGCCACTGTAGTCCGGTGTTCACGGTTGTCGTGCGCGCAGGCTCATCACGCTGAACGGCATGAAGGCGTCGGAGGAGCTAACAGAAGAACAGGCGAGACAGGTGAGAGGCACTGCCTGGGTACCTCGGCCCGACTGTAACGCTGATGCGCTTTCGCAGCTGTCGTTTGATATCGAGCACGCATATGCGGAGTTCTTCAGGAGCTTGAGCGGCAAAGACGGGGGTTCGTGAGGCGCGGCGTACTGCACTCGGAGGATTGCATGTTGCTGCTGAGGCTTTGCTGTCGCTAGGGATGGATCATTGTGTATTGTATGGATGTTTGTTGTAACCGCGCTCGCCTTGTTAGAGTCTGATACTGTACCGGGATGCAGTTCACCTCGTAGCTATGCTTGCCAAGTGCTTGTCCTCGGTTACGAGTTGGAAGAGGCACGAACTGTCGAGGAGCTGCCAAGCGCGCTTGCGGCCCGAAGGGGGCACTGACGCGCTTGGACTGGCTCTGCGGCAGCTGCGCAGCGTTCCCATTTGTACCGCTCGACCATGGCTGTCCTATTTCCGCATCTCTTCTCTCTCCCTCACCTCTCAGGTCCTGCTGCACGTACATCTCTGTCTCGACCACAACCTACTGCATACATCGATCACTTGACATCTGCGAGCTTGGATGGTTTCGGTGCATAACCCCTTCCGCACGCCGACGGTGACGCCGACGCCTCCTGGAGCTTCTGTTCCCACCCAGAGCACATCATCAAGTACATCGGCAACCCTACTAGATAGCCATAACGTCCCGAGTGGGACCTCGGGGAGCTATACGCCCGGATCGCAGACGACGGCCTCTGGGAGCGTCTCGCCACCCGACGACAGATCTGTGAACGACCTCCTTACAGAGGAGCTTCCTCCACCCTATACACCCGCACCCAACGTCTACGAGGGCGAGACCACCCTTGAACTAGGTCCTCGCAGGCCTTTTCAGAACGCAGCCCCTGCGCCACCTCGGAATCAGCCAGGATGGCCCCCGCCAGAAGCGACTGCGGCGAGTACGTGGACCGCCTTCCCCGGGAGCAGGCACAGAGAATCGTCGAACATCTACACACACCCTGCTCCTCCGCCTGTGCACCCTGCGTCCGCGAACTGGAGGCCATCGTCGACCCCGATCGCCAGCCCGCCACATCCTGTCTCTGACTTTGCGAGGGACTTCTATGCGGCGGGCGCGGATGTCAACTCTGGCGTGCTCGGTGGGCCGAGCGCACAGTATCAGGGTGAAGCTCCTGGGGCACCCTCATCGTCTTCAAGTACGAGATATGCGCCGCCTCCCGGAGAGCCGCCAAACAGATCCGCAAAGAGCGCCTCTGCATCCCCAGTGTCTCCTTCCGGCGACGGTGTCCCGGACGATGGTCGGCCCACTGACAAGCCCGTACCTGGACATCCGCTCCTCCGACATGGAAGGATCCTCGTTTATCCGAAAGACTACGAGTGTCACAAATGTGAGTGCAACCGCTGCGGCCATACTCAAAACCGTCTAATTTCGGAAACAGGCCACAACACCGGTTACAAGAACTACGACCCTTCGCACCCATGCTCCCGCTGCTGGGACAAGTACTCGAAACCGTATAGCGGTGCAATGGCATATGCTCCCTGGGGTCCCGATGGACAATCCGGACCCAGCTCGTCACGACACACGTTCCAGCGTCCGCTCCCGCAGTTCCGCGCACCGCAGGCGTCGCTGCACCAGCAAAGCGCGTCGTATGCTGGGCTTTCACCACCTCCGCGCTCTGACCTCTCGCGCTCCGCGTCCACCTCTCGTATCACTGGGGCATATCCTGGTGCGGCCGCACGGGTCATACCCATCCCGGGCGGCGGCGTGCCGATGAGCCCGTACCTCGACCCCGCTCAGAATAGAGGCAACTCAGTGTTCCCGCCCGCCCACTGGTACGGGACTCCGCCTGTCGTTCCTGTGCGCGGCGTCCCGCCGCCGTCGGGGAACGTCGCTGTGTACCCTCCTGGGGATCCTCGGATAGGAGGCCGGCTCTGTTGGCGGTGCGGAGGTAGCGGTAAGACGTCCTTCCTGATTTTCGACGAGGAGACGTGTGGCGTTTGCAACGGTGTTGGGCGGACGTTCGTATAGTGTGTACAGGCGTTGCTGTGAACGACTAGGGGGTGTATTCGGACGCGTGGATGCCCGGTGGACTCGGTGAAGAGCAGTGTTGTATATCATTGTAGCGGTAATGTATCCCGGATACATGTTATGTTTGTCTGCAGGACTGCTCTCTACCTCGACAGGACTCCTTCAAAGCCAAACAAAGCACTTTGGTTTGAAGCCGATGCCGGGAAAGGCTCCGCTATCCCAGATATCACCGCCGCTTCCAAAAGGCACAAGCCTTCGTGTCGTAATCGGTCTGCGCTACGGATATCCAGAGCTATATATTCCTGCGCGCCTTCGTTATATCTGGATATCGGCGCCCAACAGCGCTGGTGGCGGAGGCGCCTCCTACTAGTAGTATCCATCTCAGAAACTCTTGGTGTCGCAAACACTAATGCACAGAGAGCGTAGCTTCCCCGCAAGCTTCTTCTCCGAGGACACCTGGACTTCGCTGCAGGCCTGTCTTGCTGTCGACGACTGTGCGGTGATCACGCAATGTCCACAGCCGCTCGTACACTCGACAAGTTCAACTCCAGGCGTGGACCTTCGACACGTATAAATATGCGCTCTGTTAAGACATTTGCGTTCACTGCGCATGCCCTAAGCCCCACTCGTATCTTCTCTGCAGAACTACAGAAGGTAGTGTTGAGACCCGGGAAACATCCATTGTGCCGCGAGCACTTGAAGAGACTCGGTACATTTTGGCGATCAGAAGGTACGCTCCGGCTACGACTCGCGTAGTCTGCCCCTCTCACTGTGAACCTTGCAGCATCTTTTGACCCACTGGCCGGAGGAACGACCATGGTATCATCGCGGAAGGGCCTTCCTAGGTGTCCGTGTCGACCCGCGAGTGGGCCAGAACTCGAACCCCGTCCCGGTGCTACGACCAAGGCCGTCGAGGGTGACGGTAGCAATGACCTTGGATGCGGGCCCTTTCTAGACGGACAGGCGCTGTCTCCGGAGGTTTCGACAGACGTCTTTCCTGGTTTGCCTCTCGCTGTGCAACGCTTCGGGGCCCTCTCGATTCGGACACCTCCGCGTCCCGGCAATTGCGCGGCACTGTCGAGTTGGGATACGCCCTACATGGGTCCCGCAGGAGACGCCTCAATCTCGACGTCGTTCTCAGGCACCTTCGTAGAGCAGGAGACCTTCCTACTACGGGATACGGGTGGTCTCGGGCTCTTTGGAGAGTTCTCTACGCAAGTGCGCTCCTCATTAGAAGCGGTAGCCGGGGAGGCCCGCATTTCCTCCACCTGCACCCATGGCAAAGGCCCTATCTCTAAGGACAAACCGCGCCAGCTGGTGGGGCTCAAACCGGATTATGTGGCGGCCCTCGAAGAGATGGTATGTTGCTAGGTCGCCTTGATGTCAAAGTCGGATGTTCATGCTGAGACTCTGCTCGAGATGTCTCGGACATCGCGGCGTTGCGGTGGACCCCTCTATTGCCGGGTCGGGGAATGCCACTGTGGACCAGATCTCGACATGTGTCTCTGGATATTGACTGTAAGTCGGACCCTTCCCGTCAACATGCCTCTCAGCGACCGACGACATTCCTGCCCAACAGTACGTGCAGTGGTTTGCGCATGATGATAACGGCCCTTTTGACTGCATCGGACGACATGGAGCAGCAGGAGAAGCCGATTTGTGTCGAAGTGTACGTGAGAGGCCAGATCTCTCCGACCCTACAAACACGCCGACTGATTGCGTGTTCAGGCGTACATAGCGGACAGACCACGCGAGGTTGGGAGCACCGGATGCTCTTGGGCGGCGGAGCATGGCTCACGACAACAGCGGCACGTTCCGAGGCGGTCGAGGAGGACCGTTCTGTATCCCGAGTCCACAAGGGAAATCGAGTGCGAGCCTCTGTACCAGTTGGCGACGCTCCGGAACTTCGACTGAAGCTTAGCTAGGTGGATGAGCGAATATCGATTGTGGCCTTGATATGGGCCCATCCTACCAACGGAACACGCGAAATAGCTATCGGGCTTGGTCATTGTACAGAGTGCGGGGCAGGGGGGTAATGTTCGAAGCAAGTCCGTCCGAGTCGTCGTCATCGTACAGTGTTATGGAACTGATGATTGTCACAATGCTGCTCCTTTGTCGTACGTTCTGAGGCTGTATGCGCCCTCTTGGCTCCTCATCCAGAAGTGTACATAGCGGGACCCGCGACGATGTGCGGGTGGAGCATCGTCAGGTTGAACGGCGTCACAAAGGGATCATCGTCCGTGACCAAGACGAAGACGGTGCCGTTCACGGTCGGGAACGTGCCGTTACCGTAGATCTCCCCGCCCGGCTGCTGCGTCGTGCCGGAGAAGTTGCCCGTGAGCGTGAGGGGCGTGTACGTCGTGTTCAGCTGCGAAATCCACGCGACGAACTGGGCGACGGTAAGGTCAAGGCAGCATGATCAGTGTATACGTTCCCCAGTATCCCGAGAAAGAGAGTGAGCTTACCTTGGCTGAGGTGGTGTTCGCGGCGGTGGTATACGTGCCGTTGGGACCAACGGGCTTTCCAGGGGCCTCCCAGGAGAGCTGGATCTGCTGTCCGGGAGATGAGAGCGGCTGGGTGGTGTTACGCGTGATAGCGGCGGTCAGGTTGTTCTGCTGAGTGATAGCGACAGCATTCGGCTCGTTCTATATGGGCGTGTGGACAGGGGCAGGTGAGCCTGGACAAAGGGGCCCGCTCATCGATGCGAGTGACTTACGGTTACGTTAAGGGCGGGGAAGTTCTGCCAGTTGAGGCGGAAGTTGTCCGCAGGGCAGGAGGTAATATACGGCGCCAACAAGGTCCAGTGCATGCTCTGCGTAGTCCCCGTCGTGAACCAGAACTGACGAGCGAGAAATGCACCAGCACCATCCTGCAGCGGGGTTAAGTGTACTTGGAGCGCCTACCGGCATCGCGAACAGACCCTCGAACTGTCGGAAGACCATCTGCTGCCGGGCTTCCACGGTGATCGCCTGGAGCAGGAGCTCGGCGGAGGGCCGGGAATTGAGATGCTCTAGGAAGCCGTATACGCCTGCCTCACCCCAGCGGGTGACCTTACGGTTGAAACTGAGGAACTCCTTGACGCTCTGGAACGGATAGGAATAGTTACACGGCTTCGCCGCTTTCTCCGCTAGAAATGGACGTGCAGGGTCAGCGTCGAGGTGGGGCTGCACGCGAGGGAGCAGGAGCAGGAGCACTCACGTCCGATGACATCGGTCAGCATGGTGGCGTGTCCGACCTCCTGGTCAGCCATGAATTCGAGCAGGTAGCGGTCCTCGGCGTTCAACCCCGCGGCTTCGAACTCTTCGACGGAGAATTGGGCGAGACCATGGTGGAAGAGGTCGAGCTCGATGTATTCTTGATACAGCGCGAGGTTCTGTGCGGCACCGTGATGAGTCATTGCCAGGTGGCATTTGCACGAGCATGTGTGCAACTCACCAAGGAATGCAGGTCGAGATCACTGAGAGGATGGTAGACGGGTGGGGTGGAATTCGTCCCCAAGCCACCCGGAGGAAGGTACGGTTGTATTGCAGCACCATTCGCAAGGGCAATCGTGGTAGCGACGGCAGCAAGGATCGAAGCGAGCATGTTCAGCGGGGCCTGGTGTCGCGATATCGAGGATGGTCGACAAGGGGTGTTACGGGTCTGCCCGCTCTTTATGCTTGCAGAGGGGCGCGAGCGCCCCAGAAATCCTAGAAAAAAAAGCGATCCACCCTGAACAGAGTACGCGCCGTCGATGATCGACTCATGACGGATTAGACGGACGTCCGGGGACAGAGGGGTTGGGCCCTGACGCAAGAGCGCGTGCTGCACGGAAGCACTAGAGGGGGCATTGTAGGGCCTGATTGGACTTTGAGCTTCCACCAGCCTTCTAGCATGGTCTTGTTCAGGAGCAACGTCCCAAGTCCCAGGAGTTTGGCTCGCAAGAACGTTGGCAAGGTGGGTTAAAAGCCAAAGCGATCGTGGAAGGGCTGTGGGACATGGACTCTCGGAGTCTCGACCATGCAGCCATGACGAACCCATGAGTTATCGCCGGCTAGGCTCCCCAGTGGGTCCAACGCCTCCTCGAGAAGCTCGTGGTGCCCGCTACAGACATACACAAACAAATAACGAGTGCGTCATCTTAATCCAGGGTGTGCCCGAGTCGCCGACTATGCATAAATCGTACATCTGCGAGTAGAAGTTCAAGAAGTTCCAGTTACTGTGGGCTTGGACAGTCCGCCGGCCCTACATCGAGACACCGTCGGCGATGTAAGTATAGCGTCGATGACAGCCCTGAGTGATGTGATTATAGCTCTTGAGAGAAATCGTGGTATGGCGAGCTACTGACATCAAGCAGAATGATGAAGTGTCAAGCTCTTGAAGCTTGAGGTTTGATCTTCCGCCGAGGTGCGTGCGGCCTTCTATAGTTGGCCTTGGAGGATACTTGTTGTGACTCTGAGTTCTATTACTTATACCTGCTTTGGGATTCGCAGTATATTGGCATTGTAGCGTGATTGCCCGTACTATAGCGGCGCCAAGTTCAGAGTTGAGCTTGCTCAAGTGATTCATCGAACCGTCGCGTCCTCCACTGCTCATGCTGCGAGCACCTCTTTTGGGAAGGTCACGTATCCGCGCCTGTCACACATCACGGGACCGTGGCTGCGCTCGCGGCTGTGTTGTCGTCCGTTTTGGGCGAAGAACGACGCGCGCCAAATGCGGTTGGCTTGCCTTATAGCCACCCGCACGAGTGGCGGACCCGCATCCATCTTCACCCCG